>JANPWX010000247.1:4009849-4362170 GCA_024734555.1 Trochalopteron elliotii
AAACAAAAGCATCTGACTTTTGGTTTGCCATTCACAGTTTAATTATGTGAGATTTCAGATATAGCCAAGCCAGATACTTTCTTCTGGTAATTCAATATCAGCTTCCATTTGGAATCAAATGCATTTTCCAAAACTATTTCATTTCAAAATTTATCTGCCAATAAGGTTGTTCTCAAAACAAATTCTACAATAAAATCTTTTGCAGCTGTATTACTCCCCTTTCCTTTCCAATGATTGTGTATCTTTGTTTTTAAATAGAATATGTTTTTTCCATTGTTAAGGTTAAGTCTTCTGGAAGATTTTATTATCAGCCCTTTATCTACCATTTAAAGAAAGTTTTTGTAGATTATTTGCAAAATAATCTGTGCACAGAAGAATGTCTTTAAGCAACTGTTATTAAAACCTGTGCAACAAATACTTTCTATCTTCACTGCTAAGCTAAAATAAAAGCTAAAATATAACAACTACTAATTCTTCAATGAGCTGCTTGAAAAGTGGAATTAGTTTTATCCTCCCTATGGTATAGGAACTATGTTTCTTTTCAGCTCTGCCCTGAATTGGGAAAACATAATCTTCCCTTAGGCCAACCCTTACTACAGCCCCTCTACATAACATAGGCAGTACAAAAGTAATCTTCAACTTTATGCACTCATTGTTTTAACTGCATGAGTCAGGTAAAAGACAATATCTTTGATCCCAGTGTGGGTACAGCTGTAATCATGCAAACATAGCTAATTCATCATAGCCTTTCCCCATAATAAGTAGGATATATTACAGCAGCATAAGAAACTCCAGGTTACTTAGTCTGGAGAAGTAAAGGCTCCAGGAAGACCTTACTGCAGCCTTTCAATGCTTGAAAGTAGCTTTTAAGAAAGATGAGAACAGATTTTCATCAAAGCCTGTAGCAACAGGACAAGGGACAATGGTTTTAAACTGAAAGAGGATAGATTTAGGCCAGAAATAAGTATGAAGACTTTTATAATGAGAGTGGTTGAACTGGCAAAACTTGCCCAGAGAGGTGGTGGATGCCCCATCACTGGCAATATTCAGTGTCAGTTCGGACAGTGGTCTGAGCAACTTGGTCTAGTGGAAGATGCCCCTGCTCATTGCAGAGAGTTTGGACTAGATGACCTTTAAATGTTCCATCTATCCCAAACTATTCTAAGATTCCATGATTCTACTGTGGTACATTCACAGCAGGATTTGTAGTGATCTAATTATTGTAATAGAAAGCAAACAAACATGAAATATCTCACTAATTGCTTAGCATTACCAGAATCCTACAAATTCAATGATACTTAAAAGTATTAGTCATTTTTTTCTGGTTTTTACTATTGGCAGAGAGACATCTCTCATTACCTAAATGATTGTTTCTAAATCTTGGGAATATAGGTAATCAACACTACTAATAAAAACTAAGGGATGCAAAACCTAATGTCAGCTGACACTTTTGTTAAAGGGGGCAGTGTTGTTTAGTCTAACAACTACATTTGACTTTAAATAGCAGTTCCCTTGGTAGAAGAAGTCTTCCCAACATATTATGCTCACAGAAACTTATCTAAAAGCTTGATGATTAAGACTTTCAGGTCTAAAACCTGATAGCTGTCTTTTGGGATCCAGATTGCTGGGCATTTGACAAAGGTCTGGAGCTATCATTTTGTTGAAGGCTAGCTGCAGAAGCTGCCAAGAAAGTGAATCTAATACTGAGCTGTCATCCTGCCTGAGTAAGACTGATAGTATCATCAATAAATCCATAAAGTAAAAGCAGAAATATGCCAATCAATGGTTCTTGTGAGAAAAAAGAAAGAGCAAGAACTATGGGCAAGAGCCACTAAGGAAACTTATTATGAATTAAATTGCTGATAAATGTTATCTCTGGCACTAAAAAGAGAATAAGCTATGCACAAAGCAATGACTCCTTTCATAAGAAAAGTGGCTATCAGTGACAGCCCTTCTTGAGAAGACTAAAAGTCTGTGCTGAGGCATGTGACCTCACAAATAATGGAAACTGTTAAAATAGGAACAAGAGGATGAGGTACAAATACAATTAAGCAATGCAAGTCAAATATTTTATATTGTTCTTTTTCTTGCTTTCATAAAAACACAACAAAATTCTTAGCAGCTGAATGAGAACACTTGAAATGTCTGCATGTTTAAAGTTTTCCTTACCCCAGAAAGCAATATTGAGTAACATCAGCCCAAGTTCTGGACCTGAAAACAAATACTTTAATGTGAAACTGTCCCTGAGTTAACTAAATTTGCTGCCAGCCTAGTCTTGCTAGTGCAGACATACGAAGGCTCCACTAATATGGCTCCTTTTTTCATCAGAAATATTTTTTGTTGCATAGGACGTAGACACTACACATATTTAAAACGGATGACTGCATCAAGTTTCATGTACAGCATGTAGATATGCCCACAAATTATATCATTTTTAGTCCCATCCAGGGAGAAGATAAGGTTCTATCATTTTTGATATAAATTCTCTTTATAATCACTCACAGTGGCAAACAATCCACCTGAAATTGATAAATATTTCAACTTCATCTATAAATTCAATTTTCACTAATCAACATCTTCAGGGGACTTTTTCAGTGGTAACAGAGAAAAAGAAATAACAGTAGCGTGATATTTGGTTTATACATCAATGCACACACGCATTTACATAATATCATTCCAGGCAAATAATATGCTGTACATCTTCCCTTTCTTTCTATTTCATCTCTCTGATGCACTCAGGATGTCCTACTCATGTTCTGTAAGCCCTGCAGTTAAAAAGAATAGTCATGAATGTGACTGAAACAATCACAAAACATACAAGAAACAGAAAGGCAATTCTTCATCGCTGTACTTTTCTTACCAGTGGAGGAGATGTTCCAGTTATCCAGACTGCAATCCATGGCAGGAATTTGGTAGAGTATGGAAGTGAGACTCACAAGCTCAGAGCAAAATGAATCTGTTTATTGCAGACTTCAGAAAGTACTTATACACTTACTGTGAGAATCTTTGTTCAGTCCTTCACACACAACTCTGTTGCAGGCCTGCAATAAATCCTTCGGCCTGACAGTTTGTTAGTTTCCTCAAGGTTTGCAGGTTTTTGAAGAAACAGGATGCCTTTCCTGTTCTCAGATAGTGTGCAATCTACTTTCTCTCCTGCTTCCCAGGAATTTTCTTCAGTGCCAGGCTTTGCTGTTTCCTTATAGGAATTATCTCTCTATCTGTGACTATAAAACCCAAGAACAATAAAACCAATGACAATACACACCTTCAAAAGTTGGATAAGTTGGAGAGGGAAGTTATTTAGGAAAAGACATGCTAAGTGATAAGCCTATTATTTAGAGAATGAGTGTTATATGAAGGTCTGCTGTTAGACCTTCGTCCTTTTTTTTCCTATTACAATGATCATATTAAAATGATGTGAATAGCAGACAAACAAATTTGATTTTCCTGGCTTTGGTGTCCTAAGCAACTGCAAATAATAAATCTCTTCTCCAGGATGCATCTTTTTTTGTGAGGGAAGTGAAACCTGCTTCCACAGCTGCAGACCTAAGAGAATTTTTGCATTGCAGAAAAGCTTATGAAGCTGGCTCATGGAGGCTAGGATGCACGCCACTCATCCCTAATGCTCCCTTCACCAGTACATGCCTGCCTGTATGTAGTCAGTGTTATTTATTCTCTGAGTAGTCTACATACATTTATTGATACAGACAACCTGTTTCTGAGGAATATTTGATAAAATAATATCACTTAGTAATTAATTGCTAAGCTTTGCAGAATAGGACTGGAGGTTCTGGTGGACACCAAGTTGACACTGAGCCAGCAGTGTATCTTTTCCACCATCAAGGGTAATAGTATTCTGGGCAGTACTAGAAAGAATGCTGTCTGCAGGAGATCACGCCTGCAGTATTCTGTCCAGTTCTGGGATCCAAAATACAAGAGAAACAAGGACTTACATAGAATCAAAGAATCATAAAGACGTAGGATCATTCAAGTTGGAAAATTGAGTCCAGTTGTTAGCCTAACACTGCCATGTTCACCACTGAACCATGTCCTCAAACCCAACTACGCATTCTCCAGAGATGGCAACTCCACCAATTCCCTGGGAAGCTTATTTCAGTGTTTGAATAGTCTTTCCCTGAAGATATTTTTCCTAACATCCAATCTAAACCTACCCTGGTGCAACTTGAGGGCATGTCAATCTCATCCTACTGTTTCCTAATTGGAAGAGGCCAAGTCCCACCTCAGTACAACCTCCTTTGAGGTATTCACAGAGAGTGGTAAGGTTTCACTCAGTTGATTTCTCTCCAGGCTGAACAACCCCAGCTCCCTCAGCTTCTCATACCAGAGACAGTTCAGCAAAAGAGCCTTGAAGATGATAAAAAAGCTGGAGCATCTCTCCTATGAGGAAAGGCTGAGATGGCTGCACTGTTCATCTGGGAGAAGAAAAGGCTCAGAGGAGGAGACTGGCTTGCTCACTGCCATTCAGTCAGTCAAGTAAAGCCTAGTGTGACTAAGAGCATTTGACAGCTCAAATGAAGGTGATGCCCTACCAAGGCAGGCAGTCATTCCCAGGCAATACAGAGAATTTCTACAAGCTGCTCATTTGATTTATGGACACATTAAAAGTATTTCAAAGTGTTTCTCCACTGTATCCTAGAGTTTCTATTCTGGCCACAAAGTTATCTTTGTACTTGTAGAACTGCTCAGTACTGTGTTTTTAATCTACTTCAAATCCTTTTTGGAAAAGTGTGAGAAGAACTCTGCTAGCTTTGGCAAGGGTCCTCTGGAAGGAGAATACACTGTAGGGGTCATACAGGCTAATCCACAGGAGGCTGCATCTTCTGCCCTTTGCTACCTGAAGAGAAAGGTAGAGCTGTGAGATACCTTAGAGCCACTGTTGAACTGATATCTGAGAACCTGCGTGACAGTAGGTGAAAGTGGGGATTGTATGATCCAGCCCACAGAGTATGAAAAAGTCACAGCAGGGCTATTTTGGGGGGGGTGGTTTTGGTGGTAGTACTGTGTTCTAAGTGACATAAAAGGCTTCAAGATTAATGTAGAGGATGTTTTTTTTAAATAATGATGTCTAATCACATGTTCTATGGAGATACATTTAAAAATTCATATTTTAATAGCTATATGAGTGTTCCATCCATTCCTATTAAACAAACTAATCAAAAGAAAGAACTGTGAGTAACTGATGGATCAGTTTATGTTGATTGCTTTTGCCAAGTTTGGAATCCAGCCATTTATACACATATACACAGCAGCTCTGTCAGCTCCCTGGAGCACCACTTAAAAATGCAAAAAAAAAAAAAATAAAAAAGCCATACCTCTCACCAGATGCACAGGGAATCTGAAAGACAGGCTTTTGGCAAGCCTAGCAAGAATTTAGCCTGGCACAAGAGGTCAAATGATCTTAGAAAATCAAACCAAAACTACATATCTAAAAGATAATGATCTAAATTCATACATTCCCAGAGACAAGCATTATGGTCGAGGAATGACTGTTTTAGTCTTTCTGGATGGTTAAGATAGTCTCTAGATGCTCCTACAGCTGCCCGATTACATTTTTCAGCTAATGGATACAGTACTGTACATACTGAAGGAACTGAGCAGCAATCTGAGGGGTAGAGAGACATTGTCTGGCCCATTGTATTTCCTGGAATCATTTCTGTCTCACAGACAGCTGATTGCATTATGCAGAAGATTTTGTGATCACATTACGATTTTGTGATTGATTCTAGTGACTGACTGCACTGCACTTTGAATTCTTCTGAATATCCCCACAAACAAGTGTTGTAGGCAGACCTGAGCCTTGTCATTCCTCCATTTTCCTATGGCTGTCAGTTGGCCTTATATTTGAAGCATGCAAAATATTATCTCTGTTCTGCATGTCCCAGGTTTTTGCAACTTCATGAAAAGTATAAACTATCTTTTTTCCACCAAGTGTTTTTTATCATGGGATCTTAGTGCTGACTCTAATTCTGGATTATCATAAATCAGATAGCCCCATTACAGCAATGCACTGAGGCTGGATATTACAAAAGGTATAACAGTAATGATTTATACTGAGAATAGAATTCATCAAAAAAGATTTTTAAAAAGGGAAATGAAACTGCCATGAGGAATGCAGGTGTTCAGTGAAAAATGAAATGGTACCATTATTTTCTCATGACCTGTCTATTGTGGGGGAAGAAGGAACTGCTGTTGACATCAGCATGTCTCAGACAACGTCCTGAGTCAAATGAAAAATAGATCACAAATTCATTTGAAACAACAATAGAAATAAAAATTAATACACTCTTGGCCACGTGGAATATGGACATTTCAGTTTGTAACCTGTGTTGGGTTTTTCTTTTTCAGGAAATAAGGTTTTGTACCAAGAATCCTGCTCTTCCCACCTACATGGTTTCCCTATTATATCAGATCTTAAAAAAACTTTTTCTTTTATTTAATTTTGTCAGAAAGCTCCTCATGAACATATGTGAAAAAACTACATGGTGATAAAAAGATGGAGGTGGCTGAATTTGTTTTATTAGTCTAGAATGTCAATGAAAAATCAATGGATCACCAGGAGAGAGGGGCTGGTATGATCTTTTAATTACCAGAAGTTAACATCACCTTTTTTGTTTTCTTTAAAGATCTGAAACGCAAACTAATAAGATCACTCACTGCAGCAAAACCAAGATCACAGCTCTTTCAGCACATGCCATCGAGTTTAAGTCATGATTAAATGTGAAATTGCTCCTATCTTTAGCAGTACAACATAACTGCTCCTCATTAGACTCTGAAAGTATACAGCCACAGTCCAAATCAAGGTAGGACACAATTCATAGTGGATTTTGGCATTCATGTCAGTCACTGAATTGAAAGTATGACCACTCCTGTTTCCTGTTCCTAATAACAGAACTCATCAGGAAGGAAAATCTGAACCCTTTCAAGCTGACAGAACAGATCCAAAGAGAGATCCTTGGACAAAACTCAAAGTGTGCAATGGTGCTCTGAGCCCCCAAGAGCCTGTAGTTTGTTTGAGACAGCTTTTGCTCGACTCCTGAGAGACAACTTTCCATCCACAACTGAATAAGGACTGTGCACATGCTGATCTCCTGTACTCTCGCTTCTACTCTTTGGAAGAGTCCTTTGTGAGACCAGTGCTGAAATGAGAAGAATTGGCAGCTCTGCGACTTCTAGTCAGAGGAAGTTGTAACAGGCAGTTATCCTTTGTCCTTCTCACATGAGGCAGATACAACAGATACAGACACATTCAGTGAACAAAGCCACCTCATTTGTCTTTCTCTTGTTCCTTCTTTTTTTTCCAGAGATGAGATTTTCAATTCTAGCAGCATGCAAATTGTGTGAGTTTTGACATAAATTATTGAAAGTAACCATGTTTTCCTGTTCACACAAGTTTAGGACAGGTTACGTCCCACATACATTTGCAACTTAAAGAGGGAAAATATAGGTGAGGAGGAAAAAGTGCTCAGTCAGGGCTTGGTAAAATGCCATCTTCTCTGATTTTAAAATTTTATTTATTTAGATAAGTATATAAAGGTACCAGATGAAGGAAGAAAACTTATGGCAAAGTAGAACCTTTCACTGTCTTATTTCCTAATTAAACAATTTCTCTCTCATTAGAAAACACCTGAAAACATCTACATCTGAGGCTGATGATATTTTGGGTCTTGAAAGCAGAGTGGAGAAATAATTGAAAAGACACACGGAATGTTACCATCTTCCTGAAGAGATCTACCTACAATATTGCTTGCTGTGCAGTAGGATAGGGAGCCAGAGCTACATCACTCAGGACCACCAGCAGGAGAAGGGCTGAATCCATGCTTAGCACACTCACAAGAGGCCAAGTTACGTGTGGCTAAATGCCACTTCAAAACTTTGGAGGACTCCAATTCACCTGTGGTAGCTGATATGGTTGTCTACTGGAACTCTACAGCCACACATTTCACCTATTGGAATATTTAACCAGTTAAGGAAAAGGATGCTTAGAAAACAGAAAATTGCCCAGACTAGATAGAAAAAGAATTCAAAAGAAAATATGGAACACTCAACTAGCCAGAAGGAGGTTTCTTTCAGCATTTAAAATATATTTGGGATAGACAGACAAGCTTAAGCATGTCACTAAATAATATAAACAAAATCCGTAAGAAAAACAGAATTAGAGTCACCAAACTCGTAAGGAAACCAGTGCCTAAAATGCTCCTTTTATACATGGCTTCAAATCCAAGCAACTCCAGAACCCCAAGACAGTACACTAAAAACCAAGATTTAGGGGCAGCAAGATATTGGGCAGATTTCTAGTGTTTAGTGACCTGGGTTTCTACAGAGTTAGACATACTGGCTACATGCAAAGCATCTGGGAGCATTCCCAGGAACTGGAACTCAACCATCCATAGTAGAAAACTATTAAAACATTGCCTGTTACAATTTTGGCAGGTCATAACTAACTTTCTCCCAAGGACAGTTCATTCCAGAGACATTTCCCAAAAGGCAGTTTGCATGCAGCCAGCATGTTTTGGAGTTTATGAGAATTTGTTAGCACCATCAATGGGCCATTGTGTGCCAGTTGGCCTAATTGTCTGGGAATGTTTCTGGGAATGTTCAATATAACAGTTTATTTGTGCCCAGTATTTTCGAGCCAATGTAGCAGCTCACCACTATCAAAAGGGGAGGATTTGCTCCTTCTCTTGACTACTTCTTATATTCTCTATTGTATCAGCTCTGGTGCTTGTCAGGCAACTTTCTGGGACCCTTCAACTCTGTAACCTGGAGAAATACATTTGCTTCCTCTTCCTGGAGCAGGTGACTGCTGGTTAGGAATTTGAATCAGGTCATTGCTCAGTCTGGCAAGCACCAACACCAGCTCAAGGAATGCATGGCTGTGTCTGGAACGGGGAGAAGAGTGAAATACTAGGGAGAAGTAGGATCTCTGCCCAAAAGTGCCAATGTTGCATTAGGCTGTGCCTCATGTGAATTATTGAGGTGAATTCAGACTGTTATTTCAAGAGCAGCCTGACCTGATGTAAGCCCTCACTGCGGCTGCAAGCAGAGGGTCTTTTTGGCTGCCATTTCTCAAAAGCTCATTTCCCATTTCTCCTCCCTCCCTTGTGCCAGCACAGCAATATTTGCACTGTCATGAGTGAGCTGGACTGAGGAAATGGCCCTCATTGGAAAAAAAAGTTAATCCTAACTTGCAGTAGTTCCTTGCGTGGCAACAAGTGCTTCTGCTAAAACAAGGACCTTGAGTAGGAGCAACACTGTGGAAGTAAACTATCAGACTTAAGTAAAAGCTGGGACAGCAATATCAGGATTTATCAGCTTAACCTGCTTATGGAACTGCAGTATTGGGTATTTCAAGAGGCATTTAAAAATATTGAGAAGGTATTCAGATTAAACTGTAGCAAGGATTCACTGAGAGGAGAAAAGGGCTTGTAGGCATCCTAACTATAGATAAGGGCTCAAATACCATTGTAAAATGAAAGACAGCTTGTAAAGATTTTCTCTCTGGTTCTTTTTATTTCTGTTATAAAATTCATGGTTTCTTAACAGCATTAGCTATCAGCCCCTGTTGCAGTGCATGATTAAGGGTTTTCAAAGTTGTATATGTATTTTGTTTATTTTTCTGTATTGGTATGTCCCTTTCAACCCCCACCCCCAATTCCATGTGGTATCACCCTGGGGAGCACCTTGTTAATCATCCTGATAGACCTGAGAGGAGAAGATCTCCCATTTGGCTAGGTGCTCAAACACCCACCTTTCCCATTGTTGTGTTAAGCACCCCTGTTCTGAACCACCCCCTTCCTTCCCCCCATTGGCCCGAAGTTCCCTCCTGCCCAGGCTGCGCCCTGGATACTTAAGGAGAGAACTAGGGCACAAATCTTGCTCTGGCACGTGGACTCCACAGGAATAAAACTCTTCAAACCCACGTCCAGGGTCCACTTTTCCTTCCAAGCCTGAGACCACGCTACAAACTGAGATTGAGACCCACAAACTGTCCGTTTATGCTGGTAACTACTGCTTAGCCAGTAAGTAGCTCAGAAGCCAGCTCAAGCCCCCATTAAAAACAAACAAACAAACAAACAAATAAATCTATATCTAACAGGATATGAGGCTCAAAAAAAAATCTCGAAAGTTGTTTTGTTCTTTATGACAATCCAGAAACAGTCACCACAAATAGCTTTGAGGTGCAACAACCAAATTCATGCCAGTGTGACATTTTTATTGCATGCATGCTTTCTTTCAAAGTCGATTCTAAAGATACAAATTGGAAAAGGTGATAGAGAGGAAGTATTAATTGTCTCTTACTGTCAGATTGATCTAATTGGTAGCATCCTTTACCACTAATTACTTAAATAAATTGCATTCTGCAACACAGATGGGAGCCATATTAGATTCTTGGAATTCTGATCCAACTCCAGAACATCCCATGGAGTACTTTTTATCACACACTTGTGTAGGCTTTTTAATGGTTTGAAATAATTAAGTAAATTTTTCTAACAGACATAGCATCATCCATAGAAAAAACTTTCTATTGCTTTTTTTGTTTCTTTGGCCTTAAGCCTCCCATATAGCTTTTCCACTGAGAATTTTAAGACTTGATGCTCCTATTTGATAACTTGAATTTTTAATTTTTTTCCAAAACCTTTTCCTCTCAAAGAACTTCCCAGGCTATTTAAAATAGTAGCCAGTGAAAATCAATACAGTTCTGTCGTTTTAATTTGCCCTATACTGATTTAGACCACTTGGGACACTATCAAGGACAATCTTCCAGTGCTTGCCACCCAGAAGTGGCAAGTTAAGTGCTTGCCAGTTGTGTCATTCACTGCAACTGGAACTGTGATGCAGGTGCTTGAAAATGGAGCAGAGCTCAGGACATGCAGGTTAATTATCTTGTAGACTTATAAGTGAATTGAAGAAGACAAAATCTGTGGGCGGAAGCAATAGTTGCTGTTAATCCAGCCCATAAAACTGTGGGGGAAGTGGAAAAAGGGAGGCATGAAAGCTTTCAGGAGTAAAAATTTTCATCAAGCCTTCTTCAAGCTGACCATTTATGTAGTTTATGTATGTGATTAGATTTGAATGAGATTCTTCCATACAAAGCCTTTTGTATTGGGATATCAACCTTGAGATACATTTCCCATGGCACACCTAATAATGTTTTTGGTTTTAAAAATACATTTCTACATGGATAGTAATCCTACAGCCAATAACATGAGTAAAAGTAACAGAATCAGTGCTTGCATTTATATTTTTGAGATCAGAAAAAAAAATCATTCCTTTCCTATTTTTATTCTTCTCTTTTCTGTCTTTTCTTTTTCTTGTCCTTAATTTCTCTGCTTCTATCTTTCCCTCAGTTTCTGAGATGATCAATATCCATCTTTGTCTTTGGGCAATTCCATTCACTAGTCCAGCTGAACATGCACCAGAAGAGAAAGTAATTCCATTTTCAGGATATATCCTGAAAAGGAGAGAGTAGTCCTAGAAGGGAAAATAAGATGGGGCGCAACATTCATGGTCATTGTATTTGCCTTTGTGAAAGCATTGCCTTCCTGCAAAGATAATTTCTCTTCATTATTTATGCATATAGAAATAAATTCTAACAGTAACTTATACAGAGCAAGTGTCTCCAACAGTTCCACCAGAAAGCACCACTTGGAAGCCTGTCTCAACACAGCTCACCAGATGTCCTGTACCAGCACCTGCTGTGCCCTTCAATCACTGCCTGCACTCCTGCTGCCATGTGGGTTCAAACAAGGGTGAAGGATAACAGCACCTCATATTCATTTATTTGCAAGATAACAGCAACCAACTTTACAGACTTTAGCTAAGAATTGCTTTATCTTTTGCTGAAATGTAATCATATCTGAGCTCTTGCAGGGATGACTCTTTAACAACACATAGTGTAACTACAGATTAAGAAAGGAAGATAAATTATATTATGAACATCTTGAATTAGGACAATTTTATTGGATAAAGATCAGCTATCCAAGTTGAAACAGATCCAGGACATTAGATCTAACATTTCTGTTTTTAGGAAAAAAATCAACAGATCTTGTCTTGCAATAACTATCCAGCATATCATCTGATGTCAGAGCACATGAAGATATGCCAGGCATACATAATTAGAAAGCAGACAAAATTCAAATGCAATGACAACCATATGATTTCTGGACAATAACAAAAAAAATGTAAAAGTATTCTGTATTTCCTATTATTAACAATGTTGCCGTAAAGATAAACCTAATTAGAGTATCTAGTCAAACAAGCACAGAACAATTCCAGGCTGATTCAGCTGATCCCAAGGTTGGACACACATTCATCTGTGCCTGGAGTTCAGAGCTCTGGAAAGGGACAGGCTATGCCTTTCCCCTTCTGATACCTGCTGCCTTGTCTGTCTCAGCAGCAAATCAAGATGCACACAAAACACAAGAAAATTATGTCTTCCAGCTTCCGCAGAACCCCAATTAAACTCCATTCAGCAGCTGAGAGCAGCAGAGAAAGCAAAACTTGCATCTGTTACTGTTGCTGCAGTTGGAGGTGTGAGCTACGCCGGAGATTTGCCAGACTCCTCAGCCTCTGAGCAAAGCAGAAGGGAGAAAGATGAACTTATGCCAAGGCATGAGCTGTTTCCAAATGCAGCAACCTGTGCAGAACCAGAAGGTCACAGTCTGCAGCTGGCCCAACTACAAGTGAGACAGAGGGAACGGTCTTAACAAGCATCAAATTGCTAGACAGGAAAAAGAGGCTTGGGTGCTAATCTGTTCAGAATGAGGAGCTGGTCTGGGATAAGCTGAGAGAGTGGGTGAGAAACATGTGGGAGCTGTTTGTTCCTTTGTCTGATAGACACCCTGCTTGAGTATTCTGGTAGACTACTTAGTCTGCTCTATACATCTGGGATAGATTCACCTTACACCTCCTTTGAAGAAGGGCATGGTGTGAGATGATAGGGACTTCCACTGCTTTGTTTCCCAGACCCCTCTGTTCTGGTTTTCCAGAATGGCCCCCATCTGCTCCTCATCTGAGCTTTTGGCCCGTTTGACTGCAGCATTGCTTTGACTGTCACTGACATCACTGGATTGCAAACTGTAGTCTCCATGTATTTCCCAAGTCACTGCTTCTATTTGTCTCTATTTCTTGTAAAAAGCTTTGTAATGAAATTAAAACTTAGGAAACTAGAAAGTATCCTCCTCCAGTTTCAGAGGTCACAATAGGAGTGTCTCAAGTAAATATTTGTCAAGAGTACAAGCTATTATTCCTAGCCAGTTGGGTGTTTTACAAATTCCCTTCTATTCTTTCACCTTTAGAATTAAACTGTGATTATATTTCAAAGATATCTGAAGTTCAAGAAGAGATATTTTATTGTCTCTAAGCCCATGCTGAAGCTTCAATAAAGAATAATTTAACTCTAAGGAAAAAGAATTTAAAAAGAAAGAGAAAAAAAATCTCTTAAACAAAACTGCTTTCATTTCTCCTTAGGGAAGTTCTACAGTGAATCCCAGGTAGCCTTTCCAGAAGACTAGTACCAATGCTTGGTTTTAAAAATCTATGTAATAGATTTGGAGAAGCCTTAGTCCTGAAGCACAGTTGCTTAAGTTTCTTCTCTTTCCAAAGTAGTTTTATGCCACATTTTGAGACTGAGCAGATCTAGATTTTTTGGGTTGATGACCATTCTCTGCTGGTCTGAAAATTTTAGGCATACCGTGGACTTTGGCATACCCTGCTCCATCACCAAAGGTAATGAGAGCTTGGTGGATGTCTTCAGTGGAACATAACTATATGTTAAAGGAGCACCATGGGTTCTTGTACATAAAGCTGGATATATAAATGCCATATGATCCTTGTGGTCATGACAACACCAAGAATGAGGTCATGAGGTCAACTCTTTTAAGGAACAAGCAGTCTGGTTTGAGGAAAGATAATATTAAAATGCAGCGACAGGTCAGGATTAAAGTAGTAAAGGCAGCGACAGCAGGATTTATGACTGCAGACATATTGACTAAATGAGACATGAAATAATGACTCAATATTCCTCCAAGTAACAATTAGACATTGCCCTTTAATAGGAAAAGGCAATCAAAATTCACAGACACAGACAGTCTAGGAGAGGCAAAGCTGGACCCTACCCAAAGCCTCAGTGAATGGAGTGCACAGTCCTTCACTGAAGATCTCCTTTGGGAATGTCACTGAAAGAGAAACCTCTCATTAAGCAGGACCTTGTTTTTACATCTTATTAGGGAAGTTAGAAGTCTCACATAGAACTCTTTCTGACTGTTCTCAGTCTCCTGAACAGTGTGATTTCTTGGCTCTGGAGATGGAAACTATGAAATCAATGAAAACTGTAGGAACAAAGGACTAGGTTTCACCAGTGGAGCCTGGGTTTCCAATTTTTCCCACCAAGTCTATCTACTACAAACAATCTCTTGGCTGAAGAAATAGTGTCCCCTCTCTGCATGTTAGGCTTTTCACAAAGGCTGATAGACAGATGGCAGATAGCAGTATCATTGTGAACCTGCAGTGAGAGGAAGCTCTTTTGTCTGCTGTGAAAAGTTGGTGAGTGCCAATGGGCACCTTTTCACTGAGAAATATACAGATGTTCAGTGAAAATAGCCAGGGCATTATGTTGATATGCCGGGATCTCTTGGTTTCTCTGGATCAGCAGCCAGGCTTTTGGCTATCTCCACATTTTCTCTTTTAAGCCAGCCCCAATTCCACCCAGTGATTAGTGCAAGGCTTCTCTAAATCATAGGCTCACCTCCTTGCTGCTGCTGCTGCTTGCACATGTCACTGCTCCTTCCTACAAGAGTAGTGAAGCTACCCACAGATCCAGGGTGGTAATTGGGGGTTTTGGGAATTGTTCCGTTTTCAAATTAGTATTGTTTTACAGAAAAGAATACATATCTACATGCTGAGAAAATAAACCTCTTCACCAGTGCCATACAAACAGCTCATATAAAAAGCCAGAGTGCATACAAGCTTCATATCTGCATACTGTCAAATTCCGTCCTCCTTTTTTATACAAGGCATGTGCCAGTGCCCCTCTGCTATTGTAGCAGAGTCATTTTTGCAAGTAAGTGGAAAGCTGAAGCCCAACTAAAATGCCTTAAGAATGTTTTAAATTTCTGGGATGTAGCCACGTCCCTCTCTCCAAACTTTGCTAAAAGCTTAGGAACCATTTTAGAGTGTCTGAATTTGGCAGAATCAGAAGGCAACTGCAGTTCTCTGATCCAAAGCCTTCTCACCCTTTCATATCAGTCCCAGCAGCAATATGTTTCCACAATTCTTTACAAACACCTATAAGTGGTGTTTTTACTTAAAATTAGGCAATGTATATGACTTCTAATTTTTTAACTGAGATCCAGGCTCTTTATTTTGATATGTCCAACATGTTTCAAGTAATGTCCTTCACTACCTTGGTGCAGCTCGTTATGAATATGAATTGTGGTATGAAGTTTGTTGGGCTATCAAGCTGGAGCTTCGCTGTCCTAATAAATTATGGGGCTTTTTTCTCCCCCAGTCATCTTTTTTATCCATTGGCCCATTTGATAAACCTATGACATTCTGCCTCATAGCCAGTTTTCTGGAATAGAGAATTTGCTACCTAACAGTAAAATTCCTGACATAACAGGGTGTCAATGCTTGACTGACTTCTGAAGTATTACCATCTTAATAATGCAGCCTATAAATGAATGGCTTATATGAATATTATAAATTAATATTTATAAATGAAATATAAATAATAACCAGGTAGAATTTTGTTAATGTAATCCACTACTTTTAAAAACACAATATGAAAACATTCTAAATGGAGTCTGGTATTTTGTCCCCTTTCTGATTAAAAAGAAGTCAGATTGCTCAGTGCTCTTTCTCTTGCAGGCTGATTTGCAAGCATCACCACCTTCCCAAACACTCACAGATTCTGAGGGTGATGGACCTCGTCAGGAAAGTGCAATGTGATATCGAGCTGCATAAATTGCTTTTTGCGTCCCCTCCCCTGAATGTGTACAATTTAAAGAGGGAAAAAAATTGAAGAGAAAATGCTGAAAAATGTTGCTTTTCCTGGGCACATTCCTTAGCACATTTCCGCTGTATGCACTTCTTTCACTCGAACAAACTCTTTTCATTTTGCCTATTTCCTTGGTTTATTATTATTTTTCTCCCTACCCATTTTAATTTCTTTTCTTCCTAAAGAGCTGTTTTTAACAGCTGCATCTCCAGCTGTCAAGTGAATAATTCAGGGGAAATTTCTCACCATTTTAAGAATTGTTCCACAAAATACTTTAAACAGTCTTCAAGTTTGTCAGAAAAAGCTTCACATGACAGCTGCATGCACAGAGTGCTTTATTAATGGACAATACAGCTCTTTGCAATGTGTGCTTGACCTTTGCTTTACTTTAGGCAGGCAATTGATTGCAAACATACTTACCACTGCTGACAAAGATCCTGTGCTGGAGGACTTAAGTTTTCAAAGCCTCGTTTCCAAAGGATCTTTGACACGTTTTTGACACTCGATGAGATTTTCAAAATATACCATCCAGCACCACATACCGTTATGCAAAGTATATTAATGTAATTAGAGTTCTCTAATAAGGTATTATCTCTAGTAAGATAAGGTATTACATCTGACCATGGCTCTCTAATCACATGGTATCAGCTGTCAGTGTTCAGTAGCTAAAAGATTTCCAGTACCCTTTAAACTTAGAGCTTAGAGCATGGTTCTGCAGCAGTACTCTGTGCAGTAGACCTGCATGATACATCTCCCATACATATCACATGGTTTAGAAAAGAACTTCTTTCAACAACTGAAATACCTCAGAGATATTCAAACCCAAGGCACCCAAGTTCTTCTGATTTAGCAGAGAAACATGGTGTTTTCTCTGCAAATGGGAATAGGTAACAGATGCCATGTAGCATGCACAGTTTTTGAATGCTTGGAATTTGGTTTGAGATGCAAATGTGACAAGTTTTCCCTTTCTTTTTACCAACTGACCCAAACACGATCCTCAGACCTTTGCACTCACCAAGTTGCAGAGGTTTTCTTTTATTTGAGAATTCTCTCTTAAAACACAGGGGACTCCTTTCTATGAGAAAAATTTTGTCTTCCATCCAGAAAAAGATACCATTTCTGTATCAAATAGGTATTTTGTCAGATACCACTTCTGTATCAAATAGGCCAACATTCAGGATCTGTAATTACTGCTGCCATTTCCTTCAAATGAAATAGGAAACTTAATAAAAACTTAATAAAAACAAATAAAACTCCACTCAGGTGAGCTCCATCAACAATTAAACATGATTCTAGTCCTCATTTCCTGGGACAGTCATGTTTTGGGCATTGGCTTGAACTTGACATACATAATGTTTTTTACTAGATCCAGTGCTTAGCACGATAAACCTGGGCTTTATGTTTGACTCTGATTTCCTTCAGTAATACCTACTCAGAAGCTCAGAGCAGATATTCCAGGAGGACTGTGCTGTCATGGACACTGTAGACTCCTATTTCAACAGTTATTTTACATGGACAGTGTAGGCATCTATTTCAATGGTTATTTTAAAACGATATAGCTATTCTTCAAAGGCTCCTGAAGAAACAGAGTCCACAGTCTTTGCTTGTGCTTGAATATCTACTGTACATATCACAAAAGTGACCCTGAAGGCTGATAGTAATACATCATCACACTGCAGGTGATAAAGTTTGCCTTGGAAGATGGACTTTCAGCTACTTTGCAAAAATCAATGAGTCATAGGTACTGTGAGTAAGACACTCCACATCTAAAGCCAATATTAACAATTCTCAGTTATCACATGGATGGTGACCAAAAAAAAAAAAGCCATAATTTTTTTTCTCTGCCCCTCTTCTCCAGCCCCAAGCTGAGGCAAAAGCTGATCATTATCGTATTGATTCTGGCCAGCGATGGTGTAGAGTAAATCACAAAATCAGATAACCTTGTTTTCCAGCCTTTGTAAACTAATTATGTCTATTAATCACAGAGACCTCAGAACCTGTCCCTCACACTAAAAGAATTTCTGCAGCAGAAACGTCTTCCATTTTCTTTCCAATTTTGTATTGCCTTGCTAAAGGAAAATACACTTCATTATCTTTTCTCAGCAGGTTAATGAGATGAGTGAATCTATTGCTAAGATTAATTAAGAAACTCATGAAAAAGTTTCAAAAGTATCAAAAAATCAAAGAAGTCACCCTCACAACTCACTAGAATCCACTGGAAAACATAATACATAGAAAGAAAAAATATTAGTCTCAGCTCTGATTCACACTAAATGAAGTATCATCATGGGCATGCTTCATATTTTTTCTCAATTGTTATGTAAGTCCATAAGCCCTATTTCCTATGTGACAAATTCCCCTACAGGAAAGATTTTGTTTCAAAGTAAGTCCAAGCACCTTTATTTTGTGTACAGAATTTGCAAAGGATGCTAATCTGAGAGATCAGAAGCTTTGGTAAGCAAAAGGCACTCTTACAGGTTCACTGCACTGCCTCAAGCAGATCCAATATCAGACAGACTGATGGTAAAAGTGCAGGCTTTGGTTGATTAAGGTTGACATACGTAGACCAAATCTTGCAATGGACAGCACAGGAATCTCTTAATGGGTCTCTTAAGCAATGTGCAGTGATGCACTTGGCTGTGACATGGGACCAACAATGAAAGAGGAGTTTATGAGGTGACAGAAGAATAAAGGACACAAGAACATAGACTAGAACATAAAAAATGTGAAGTCATTTAAAAAGACAAAATGGTGTAATTAGTTGGGGATTTTCCATTCATTCTAGTGGGGTTTTTCCCAATTAAAGTGTTGTTTTGTTAAATTTCAGTGGGATAACTTTATGCCAAAAATGAACAAGAGGAAGACAAAGAAAGGAGAGGAGAGGAGAGGAGAGGAGAGGAGAGGAGAGGAGAGGAGAGGAGAGGACAGGACAGGACAGGACAGGACAGGACAGGACAGGACAGGACAGGACAGGACATGAGAAGCTGGACAGCAGGGCAAGGCATGAAAAGGGTAATATGTTTAGAGAAGGATTTCTCTGTACATATGTCCCAAAGTTTATCAGAAATGTAGGAATCTGTACTTCAGCATTTTCAGGCAAGCTCCTTTCTTTCTCCTTTAGGAAAGTGCCAAAAGGTAAAATCCAGCCTGACCATCTGTTTCAGTTAGGCTGCCAAGGTACAATTTGACCCTCTCAGGTATATAGGGATAAAACAGGTGACCCTTTAGAAAATTTTCCAGCATTTCTTTCTATAGATTTTAGATTTCAGGATTCTTACCTTAATTTTTAAAGTCCCTTTACATAGCTGCAATAGCAGTTACCTGTTAATATAGCACAAACATTTCTGTCTTTTTCAATTTGGCCCTAAAAATAGACACGATTATAGCACACTATCAGAACTATCAAAGATTTCTTGTGTTTATCTCACTCATGTATTTTTAATGTGCTTCATTCAGTCTGTGAATGTATGTGCCTAAGAAGAACAAAGCAGCCTTACTACTTGGCTTCCTTATACTAAGAGTCCCTTTTCCTTTTTTAAGTATCAGTAAAGAATATCTTGATTTTTGTGTTCTGCATCCAGAAATATTTCAATTCAAGTGAAACACAATAATATTTTTCCAGAAGTCATTGAAGCTATTACCAAATATAACAGGGCATCATGTAATATAATTGTAATTATTTTACAACCATGAAGGCAGTGAAGGTTATTGTGGTTTTTCTAATATACTCAGAAGAGTAATACAAAAAACCCAAGCCAGGGCTTTTAAAACAGCAATGGAAGTTTTTTTACTTAGCAGTATCATTTGCAGGAATATAAACATAAACTTAGAAATAAGTTAGTGCACTGTATGTTGAATGAAGGCTTACAATTAAAATTTGTGTTGTGCATTACACATACATTCTTATTTTAACAGAAATTTCAGTAGACTGATAAAAGAAACAAGCCATAGTGTTATCTTTGTGTCTAGTGATTTATTGCAAGTTCAAATAAACAAGAAAATTTGATAACATTTAGAATTTGTTACACTATCCATGCTTTCATGTGTTAAAGATTTTCATTAACTATGGACCTTATATTAAACTGTCACCATTTATTTAAATTAACCATATAATATATTTGTGGAAAACCAGTATCAATGCACTCTGTAGCTCACGCCTGGACTGTTCTTAGTATGCTGAGGAGTTGATCCACAATTTTCTCAGGTCTCATACAATCATAAAAAAATAATAGTTTACATCACATCCTATACTCAACACTGTTGCTGTTCCTTTCATGATGGGGTGCTATTGCCAGCTAGCAGATTCCCCCAGACCACAGAAACAGTTCATGTGGGTCCTCAGCTCAGCTGGCTGTGCATGGGTTCAGGCTTGGAAGAAGGAAGCGTGCTCTCTCTTGTTAGGGAAGATGTTTATTCAGGGCAGCCATGTGGAAGAGGCTTTGCCAGAGCCCCTTCTCATCATGGAGGAACCATGGAGAGAGAGAGGAGAGAGAGAGAGAATGTGGGCCTCGTGTGTCCCCTTTTCCCAGGGCAGCCCTGGGTGGGGAAACACTGACCCAATGGGGAAGGGAAGGCAGGGAGGTTACATCAGGAGGAATCCACAGGGGTCATCAGGGGTATGGGGGTGAAAGGGACATACCAAATACAAAGAACAAATACAAATACAAATTCAAAACCTGAAACTCGCGCCTCTACACAACACCGGTGAAAAATAATCACTCTTAGGTCATCTAGAGGCTCTTATAAGTAGCCTTATATAAATACAAACTTTTATCTAACCAATAATATAAAATACAATAAAATAAAGGAGCAACAATATTTATTTCTCTCCCATTTTAGAACAAGACTGGGATCTTTAAAATATTTTCATGGCAAAGGAAAAGAACCAGGTCAGAATGAAAGGTAGCCATGTGAAATGTTGGATCTGCCTTGTCTATCCTGGTGCCAAATCTAAGGGGTGGATGACCAAAAGATGTATCTATGTTAAAAAGAACTGGTTGTCAGAGAAGGAATGAGAAGCTATCTGTGGCATCTTGCAGAGCGTGTGATCAACAGCTTGTATGTAATTCATTCCCAAGAGAATGGAAATAACTTGGAGAAATCACATCAAACCAGAACCTTGAGGCAAACACAGGTGCACCTGTAGGTCTCCTTAGTATTTCACTACAGGGCAGTAACACATCAGTAATCATTCTACCTTTAAAGTAGCTTTAAAATAGGGTTCCTTTCAAAGGAGAGGAGCTCTTCAGGAGAAATTATTTTTAAAATCATATGCTCAACAAAGCCTCTGTCAAGGCTATCGAAGGAAAAGTGTGGAAAAGTGCAAAGCTTATTGAGTTTGGCTGTTTGCTTGTGTTAGCAACCAATATCATACTGTACAACAATTGTACATTAATGTCTTTACCTGAATTGCTTGAATTACACAACTGAAAAATATCTGTCTCCACTCAGATGTAAACATAAAGTTGTGTTCTTAAGGGAGCTTATTATAAGGAAATAACCATTGGGTTGGAGCTTCCTTGTGGTCAGATCTCTGTACTGTGAAACTTATTCTGCTTCTCCATAAAACAAAAGCTTCAAAAAGGCATCTTACTGCAGATGGGAGAGAAAAATCTGTAGGAAAATACTTTGCTTCTTATTGAAACAAAAGCTGTTTTATAGAGTCTGGAATCCTGAAATGAACCAATGCCTGTGCCTGATGTTTTGGAACAGTTGGCTTTTAGGATTTGGGTTTTTTATATGATGGGGTTGTTGTTTTACCACAGAGCAGCAGGAATCACAACCTCCAACATTTTTTTTTTTCCTAGATACAAGAAAATATCAGATTTACAAGATTCTGCAGCAGGAATCATATGATTAGCCTTTAATAACCCTTTGTTTCACAACTCCATTAATATTGTGTCTGGAGCATAGTCCCACAAACATTTCTGAAGTTCTTGTTGATTGCTAAAGTATTTTCAGTTTGCTGAGGAAAGGCACTGAGGGACAGGTGGGCAGAGCAGAGGCATGTATGCAAAGAACAATTTATACATAATCTCTTCTCTGTAAATAGACAGTTCATCATCACACTGAAAATGCATACCTTGGGAGAAGCTGACTTGCACTTGGAGATGCTGTGCACAACAAGCATCAAGTTATTTCCCTTCCTGCATCCTGTACCCACATGTAATGTGCAAGAAACCTGTCATTTCCAGTTAACAACGTGATAAAAGGATGAGTTTTGTGTAAGACAAAGGGACCAAGACCAGGGGAAAGAAACCTCAAGCCAAATCAAAAGAAAGCAAACAAACAAAAACAAACAAACAAAAAACATCAAGAAGACTTGGAACCTGGCAGTAATGAGAAAGGCAAGGCAGTGAATAGTCACAAGACATGGGATAAAAATAAGGGGCCAGGTAGAGCAGGACATTCTGGAGAGAAGGCAAGAAATAGTATCTGTAATTTACTAATGATGCTCATTACCTCAACCTGTACTGGAAAATTTTCTTCCTCATTATTAAGCACCTAGTTCCAGTGTGACAATCACCTGGCAATGAATTGATCCATGATAGTCTATCAAAGTGTTGGTAGCAGAGCAACTGTCAGCTGTCCCACTACAACGCCTGTGGGACTTATATTTACCCAGATTCCTGAATGTGAAATCTCATAAATTCAAATACTTAATATAGGCTAAAAAAAAAATGAAATTAAGAAGACTGATCATAATGATGTAGTGATGCTGGCTGTTTGAAAGGAGTATTATTTCCTGCAGTATACTACCATCTCCATACACTGTGGTCCTGGAAAGCTGGCCTAAATGTCAATAGAACTTTTGAGAAGAACAAGGACATTAATTCAGTCCCTCAGTTAATGCCCAGCTCGATTACTATAATGTCCTCTTGTCTCAAATTGCTCATACAATTTAAACTGCTATTTTTCATTGTCATGAACTGTTGCACACATTTGTGTTGTTATAAATTGCTATAGAGGTAGCTGAGTTTCAGTAATGCAGTATAAGCAGGCAAATTTCATAGAGCTGTCACCAGAATGTACAGGTGCTTTCAGTACAGCCAGGCTACAGCATTCCGTCAAAACCAGCTACAGTGTCCTAGGCACACACCTGGAATAAGCATTACAGACCCCCACCTCAGATACTAATGAAAGTTAGTTGTATTAATTTCCTTGTGAAGCACACAAAAATACCTATTTGGATCAAGAATCAGGATTGGAGAGGTTTGAAAGATGGGAATTTTTTCTGCTGATGATTCGTTCCATGTTACAGAACCACAGCACAAGGTCTACAAGGAAAATTGTCTTAAATCATCTTGTATTTACCATATACAGAAGCTTGTTGTTCTTACTGTTGAAGTGCTGTAATGCAAGGTGATTTATGCAGTTTTGCCCCTTGGAAAAAATCTATTCCCCTGCTAATGACAACATGATTCTGCCCCATAGTAATTCTGAGATAATTTCAAGTTGTTTACTCCTGTGTGAGAACTTGAGATTTTAACTCTGTTAAGGATTAGGAAGGGAAGGAAAATTACTGTTTCAGATGATGGAAAATTTGGTGTTGTTCAGTTAACAGTGAATTCTGTCATGTAAAAAATAACAGAAAATGAAGGTTTGTTCATTTGTAGCTCACATAGCTTCCTAGAGAAAAAACAGAATCCTTCAGAGAGCACGAACCTTAAAGATGAAGGTAATAGCTGCTAAATTAATTTTAGCCTAGCATCATATCACTTTGTCTACAAGCTTAGACAGATTGGTGTATCAGCAGACAGTGAATCCCAGACAACTTAACCTCTGGGGAAACCTTTGGACTCATAACCAGCTGAGTCTCAGATTTGCTATGGTCAGTCCCAAAAGGGCTTCCTAAAAGATCCACAACACAAATGAAAAGTGAGGCAATAGAGAACTTGTGATACAAGAACTCATTAAATAATTTGCTTGATGAATTCAGATTATTTTTTCATTGTGTAAGTTTGTTAATTCTTTAGGCACCATGGTGAATAATTACTCCAATAAGATACATTTCATGTGTGCGAATATCAGCTAAGTTCAGTGTTTGCATTTCAGTAGTCTCTGCCTTTACTCTCTCAAGTGGAACAACATGCCTGCTTTCCTCTTGTGCCAAAAGATAGGCGGGAGGAATAACTGATATTAACATCAGATACACAATTGACACTGGTTCACCAGAGGGATAATTGTCCTAATACACTCATGGGTTTTATTCTTTTTATTTAATTTATTTCTTTTTTTTTCTCTCTAGCAGGAAATATTGTGTATCTGAAATTCCTCAAAACCCTAGGGTTTTTATTCTTTCTTTAAAAAACGACAATATCTTATTAATTAAGTTATACGGAATCACAAACTATTCTGAGGACGAGACCCACAAGGGCCATCAAAACCAATTCTTAAGTGAATGGCCTGTGCATGGATCAAACCCACAAGCTTGTTGCTATTAGCACCATTCTCTAACCAACTGAGCTAATCTCAGGTTGTGCTCATTATACCAAATGATTTTGTTTATTTGGCTCCTACTCCAAGCCCAGACACAGCCAGTGTTTTAGTATGTCCCAATGTGTTCACAGACAGGCATGTATTTGGAGGTCAGGTGGGCTGACAAGCACACCAGGAGGGTGTCCACTTGAGACTGACCATTAGCTGCAGCAATACCACAGCCCTCGGTGTCCACATCAACTCAGCTTCAGGGCACAACAGGGAAACTGTCCCAGCCTATATAAGAGTGATGCTGTTTCCATACCTTTCAGGTGGTAGCTCAAGGAACTTCAGCATATTTCACACAGGAATACATCTTTTTATGTTCTCACTTGTCATGTCTCAGATGGCATTTTGACAATGTGGTGCCAGCAGTTTGACTACTGAACACATGCTGAATTCTGCACACCATATCTCCAGCTGGAATCAAGGGTCGTTGGCAGGTGACACCACAGATGAAATCTGGTTCTCTGTACCTAGTCTTACAATTGATGAGAGGTTTCATGTCAACACTAATCTCACTTCACTAAATGTGTTTATTTTGTAATGCCAGCTTCTTTTAACAAATTTCTTTAACTACTTATTATGCCCCCTTTATGGCTGTGATGCACACTATGATGAAGGATGAAATGGAAAAGGGATCATTACCATTTTAATCTAACAGGAGTAGTCCAGGGTCATTTGGATTTTACAGATGTAGAGATTTGAACAGTCTCATGTGGTGAAACAATGTAAAAATAACTATCGCTGTCTTCTGGAGCCAATTTCCAGAGGATCTTGTGACATCAGCAAGGGCCTTTTTTGTAAACATAGTGAGAAGATATTAATTCATGCTGTTTGCACACTGTCAGTTACTGAAAAATTAGTATACGCCTGTCAAATATACCATCAAATATGTTAATAAATTCAGATGCATTAAATATATAATTGATGTATACAACTTGCTATGAAAAGCAGAAAGTGAGAGTCTTCAGCTTATAATAGATGACTGCTAAAGTGGTAAGAAAGAAAGATGGGGAAATCAGGGTTAAAAAGAAGAGAGGGTACTAGGAGCAGTAAGAAAATGCTTATATATTATAGAACTCTGAGATCATTAGAATAACTGCAAAGCAGAAGCATCTCAAATAACTTCAGTGCCACCAAAAGATAGCTAAATGCAGTCTGAGCCTGAAATCATTTAATTCATTTAAATGGATTTTTGATTTCTAAATTTCTAACCTTTGTATATACAAGGAACAGCTAGTGGCTGGTTCTAGTTGCAGTTCAAAAGGAGAAAGCATTAAGCAGAATTTTACTCTAGTTCTTCTCACCACTGTGTGTGAAGGACAGCTACAGTACCAGCCTTTAAACTCCCTGGGCTCTGGGAAGATTTTCAGCTGAAGTAACTTGGTATTTTGCCAATGACTGTAATGAAGCTATTCTGATATCTACCAGATGACAATTTGGCTCAGAAAAATCAAAGTCGGTGAAAGTCCCAACACTTTCCTAAAGGAGCTGAGAAACCATGACTGGCAGGTTCAAGCTGCCATAGTGAGGACTGCAGGCTGTACAGCTTTGATGGGTGACTTCAGTTTCATTCTAAGTGACACATATCCAAATTATTTGGTGGGAAAAGGCAGTTTTGTCTAAATACTCAAATGATCACTCTGACTTACATCCAATTGCTTGCAGGGGTTTCTGCATAAATACCACTCAAACTTCTTTTCTTTGCACCCCCATGCTCCTTGAAAGCCATCATTGAGCCCCAAAGGGAAGTATTCTTAGCAGATACTTAAAGATGTTCTTTGCAAGTACAAATTTCTCATACTATTATTTAGTGTGGAGAAGAAAGGCCATTTCCCCTGTTCTTTGCAGTGAATTAACTGTAGGGAGGCAGTCAAGAAAGCCATTTGCAAAAGACCGCTTTGCTTTTCTTCATGCTTGAAGAACTTGGCTTTTCTTTTTTTTAAGTGAGGAAGCACATTTCTACCCATGGTGAATATAGCAGGAACCCCACACTTTCCAAGTGCCTAATGCTTAAGCACATAATCTTCTTATGCACATTAGCTGTTAGTGTCTTGACTCTGTTCTATTAAAAGTGAGTGCTGTTACAAGAACAATCTTTGTCTCAATTGGTTACATAATTCAGTGAACAAACCAATCTGAGTAACAAAGACTTACCGATGAATAACCAAAATCACCAAGTGAGGGAGTTTTGTTTGTCTACAAACTCCTTTAAGAACAGTAATAAACAGCTAATAAATGAGAACAAAAATGATGCCTGAAAAGGAGTTTGAGGGTTGGAAAGAGTTGTTGTTGATTTCACTTAAAAAGTTTCCTGAGAAATTCACTGCACACTGAAAAATCGAAGCATGTACATGGTACAGGCTGGATCCTACATGGTCAGCACCCCGGCTCCAGAACTCAGTTGCATCAAGAGAACACAGAAGTAAAGGTGTGAACTAACTCTGGCAAGTAAGGCAACACTTTTGTCGACAGGACTCAGTCTCTCCGTGCAAACATGCAAATGTGGCAGCTCACTCAGACCTGGATTGGGTACTGCAAACAGTGAAAAATGTCTGTAGAGATTTACCAAGAGTTCACATCTGTATTCAGCTAAGGTCAGAGTTTTATTTTTTGTACCCTGAAGTGTGGAATTCCAACTGAAATATTAGATTTTAAATATTTAGGTTTTAAAAAGTTGGGTCTTAAATATTTTTAAATATATTTTTAAATATCTATGATTTTTCTGCTTTTGAAAAATCCTATTTCAATAAGCATTTCAAATATTGTGATAGTGCAGTCTAAGAGTCGATATAAATAAGAAGAAACACTCAGAAAAGGACAGAGAATTACATTTATCAAGTTTTTAGGAAAGTGTTTACAAGTCTTAGAGTTTAAAATGGGGAAATTAAGTGCTTCTGTTATATGAACAAATCCATATCATTTGCACCCCATATCAGATGTTACTTACGTATCAGATATGTCTGGGCACAGCGGCCAACTGAAGTTCAGAAACCCTTTGAAATCAGACCCTCACAAAACTTGATGGCTGCCAGACAGCTCTTCATTTACAGAGGAAATATAAATAATGACTCACTAGAAAGTATGATGAACAAAAAAAATGTGTGCCAGGCAGGATAAGGCTACTGAAGCAAGCCTCAGGTAAAAGGACAGCAGTCTTGAAGGGTTCCCAAGAATCTGCTGTCCATAACCCCAGAACACACTTCCATTCCTCCTGTGACAAAACACAAGATTATAGCAAAATTTCAAAGCTACAACCATGCCATGAAAACACAAATATAGCCTGTATAAAAACAGTCCTCAGTCGTGTGTTAACCCTGAACATACAAGTACAGTTTATCACCCAATCAGCAGATAATTATGCTGAAGAGATTATCAGGGTCTCTCATTTTAGATTATTGCTAAATGTGTCCAGAGCCTTAAAACAAATATAAAGCTTAGTTAAATATCCTGGGAAGCAAAGGAGTTCCTTCCTTGCCTCTGGCAGGCAATATAAGCCCATGTTACCATTTCTTTTTGCATTCCTTATTCATCCACACCAAAGCCATCACCAGCTGTGCTTCATTTTCCTACTGTAAAGTGGACTTCAGCTGTAATAACTTCAACTGTATACTGTAGAAAAAGTAATTGAAGACTGCACTTTATGTTCGTTCCTTCGATAGTTTTAACTATGGTGATTTGTCCCAATTTAATTTGTGTTTACTGCAAATTGGACTCCACTCAGGTTAATTTTTGTTCACTGTGGTTTTCTTTGGTCTAGACACAATATGAGTCTTTGGCAATAAACCTTCTAAGCTCTACTTCTTTATGTGGTTGGGAAGTTTACGTCATCTACAAAGGCTTAATAACACATCCATCATAATAAAGTCAAAGAAAATGTAAAATTAATATTTAATATTAATCTTTTCATGATATTTATGTCACTCTAGCATCAACATCATGAAAAGATTAATATTAAATATCATGTAAAGAAAGTAATTTTTCCTGACCAAAAACCTATTATTTAGTGTACCTGTTTGTTTGCCAAAAAAAGGGATTTTTGGAACTTGGCCTGAGAAGAAATTACCAGAAATTGAAGGGTATTTTATGTCTTGCTCTTTTGTTCCCAGCCTACTGTGTGTTTGCAGCCAGAGGTTTTTTGTGAAGTTACAGGCAAGGGTTTCTCCTGTCTTGGGGTGCTGTACATTCCAGCGATGTCCCTGGGACCAAGTGACAGGGTGGAGGTGACAGATGGAGTGCAAAGAGAAGGCCCAGCAGGCTCAGGGGCACCAGGAGCCTCCTAAAACCAGAGGGCAGGAAAAGTAACCAGGAAAAAAGAAGTCTCTCACAACTCAGGATTCATCACAACTAGGAGGCTACTGAAAACATGTGAAGCACATCAAGACCAAAAATAAAAGGGTCCAAATGGCAGTGACACAGACAAGAGGGGAAAGACTGAACCTCAGATCCTTAATTTAAGTCTGTCTCAGTTCCTAGATAGACCTGAGGTTTTTCTTCTGCTTCTTGCAAGAATCACTGTGTTCTAATTCACTGCTTTTTGTTCTATCAAAATGTAAGTTTAGAGACTGAAACTCTGATTTTTTTTTTCTTCTGTCTCATGTTAAGGAAAACATTCACTTCAGAGCTCTTACTGAGTTGAGGACCTGTCACACAACTCAAAATTTATTTTGACAAGGAGGATGTACAAAATGAAGTAAAATTTTCAACCAGGTGACCTCATTAAAGCACAGATCAGTGTGCAGACACCAAAAATAAACTGGTTTACATGTCTAAGGTGTTCTTGCTCTAAAAAGATCTCAAAGGACATTCAAATTTTATCTGTGATAGTGACCCACTACATTAAAATGCCAGGTACATAATGCTTAGAGAATGATCTGAGAACTGAATAACACTGAATACAGATACAGTGAGTTGAACCTAGGTAACACTTATCTCCATCAGTCCCGAAAGCAGCATCTGGAAACAAATGGAACATCTTTGCTGTTTTCCTGCTCCCATTACTGTTTCTCCATGTAACTCTGGCTTATATCAACAACAGTCTCCTAGAGACTCCGAAGTTACGAATTGCAGTTTTCTTTCAAAACTCACACTTCTTTTATACAGAAGACTCTATTATTTTAAATATCAATATTTGCATTTTAAAAGGCTTGTTTATTTGTCTGACTGAAAAAAAAAATGGATAAAAACGAAGACTTGGAAAAATGGAATGTAAATATTGCAACTTTAGTGTTCTGGGAAAACGCATGTAATAATACATTTTCACACACATCTTGTTAAAAGACGTGGAAGGATGACATGAGGGAGATATTGTTTGTAGTAACAATATCTACTTACAAAATACTGAAGTACACAATATACAAATATGTTTCTGGGGAATGTTAAGAAAAAATCTTTAAACTATTTTCCTTTGTTAAACTTTATGGATATCACACTGCTCTCATGACCATTCTAGGCAGGATTTGCTAATACTTTTAGAAAAAAATAGTTGTGAAAATTGAAGGCAAAAGAAGCAGGTTAAAAGTTACCACATTAATTAAAAAAAAAAATGAAATCTCATAGGAGAGAGATTGTAATAGCAGGAATTTTGTATGAGCAGAAAAGTAAAAATTATAATCAATTTAGAATGCCAAAATAAACGTCTGTGTATATTCAATTAATTGTCTTTGAAAGGTGGTCTATCCAACAAACCACAAAAAAATCTCAACTCATCAAAAGTACCATAATTGTAATGAATACTGTATCAAAACCAAAACTGGAACATAAGCTGTATATAGACTGAAACCAAACTAAATTAATGACCAATTAAGTAGGAGACATTGGTGTTATATTCAGAAGCATGGACACAAAGTTTACAAAAATCGTACAATTTTACCTTGCTTTTAAGAGTATTATTTAGATACAGTTAGGTCATGCAATGACAGATCAGTTCATATTATTACTGACATTACATTCAGATTCTTTGCTATTAATTAGTTCTGCAGAAATGAAAAAAAATTGTTTTATTTACATCATCATTATTCCTCAGTCAGTCACAAAGTTGCTTTAATAAGAAAGGAAACAAATATTTTAGTTTTTAGAAGGGACAACTGAACATTTTGAATAGCACTGATTAATCAATTCTTAAGGCTTCCGTCTTCTTGTATTTTTGTATGGTTAATTCAATTCTATATAGCTACTAAAACTAGATAAATCCTACAGCTACAACAAAAACTAGCCTTCCGAAATGTCCAGAATAGAGATCAAAAATTAATTTAAATTAATAAAAATATACATGGAGGTCATGAAAAAGAAATAAAATATTATGTTTTACATGGAAAAATATTTTAGTGTCTCATACATACTGTGCTACCAACATTTCTAGAGTCTACTCCCAACCTTATTGCAGACTAAAATGTATCCCAGGTCAACTCACTGTCATGTGACTCCTCTGAGCTATCTGACAAACCTCCCAGTACTTAAAACAAAGAATGTACTTGTAGCAGCTGATTCATCCCTTCCTTGTAGCAGCTGATTCATCCCTTCTTAAAATAGAATGAGCTGCCCTAGGAAGACAAGTATTAACTATAGAGGACATTCAGGTGATTACTGTCGGGAGGTGTGAAATCCATAGTCATGGCATAAGATATTCAGCTCCTCTGTGCTTTAATTTTCTGTCACTGGAAGGGATTAATAGCATTCCTTGTTTTTCAATAATCTCTTGTCCAAGCAGAAAAACAAATGAAGAACAAACAAGCAAAAAGAATTGAAAACCTGCAAGGAGATTAGAGCTGTTTGTTTTATCATTTTGACATTGAACATGGCTTCAACCTAATTTATAAGTGAATCCTTGTATATAAAATGCTGTACATATAATAAAATAATTTTTTCCAGAACTTGTAGTACCCTCTTAGAAATTGGGAGGGAAAAAACTGCTTCTGCTCCTCTTCTTCTGCTGTCTAAAGAGCTTCCGTCATTTCCTTTGACTGTAACAGAATTGCAGGTAGTCAGTTATGGGCCACCTGTCAGGCATTAATTAGTAGTTTTGGCACTTGAATCAAACACATCTAAATCAAACACATAGACAGAAAGCTAAAAATGCTGCAAAAGTTAAAGCAGACTCTGAGAAATATTTGTGTGTATTTCTAGAATTAGAAGATATCCCTATGGAGCTTTTTTTAAAAAATGGGAAAACTTTATTTACTCTCTATAGAGAAATATTTTCCCAAGGGATCAGGTTAGCAAAAGGATCCTAACTTCTCTCTCAGTTCTGAATATAGAACTCACTAGAGACTTTGACAAGGTGATATTCAGACCCCTAGTCTCAAGTTCAAGGTGAAAAAAAAATTCTTATCCTGATTTATCTATAGTAATAGAAACCTGTCCAAACTCTGTTTTGGATGAGACTGATCTGGTATTTTGCTTGGAAAGAATGGAATCTAGAAGAGAACATGTTAATGCTGGTATATGTTTTCAAAGGCAAATAAGATGGTCATGCTCTCCTCAAAAGTATTGTCCAATTTACCCATAGCCTGTAGTCCATCTGTGCCTGTATTCCATCAGCTTTAGGTGATGCTTGGATTGATATTGAGTTCTCAGTTACTTCAGCAGTAGAGCAAAATTTTACAATAAAATAAAACAGAAATATTCAGAGATGGAGTTTACTGGTGTGGTGGCCACATATGATCTGATTCTCTGCAGTTTGAAGCACCAAATATATTTCTCTTACGTACATTCCCATCATCTCTTATTGCTGAGGTCTAGGGATCTTCATTGTCACCAGCTAACATGATTACACAGCTTTTTCCTGGTATGTACTAAACACTGGTGTTGTTCTGACTTAGTACCAATCTAATATTCTGTTAGGTGCATAATTTGAAAAAAAAAAAAGAAAAGAAATTAACCCAAATAAATTATATCTCTATATTGTACAAAAAAAAATCATCCTAATCTGCAGCACGTAGCTTGTCTCATCTTTGGATCATCTTAAACACAAATAACTCTTGACATTCCTGCAAATAGGGCTTAGGGTTGCAGGTTGGAATCAGGAATTAAGATCCAGTTGTGTAGAAGTACTAAAAGGAAGAGTAGTACATTGATGCTGAGGAATCTACAATTCAAGCCTAAAAACCAAAAATTCATCTCACTGCAAATTGATCTCAAAGCACAGGCTTTGGTTGGCGACTATAGTACAACCTGATTTTAGTATAGAAGAACCGTCTGATTTTTAACAATCATATCACTTTTGAAGAGCTAGAGATCTCCAGATCAACACCATGCTCTTCTTCCCCCAAGAAATGTGTGAATGGCTTCTTACAGCAAAGGGCCAACCTGACAATGAAAAAGCAAACTTGTATAATTCTGTATGACAATTAATTACATTTTATCAGTCTTTTCACCTAAAGTGTATGGACCTAAAAGCACAGTCAGCTGTTTAGGTGAACACATAACCTTCAGGCTCAGATACCTTTGTAATACACACACAATACCTGAGATGTCAAGCTCATTAGTTGAAGTGATTTGACAAAAACAGAAATGGGGAAAGGGGAAAATGTGAGACGCCTGGGTGAAATTAAGGAAGTCTGGGCTTAGAGCACTGAATTGCAATGCTTCTTGTGTGCTATTCGACATTTTCCTGTGCTAAAAGGCCACCCTAGATTTATAGCATATGAGGGTGTTTATAGCATAGACTATAAACTGCTCTCTGAAATATTTGGCACAAATGTATTTCCAAAGATGAAAAATGGCTTACAACCAAAAAGAAATTTAGGCATTTGAGGTCATTGCTTTTACATACCTCAGAGTATCCTTGGCCTTAACTAAGCATGGGCTTGAGTAACATCTGAGAAAAGGCATATTAGATTTTAGCAATAAAAATTGGTTTCTACTATTTTATTCTCTCCTCTTTATTCCCATTTTTATTTTCTAAAAATAAAAACAGAAGTTTTGTAATATTCTACCTTCTGTTTTTAGTTCCTGTAAATCAAAGTCTATACAGGCCTAAAAAAAAACCAGAGGAATTTCTCATGCTTGTCCTGAGAACAATTAAGAATTAAATATGGAAATAAGACTGTCTAATTTAAGCACAGTTTAACTGAAGAGTTTTTCAAAGACTGTTAAATGATGGTTCTGTTAGGTCCATCACTTGGCAAATACATCACTTAGAGTAAGATGTATGCTGGGTGGGACAGAGCTATGCAGCTTGAAATAAAAAAATGATTATATTTGTGGTGATGTTACATTACTAAAGAACTGTACTTTAAGCATCAACTAATTTTCATGCAGGCTCTGTATTTGGGAGGATTATTTTCATTATATAAATGCAGATAATACATAGCAAAAACCAGAATTTAGAACTTTTCATCACAGATGTCCTGGAAGTACTCAGTGAGTTTGAAGTCTGATCTAGATCTTCAGGTTGCTCCCTGCAAGCAGCAGCCTCAAGGATAAAATGCAGAAATTACTTAAAAGGCCCAGGAGAGTACTGGAGTCTAGAACAGACGATAAAACACACAAGCCAGAGTGCCAGGTTAGGTAGCTGCTGCCCTGGGAATTTATGCATAGCACAGGATTTAACATCTGGCTGCTGCAGAGATCTCATGGGCTGCCATCATAGTGTCTTTCTTGCAGCTTTTAAAATTAGTCCAGGTTAACCTACTAAAAAGAGCAGATTCCTTCCTCTCTATGCATCAGCCATGTGTTTTCTATTTAATTTTGCAGTACTGTGGCTAGGCTGGTTTTCCTATTAATATATTCATTAAGGAAAAAAAAGATAAAATAAGAAGGCAATGGGAGTTATTTGTAAGAATTTTGAACAAACACCACTTTTTCAGATTCTAACAGATGCCAGATTATTCCCCAGTAGCAATCTAGTGACTGTGTTCACCATTGTAGCACACCAAAGAACACCCTTGTTAATCAGACTAACCAAATTAATGCAGTTCTGTTATGACTTGCTGTGGCTGGACTTTTTTTCAAAAGACACTGTGTATATTCATTAAATATGAAGAGCCCACATGAATATTAAAGTTATGTCATTAAGGAGGAGAGGAGAATTAACATAGCAAAACCACTGTAATAAAAATTTTTATAGACCATTTTAAAATTACATGTTCTTTCATATTTAGAGTTGTCCAGAAGGTACATGAAATACTAGACTCATAGATATTAATATTGTTTATAACACCCTTTAAGTAGATTATAATTTCTCATGGCTGCTGTGCTGGTGTAAGGTATTGTTGACATAATTTTTAGGTAAAACTATATCTATAGATTTTAAAACATCAGAAGGCTCGTCTTGGGACGGACAAATATTGATCCTGAAAGAGGCTTAGGATGTTTCTGTTCCCTTACATATGATTATCAAAAGAATTTTCTCTAAAAATTTTTCAACGTATTTATTGTTCCTGAGGATTGTGGATCTGAGAGAGGGTCAGATTTGGTAACCTGTACACCAGAGTTAATCCAATTAATTCTTCCCCTAATGGTGCCTGTTTGTCACCATTTACAGAATGTGATGTCTATGAATGCACCATAGCTAACCCTAAATACAGAAGCCAGCATTAGCTGGTGCAGATCAGAGCTCACTCCATATTATGTAAAATGGTTATATTTCATAAAGAATTGCAGGCCAGTTGAGAATGATCAGTTAATGCATTTCTGCATTTTTCCTCATTTCTCAAAAGTTTTCTCTTTCTTCCTTATTAGCATGATGGCTTTCAGATTCAGGATCAGAAGCAGTTTGGAGAAACTGGATTATCTTCCTTGATAAAGATATGCTGCTGTCATTGAGTTCTGAATACAGTATATATTAAATGAATATTCTATCAAGGCATTTATAGTCCCAAGCATAAGCACAAAGATATATCAAACTCAGTCATTTGAACATCAGATCAATCAAAACATTTTTCAGTGCACTTTTTCCACCTGCATTCACCCTCTCTAGGCTTTCTGTTGAGCAGTGTTTGCCCAAGCTGCTCATGGTGATGCTCAATCAGCACCCGTTTTATCCTGTCTCCTGCCTACTGGCACACAAAACTTTTCAGAGCAGTAGTTGTCTGTCTGTATCAGATGCTACATTTTATTTTCAGCATGGAGTGTTTTAGCTGAGAAAAGAGATGATGTATTTCTTATGAAGCTACTGAGAGGAGCAGGTTTACACTGCCCAGTTTATTGAACACTCAGCTGGATTTAGTGCAACCCACACCAACAATAAAATAGTCACTTTTCCAAATACTGATGTGATATCTCTTTAGCTGCCTGTCAGCATCAATAAGAATGCCAAAGCAGTAGGACCCTTCACCCTGAGAAATCTTATAGAGGAGGTATTAACCTCCTGGAGATGCAAACCTGAATTGTAGAATACATTATACAATAGTGCAGGGGGAAGCATAGTGTCTAATCCCTGGTAAAATGAAAATGCCATCTATAAGAAAAATGCTTTTGTTTTCTAAATGTAATATGAAATTCTCAATTCATTAATATTTATCTAGACATTTGAAATTTTGTCTCAATTTCTATTGACTGAAGTCCATATGATTTCACAATAACTCCATCACAATTTCTGTGCTATGGATCAATATTTTATTCAATTTGTTAAGTACAATATTCATTTCTGCTCATGTGGAATCTTAAGTGTAGTCTCTGCTCTTGTCTGCCTACTAGCACAGGAATGTTGTTGTAAATCAATGGTGCAATCCACCTTTTGTTTTTCCTTATGTCTGTAAAAGTTGAGACTTTAGCTTAAACCAAAATTTTAGACAACTGAATCAGAGAAAGGGACGAGAAGGAAGGAATTCCCAGTCTGAAATAAAATCTAGATGAAATACAAAAATGGCATTTTTATTTCTTAATTACTTCAAATTAATAGTCTTGATAGCCAGAGCAGATTTGAACTGGCACTAGTAAAGCACTTAGAAGCAATTGCACAATGTGTCCTGTAACAGACCATTTTACTACTTAGTTAAAAATGGATTCCCATTTCAGTCTTGATGGGTTTATTCCTACTACTAAAAATGACTGCTGCATTTAAAACACTCCAGGTATAGTGATTCATGCACTATTTTTGTTTCCTTTGGCCTAATTTTATATCCCAGAAATATCCTGTCCATTTTGACTGAAATGTGTAATTCCATACAAAGTTTTATTCTGACATAATTAGTCAAAATGCATTTCAGTTTGCAGAAACAATCTGCCAGTGCCTAACTGTGGAGATATATTGCTCAAGTTATGGAAACCAGGAGAGGCCCATACATGGCACAAATGAATTCAGACAGGACACTTCAGAGACCTGGTGTTCAGATGATTAGCAGAGCAGATGTTAAATGAATATTTTTACATTACGTTTCCTAATTTGTAAATACAATTTTTCCCCTGGTCTTCAGTATGACAAACAAAGCATTCATGAAGTTGGAATCAGAAAATTCTTTGTTGCATAATTTCTGCTTCACCGTTGTACAATTACCTGGCCCCACCAGGCTTAAAATTGCATGGCTGTTGAATTTTAACCGAGATTATATAAAGATTTTAGGTTAACAATATTTTAAGCTTTCAGATGACTAAGAAACATATTAAAGTACATAGTTTAAAATATTATCTTCCAAAAATCCTAAAATTAACATCATGCTTATGGCAATTGTCATTGGAAAACAAGAAACGGGTACCTGATATTCATCTATCCTCTATCCCTGCCTTACCAAGAGTATCATCTCCAAGCTCAGGGATGCCAGGACATACCCCTGCATTTTTCAGAATGAAAAACTTATTTTGTAATCGGGCAATAAGCATTTTCAGAAGAGGATAGACAGAGTGGCACAAGCCTGTCAATGGAGTCATAATTTCAGTCACTTGCTGAAAATAATTTATTCAGACAAAAAGGCCTTATCATATAACTCATCTCTTCTTTGTGCAGTTCTTTTTTGAAGTTCACTCCTGGGATGAGCAAAAGGAGACGCTGGGTAGAAGCCCTCCCAACAGAATCTTCCTGTGTAACTCTATCACTTATGGACTAAAATGAAAAAAGGAAAAGTGTATGAAATGTTGGGACAGCCACAGAGCCTTCCCAGGTCACTTGCTGTTCCTGAGTAACAGCAGCAGTTTATGTTTTCAATGGGAGTTGCTATAGTAAGATGTGGAAACACACTTTCAAAAAAAATTGATTTTTTTAAAATAATTGAACATACAAAAGAAAGACACAAGAAGTTTAGATTTATTGTCTTCCAATTTGTTCTCCTGGTGAATTTACAACCCAGGTAATAAAATATACTGACCTTGCAGTAAAGCAAGAACTTTGAGTAAGTCAAAACACTACACATCTAAAAGAAATAGAAATAGTTAAGGAGCACTCTGAAATGCACAGTAGGCTATTGGTTTGTGTTTTTCATGGATACTTTGTTTTGTTCCTAATGTTTGATGGATACCAAAAGGAAATGGGAGGGGTGGTCCAGAACAGATAAGAACAAACTTCAAACCTGAAGCTGTGCTTGAGCTTTTTTAAGGTTTAGATGTTGACATAATGGTGCAAAATTGGGAATTAAAAGCCTAGTCTAAATGGGCTCCATTTTGGAAAGAGGATGTAGTGGGTTTTTGCATTACTACAGCATATCTTGTTTTTTTATCTGGATATGAAAACTTCAAAAAGAGTGAAATGAGCCCAGTAACATTTTTAAACAATCCAAAAATGATTTTTAAAGGCTGGAGTGGAACTACAAATCAAAGGAATAAAATTAGATACAGCAGAAATTACGCTAAAATGAGAACTGATAGGATGAGAAAAGGATGGACCATGCCAGCCATTTGTTTTGGCTTTGTTTCTTTTTTTTGTTTGTTTGGTTTGGGGTACGTTTTTTCCAGTTTTTCGTTTGGGTTTGTTTTTTAATGGTTTTTGGGGGAGAGGTTTTGTTGTGGTGTTTTTGGTGGTGGTAGTGGTTTTGTTTGTTTCTTTGAGGTTTTTGTTTTGGTTTTTTGTTTCATTTGGGTTGGGGTTTTTTGTTATTATTTTCTTTTTTTTGTTGTTTTTTTCTAAAATTAGAAGATAGAATTATTGGAAACTGAAACAGAATCCTGGAGGATCCTATGGCAAAGAAACAGATGCTTTCTTGTTTCTCTGCACAGTCTTTGGACTCACAAGCCTTAAGGAACTCAGTAAGTTACTGAAGACCCCTAAGAACCTTCAATAGATTATAACACTGAAACACATCCTGATTTGTTTTCCTTTTTCTGTTTTTTTTTTTTTTAACACAGTCAATGACAGCACAGAATAGAACAAACCCACCAAAATGTGAAAGTCCACTTCAGCTTAAAAAAGTCACTGAAGAACACATATCCAAACTAAGTGGGGTGTTCTATACTGGGGAAGGTTTGGACCTACTGTTCTTCGACTGCTTTGATGATCTCTTCTTATGCAATAAATTCAATATTTTTGAGACACACAGAAGTTCTTTTCCACTGTAAGCTTACTTTACACCAGTAAATTGATGGATGTATGATCTATGCAGACATCTGAGATCTACAGGTGTGACATCAGGGCTAGAACTACTGTGTGGTAAGTACACATCTAGAAATCCTAAACCAATGTAAAAAAAAATCCCAAATTATTTTAGACAGCATTTCATGTCAGGGAAAGAAAATATGCCCAGAGCTGTTGTGTTTGTTTCTCTCCCTGGCTTGTCAGAGCTGTAAAACATTCTTGTATTCAGATGACTGAAAAAGAAATAACCTTCTGTTTTCTACAGAGAAGGATTCCAAGTCAAAAAAGGACTTTATTTGAACATCTCTCTGAAAAACCCTCTAAGATACTTTGATTTATTTTTTTTTAATAAAAAGGGTATATATTTGTGTTAGATCCTTAATACAGGGAATTGAACTGCATTATGGCAGTTCCAGGGATAATTGGTGGTTTTTTGTGATACAGATGCACCAGTTACTATATAAAAATTGAATTTGCTCTAGCACTTTCCCAATTAATTTACATTTTTTCTAAGATGTGGAATTACAGAAAACAAACCCCAACATAATTTCAGATAGCTCAACAGAACTTTTCCTTTATCCTTCCTATCTTTTCATAAAGTTACAGTTTTTAAAGTTAAAATGCATATCAGCCAGTGTTTTAAAAACAATATCACTTCTCCTGCTCTTTATATAATTTTAACTGTGCTCAGACTAGCACAAGATATTTCTTAACAAAGTTTGCAAACACACTTACTAGCTTTAAGTAACTGCAAATTTTGCTCTGCATTTACAAAATCCTCAACATAAAGCACACAAGTCTGTACCATGTGATTTTACACTTCACTGGTTCCACAGACTGAAGAAAGCAAGGCCTGGATCTCTGGTTTGGATATTTCTCCAGTGAGAAAAACTATCCTACCAAGAATCAACAGGACAGTGCCAGTTTCCTACTCGAATGAATTCAGCTCCTTCTTAAAAACTTTTGCTTTCTATAAAGGGATTTTATTAATGGTCTCACTTACTAAAACTGACCAATTTAGCTTTTTTTCAATGTACTGTATCATTAAGAAACTGTAAAAACAAACAAACTGACAGACACATGAGAAGCAGCACTTGAAAAGAACATATTCATAATATTTGAGGTTTGGAGAGTTGTTCCATTCTCCTTCCAATACTTTAAATGACATTTTCAGGCCAGAAGGGTTATTAACAACTTAGTTTTAAAGCTCTTAAAAATCCAAACACTGACTGGATTAACTGCAAGGGTGCAGAGGACACGTTTGTGGTTCTGACTTCAGCCACTCCCATGTCTGTCAGCATGTCTGAATTAAGGCTGAATCTGATTACTCTATTAAAATGCAGAGTAACAGTAGAAGCAAATAAAATGGTGGCTCCAGGTAATCTCCTGGGTTACAAATAAGTCTGCAGCCCTGTCCTTGCTTCTCTGTTGTTACAAACTTCCACCAATGTGAAAGATTCAGAAGTCCTCTGGCTGCAGTAATAATGGTATCAATAAGTTGTTTGTGCTGATCTTCTACAATAAGTAATAGCTGGGGAAATCATATGTATCACCAGCACTATCACTAGTTCAGTGATGAGATCAGATAGAGAAAAAGGCCTTTTCTACCACTGATGCTTTAAGTTTTAGCTTTCATGTTTTTCAGATTCTGTGCTGCCTAGGGGTGGAGTTCTGAGCCTCATATTAAGTGTTAGTAAGCTCTCTTCACAGAGTAGGTAGAAAAAACAAATCCTTTTACAGACGAAGACTAAGGACAATGGTTGCAAGTTTTCAGGCCCAAAAACATAAACAATGGTGGACTGAAGAGAGAAAACAAGAAGGATGGGACTTCACAATCTGAAGCTGTAATTGGACAATTAACCCTAATATGCAAATGGACCAAAATATAAAATTGTGAGACCTCATGACCGGTTGCTCATTTCGTGACCATTTTGGGTCCATCTTGGGTGTAGCCCTGGACAGGCCTTTTTTAGCGCAAGGTGCACCCTTAAAGGCCTTTTAATAAATACCTACTTTATTCTCCTAGCTCTGTCTAGTCTCTGTTCCAGGTCAGCCCAAGGCATCACTACGAGCTTCTGGTACACCATGAGCAACATGCCATTATGAGCAGAGTTTTTTCCCTAAGGATTTTTTCACTTTGTAAAGTAATCTTTCTAAGTAGATAAAAGAAGGTCTTTGCTGGGGTTTGGTTTTGGGGGAGTGGTGTTGTTCTTTCTCTTTTTGCTTGTTCATTTGTTTTGTTTGTTTCCACAGAATCCCACTGAAAAGAAAAGGCTTGCAGGATTCCGACATTTTAGTGCATGTTAGAGTCAGCACAGACTGGAACATGATAAGTCACCCTGCACTTAACTCCTGCAGTGGAGAAACATAGTGAGATGAGAAATTAGCAAGTCAGGACAGGTGAGGAAAACGCACAAAGCTTTTTGACAAATGTGATAGCGTGTTCTAAACTGGACTTTCTTTTAAGTGTTGGACTATACCTATATGCATGCACGCAAGATGAGATTTTTTTAAGGAGAGCTGATATTAGATTGTCACAATGAAGAAAAGAGAGACATTTTCTGGGACACAAAACTTTTCAGGTCTAAAACAATGAAGAGATAAAAGTAGTGAAGAAAAACACAGTTGGGAACAGCTTCCTACCTGGTTACATTATTTAAAGAGAGGTGCTGACACAAAAAGTTGTCTGGTACCTAGTGATAAGAGGAGGATATTGCTTAGGGAAGAGAAGATAGGGAAGGAAGCTACTGTATGCTAGAATTAGGAAATATGCAGTTGTTAAAAACAAAGCCCTGGATATAAAAAGCTTCACACTTAAGTGGTTAAAAATTCAGAATTTGATTTGGCAACTTGCCTGGACCTTATAATCTAGAATGGACTATAATCCAAATCTCCTTTTTGATCACTAAAGATCCTGTTCACATATTCATATTTTGTGATTTCTTATGTCTGTATTGAAAATGAAAAAAGAAAAGTAAGTATCTAAATGACCATTAAAAGTTTTCTTGGTGTCTAAACATCAAATAAGAGACTAAGTGGAATAATTGTAAATTAGATTTATTTAGAAAATATTAAGCCCTTGGATTTGAAACATCAGTAAGGTCTCCCCATTGCCAGATATTTTTTGATCTAAGAGAGAAGAGCAAATTTGCACAGGAGACTTCAGGGATAAAGCAAACCTGAACTAGACATTGACATACTTGCTTGTTTCCCCCTTCACCGACAACCTGTGACAAGATGATGTACAGCAGCATTTACCATCAAGTTGTAAGAGATTATGCAGTTGTCAAAAGAGATGTCAATATAGGCTTTAGCAATTGCTTCCTGAAAGATTTTGGTGAGAACCAAAAGATGCAGCTGGGTTTTGATAGCTCTTTACAGCTGTGCACATCTGGGCAGATGCTGTGTTTACCTGTATCTTTAGTTCTGGCTTGGTACGGAAGGGCTGCAATGACAGTGAGGTGTAGCAACCATTTTCTTTACACATAAATTATGATTCCAGTGTCATCCATTATGAACCACACGATCTCTCTCTCTCATTTTTCTTCATAACCATATGTTTGGATTCCCACAAATAAAACCATAGCTACTGATGTTTTTGTTTAACATGATTTAAAATTGCAATAATGATTATGTCTTCCTTGGTAACTCCAAGTGCTTACTGCTGAGTTGCAGTTCTCCTGCAGCAAGCTTTCTCTGCTCAAGACATAGTCTCTAAAATAAATCTTTTTCTACTCTATAACAACATCAAGAAAGAAGATAACCAATGCAGTCTAATTTTTCCAGATTATGTCTGTAGTCTTGTAAATGCTTTGGTTTAAGCAGTTAGCCAAAACTTGGGGTCATTTATATGAGGGGAAATGAATGATACAGGATAGTCTTTAAGAGAAGGACATTTATTTATGAAGGAAGAACACAAGTTTTTATTTCCCCAAACACAATTTAAAAAAGAAAAAAAGAAAAAAGCCACTTGGGGTTTTATTCTTAGATTTTCTGTGTCTTGGTCATGATTTTGAGCTCTGCCTGTCCTATCATATCTGTGACGGCCCCCCCTCTAGGATTAAATCTTCAACTTATCTGCTGCCTTTCTTTTCAGTTTCCTGCTTCAGGTTGTGAACCACTTGCCAAGCAGTCCATTTCTTGTGGTATTCTAAGTCTCAGAAAAAAAATTATAAAGGCAGGCCCAGCCAAAATCACCATATTTGCAGGAAAAAAGGATATTTTATGATTCAAGCATGGATTCAAAGCCAAAATTTTGTCCCTGTTTTCATTACATGCCCAGCCAATATTCTTAAATATCACATTCTGCGTGTAGCAGAAATTGAACAAAGAGCCAGAAACTGTGTTCCAAGTCTTCTTCTGAGGCCTGTATTCACTAACTTAGTAGTTATTACTCATTAGTAGGGTTGTCCTATAATATAATATAGCAGAAGAGCCTGTGACTTCTGTCAACTTACTGTTAATTCAAATAATCAAACATTAAATAAGAAGAAGGTAAATGTAATTCATTACAATTTTATTATGAACTTTGTCCCAATTTAAGGAAAAACATTTGCTTCTGCATGAGGTACCTTTAGAATAAACAACATATAGCAAAAAGTAATTAATTTGTAAGTTTTTGGAGTTTTTTTTAATGAAGAGAAGTGTTGACTTCAGAACCAAATATGGTACATGCATATCAGAGAGAACTCTGAAAAGGACATGGGGCAACTTCCCAACTTGCATTTCACTTTATTTTTCCTTCCCTTCTCTTTTCGTTTTCCTACTCCTTGTCTTGTAACTGAAAAACAAAACATCAATTTCTATAAGTTTTTCCTTAAGCCTGTCCTGTCTGTGTGCAACTGAACAGCCTGTGAGAGGGAAGACACACCTCCCTCTCCTCTGTAGACACAGACCACAAGTGACTTCACTAAACCATTCCACTTTGATCCATGATCAGAGAAGTTTTTAAAAGGCAGAGTGGTTGTGTACATGGAAACAGCAGGGAGGGAGCAACTCTGTATAACCCTTTGTAATGTGAGCCAGAACATGAATTTCTTGCACAAGCAACAGGACTCACCCCAGAAGAATAACAATTTAGGAGTTCAAAATTACACAGACAGGAAATATAGGAGTTTGTTGTTTTGGGGTTTTTTTAATTAAAAAAAAAATAAAAGTGTGGAGAGATGTTATGTGTTTTTTGTCACAGCATCATCATACAATACAATTTCGTACATTTCTCTAGCAGTATGGCTATGGATAAGCTAAGAAGGAAAGAGATACGAGGAGGCTTTTTCATTGCTGTGTACCTTGGAAATTTGTTTTCAGTATCTGTTGACTTGGGCAAGATTTCAAAGAATGAATTAGATCCCAGCTTTACAAAGGATGCACTGGCACTGTTTAAATTGTTGCTCATTAATAATACTTTGTACTGCACAGTTCTAGTTTTATTTCTTAACCATTTCTGTTTTGCCTTATAGCAGTGGTATTTTGCCACCCTTCTTGGAGGAGACAAGGATGAAATTAATCCAGTTATTAAATTACCACTTTCTGAAAAGATCATTACTTGTGTGGGGAGGAGTGGGAACAAATCAATCTCCTCACTGATTAATTGAAGGTGAATTTTCTCATGCAGCACTTTTAGAGGGCAGAGAAGATCAGAAGGACCTTAGGGAAGTCGGCATCTTCATCGTGTCAAAGCGCCTGCTCTCATACCCTGACAGAACTGAATTTTTAAGGAGTGAAATCCTGTTGATTTATATAGTTTATAGATTTATATAGTGTCAGTGCATCCTATCCTTTTATAAAAATTGTTGGTTAATACATTGAGATAAAACATATATGGTTTTCTCTTTTTTCAGAAAAGACAAATATTTAACTGAAAATATTTACCAACAGTTGTTCGCAATTTTAGCTGAAATTCATCATTTAAAGAAAAAACTGAATTTAGGCACATGTGCTCTGTCTATAGTCATAAAGTGAATGAGCAATCCAGAAGTGAAGTGAGAACTTCACTGGGATTTATTAATCTTTGAAAGAGCAATATGAACTTCTCCTGTCATTTTGTGAAAGAAAGCTAACATGGATTATCCTGACTCTCATAAATGCTTCAGCAAATTTGCTTTTTTTCTGATGAATAGGCACTTTGTTATTTGGGCTTACATCTTCCCTTCTGTTTCATGTGTAAATTCTTATCTATTTCTAAGAAAAAATGTGCAGATGTCTGAGAATATATTTCAAAAGACTCCATAACAGTCATTTTGATGCAATACTCTGTTAGTGAACACAATGGTTTGTCTGTGTAGTTTTAATTAACTTCTTATGAAACTGATCTATATTTTTATTCATAAACAACCACATTTCTAAAATAAAGAAAACTAAATTCTATAAGTAAGTTTAACAGATAAGAAAATTTTATTTTTTGTACTGTTCAATAATTATCTTTGACTGATACCATGATGATGACATTTTTATGTTAGCCTTTTACAAATTGTTAATGTGCCTTGAAAACAAGATGAAGAACTATAAGCAAAGCAACTCATTGAGAAGAATTGACTGGTATTGTTAAAACAAGATTCATTTCAAGAAAATTATTTTCAACAGTGGTCAGCCCATGCTACACATAATCAATGCTCCCAGGAAAAATAAGGGATAAAAACCCTGTTGTGGTCATTGAGAGATTTGCTAAGTAATTCAAAGATGAGAAAAATTCTACTAGCAGTCTTTACTCTCTGTCTTCTTTTTTTTTCAGGAATTGGATTTTGTCACTCTGACCTAAAATCAAAATATTCATTGCTGTTTTTCTCTTAAGAAGCTTGACTGTTTGACTGTCAGAAGAGTTAGTCTGCACTAAGGCAATGCAGAGGTGAAGAGAATTGAAATATCAAACTGTTCAGTTCTGGTACAAAAAGGTCATTATATATGAAATTAATCTAATCATGACTGGACAGCTACATTTTGTGTACTGAATCCTATAGGCAACCAAGCCAATTAAAAAGGTAAGAGAGTTCACTTGTTTATATGTTACAAAAGGATAGTTGTTGATGGTACTTTTTTTTTTTCATATTTTCTTGCTAACATAGGGCAGAATTCTATCTATTAATGAAAATAATATTCTTAATATACCGTATGGTAATTAATTTTTAAAAGCAAGACCTTTCTACTCATTGTATGTGAAACTGAGAAATTAACACAAAAAAATTAAATTCAGATGTTTGGGTACCCATGAATACATGTTATTATAAAATGATATTATTAAGCAGTCTTTTAGGTAATAAGTTATCCTAGGGTTTTGGGTTGTTTTATTTTGCCTGCAAGACTTTTTAATAATTAAAAATATATTCAACAACTTCTAGAAAAAGTATGTGTAGTGAAATTGAAAATAGAATCACCAACCAACACTCACAAAGACTTTAAATAGATATTCATCATTTCCCAAAGAACTGGCTTTCAATAACATTTCACAGATAATTGACAAGCATTTACCCATCTAAGACTAAACTTCTGAAGAGAAAATTGTCTTAACATAGCTTCCTCATGTTCTCAGCAGACCTTTAGCATGTGCTTTAAATTTAATCATATATACAAGTGCTGTCCCAAGGGTGAATGTTTTCCTTAACTGTCAGCTGTCAGAAGAGAAGAACTTGTGGGTTTTTCTACTTTGTAGAACCTCTAGCAAAAGACAACTGATATTTCAATTCAGACTTTGGATATTAATGCAATGCAGCTTAAGATACAAGAGATACCACTACTTAGGACGAGCAAAAATTATAAACTAAAAAGTCCATATAACAAATAGTTTAGCCTAAGTATCATAAGTCTCACATCCTCTCATCTGAGAGCTAAAATGCAAAACAAATAGCCTCTCTAAAACAAAAAACATGTTGAAGACATGAAGGGAATATGCAGAATTGACAAATAGTAGTCAAAGCAAAAAGATTTTCCTGGAAGCTGATGACTGATTGGGAAATCAGAATGCCAGAAGATCTGTCCCAGTAACGTCCTCCAACCTTTATTTCCCTCAAGAAATGCCTTGTTCCAGAGGATGTCAATCCTGGAGCCTGTTTGGGTCTGAGGTTTTTTGATCCAAGATAAAAAATTTATATGAATATCTTTGATTGGTAATGGTAGTGGCACAAGGTCAGTTAATATATGAAGTTTCTGGGAGGAAATTTTATCTGAGTATATGTCACTTTTCCTTATTTATCAAAAACTTAGCAAAATTATTTGTTTCAAAGAGAATAAAGAAGAGGAAAGCAGAGCTTTTATCAATGTTTAAATATTTCCAAAATAATTCTGGTGAGATAAGGGGATGTATTGTTGATTTTACTTTGAAGAAAATGTAGTCAGAATTTGGACCATCTACTCAAAAAGTCTGGAATCCTGCTTCCAAAAACTAAGCCTCTGATAGTGAATATATATATATATAATATATGTATGTATGTATGTATGTATGTATGTATGTATGTATGTATGTATGTATGTATGTATGTATGTATGAAAGGCTCTATTTTGCAGAATAAAGGAAACATTTCTGAATGTAGCTTGAGGTCAAAAATCTCTTCATAATTTCAATAAATGATCAGTTGGCTACATGGACTTACTCTCCTTTTATCTTTCACAGTTTCCCCACAAACAGCTCTGAACGTGCCAGATCTTGGAAGCAGGCTGAAATCTGGCTGGTTATAGTAAACTTAGATTACTCCTGACAGAAATATTCTGCTTGGGAACAGAATTGAATTATGAATTTTGATTGTGATCCAGATTTGCCAGTGGAAGGAAATACTTTTTTATATAAAGACAGCATTTTTGACACACTGTTTTCACACGCCTTTATTTAAAAATAAAACAAAACTACATTTAGTTTTAAGACATTACTTTGAAATGAGTGCCCAAAAGTTTTCACTTTGAAAGTACAAATACATTATCCAGCCTTTTTTGCAGCCAAGTTTTACTAAGTGATTCAAAAAACTCCCCAAGTCTGTAAGTTCCACACATCAACTAAAAATCACTAAAAAATCATACAATTTCTGAATTTCAAAAATGCTTATGGCATTTAAATAATAAAACCTTCATCAGATACTAAGAAAGGGAGAAGAAATGGAGGAAAGATTGATAAATATTTTCTCATCTTCTTAAATTTCTCCTTTTTTAGATATTTGCAATACATTCCTTTTTCCCCGCTAGAAACAAGTTAAAGTAGAATTCATCATGTAAGAAAAGTGACCTGACAAGCCCTAATTTTTTTTTAAAACAGTGAAAAGTTTGATGAAAAAAAAGAAGTATATGAAAGAGCTGTTAGTATCTCATTTAAGTACAGTTAGCTAGTAGAGCTAACAAGTAATATTAGCAAAGATAATGTTGGCAAAAAAAGTATGTGTGTGCTTGAACATTTTAATGAATATATATTACATAGTAAAATTACTATAAATTTTTAGTGCATTATGAAGCATTATACAAATGTTAATTATTATGTCTGCTTTAGCAATGTAGTCTCTTCTAAAGCTCACTCTTTCAAATGTTTTATATTTTAAATAGAAAAATCATGCCAGAAGATATATTAATATGCCTTATACATATAAAAATAATATGTATTAATATATTAATATTAAGAAATGGAAAATCATCTCTCCTTACTGGCTATTATGTATAATTAGCTTCAGAGATTATTCTGTTTAAATAGATTTGTCCTAGGATTTTATGTGTTTTTTGCCCTTCTAAACCTAGATCATACACTGAATGTAATTAAAATATAATGTACTTCAAACTGAGACCTAACAACAGGAATTTAGTCACTGACAATGCAGTATGGTGTTATCCTAACTGATGAGGCATTTTGTTTTAATTTGAAGTGATCAGTACACAGGTGAAGCATGCTTTATGGCCAGTCCTGCAGAGGGAAAGCGTCTCTCTTTTCCCAGAACACATATAAAAGACATAAAATGCCATATAAACATTTTCCACATCATCATGTTTCCCAGTAGGAGCACTTCTGAGTAAGAAGTTTTGTCTTCTAGTCTTGTTTAATCTTCATGTTAAATTTTCCTGTAATAAAGGGTTGCCTGCTGTAAGTTGTTAACAGGTGGGGATTCTTCTTTCTGGTTCATATCAAGTTCACTCGTTTCTAGGTCTTTTCACATTATTGTGCCTCAAGTTCCCTCTTCTTCCAAATCCTTCTCAAACAAAAGATTTTAAAAAAATTAATTACTCACTTTCTTGGTTATCTAGCCTTGTTTGTTCCCGCTTAATTTTAAAATTTTAATTTAAGCTAATTAATTTAGGTTAATGTTTTGATAGGATTATCTTGTCTATGAGTATGTATCTGGCTTATTATTTAGCTAAATAGTGGGGTATTTGCCTCATAGTAATTAAATACATCCTCCAGGTGAGCATGAATGCTAAAGATTAGACTTGATTACCTGTCCAGTAGACAAGACATGAAGCTTTAACAACACTGTGAGGATTCTACTGCCTTCCTCTTCTGGAGGTCACTGAGGCACGTTCTGACATGTATGAGTAGAATTCAGTAGCTCTCAGATCTTCCTGCTTGAATCATGAATAGCACCATCTGCATATGGCAAAAATATAATTTACAGCATTAGGCACCATTGGTGAAAAACCAGTCTGAATTTTCTCCTGGCAGAGATTGACGAACTCAAAGTCATACAAACCCTGATAGCATCTAAGTGGAGATGTTCCTCCACAATGATACAAGAACTACCTTGAATTGGAAAATAATTTAAAGAAAAATGCATCCCTCTTGATTAGAATACCCAGGCAGACACCTAGGGATGGATCTCTGGATGAGTGAAATTATCTATGCAGTAATTGTCTAAGGAGAAGTGCTGACTTAGAAGAAATGCTTCAAGTACATTATTAGGGACAAATCCTCATCTGCTGATCTTTTCGATTCCTGCAAATCTTTTTGACCTTTTTTTTTTTCCCTTAGTTGTTCTAAACATGTTTATAAGAGTTACCAAAATATATTCATGTCAGATTGTATCTGAGTTTTGTCCCACAGTTTCCTAGAACCCAGATATAAAAATATTTATACCTGCCAAAGCATATATTTTTATATCCCCAGGTAAAAGCTGAGGTTAGAACTGAAACTTTCATGGAGAACAAGGCTGAAGCACTCACCCTAAACAGGAAATAAACTGGCTCATGGGACTTACATTCCACAGTAAGTAGTGATAGGGGCATTTGCAAGTCTCTTTAAATGAAAACATAAAGATTTCCTCAGGTGTGTACTCGGGACAGAATCCTTCACACAAATATGGCTGTTCCATTCATATACTTATCACCCAAAAATGTCAAAATGGCTTTAAGGATTCTTACCACAATGATCATTTCAGCATTTTTTTACCTTTCATGTATGAAATAGCTATATATTCTTTCATGGCAATCACTGAACTTTTAATAAGAGTGACTACTCATTTTTTGTATTACTCTTTCTTTACTTTCTACTTTTTATTTTCCTGTAATGGTATACTGCTACATCCTCCAGACTAACAGGAAAATATATGAAATAAATCTGTAAGATAATAAATAATGAATTTTTTGTAAAATTAAGCCATATTCTGGAACAATACAATTTGAAAAATGCAAATACACTGAAGAGTCTGAATGATGAGGAATGCTAAGAATTTTAGCCATTCCTTAGTAAGATCAGTGAATGTTTTACAGTAGTCTCACAGGATCTAAATTAAGCCTGAAGAGAGAAAGTTATCATCAATTTTATTCTATTGCTTAAGACGATTAGTCATACTTCTGAATTCTGGGCTTTTCCTATAGCATAAAACTAAAGGAAAGTTCACTGTTAGGGACACAGAGAATGTATTCTATATTTTATTGACAGGGCAAAGGATAGAGTACCAGTCTTTACCTTTCTCCACAGAATCAGACTTCCTTTTTTCCCTGTAGGTGAAATACAATATCCACTGCAAAATATTCAAGACTAATCTGATTTGGTAGTCCATCTGCATGAACTGAACCTATCTTGACCTTCAAAGGCCCCACAGTGCCAAGACAGTAGAAGACTAGTGAACCACTGGAAAGCCATGGATACCCCAATTTCTCAGTAATCCAGCTCTCTTCACAACCCCATCAGCTGCCTGATAAGTGCAGTACAGCTTTGTGCACTCAGTGACCAGGAGCTGATGGCCATGGCTCACAGGACACCTAGCACACGGTGTCCTGAAGAGTGGACTCCTGCCAGAACATTGTGTCTGAGATTTTAGGCACTGCCATGGAAATGGAAGTTTATTGTGCATGGGAGCCCTTTAAGAGAAACAACTGAGCCTGGATTTTTATTTTTTTTTTGCCACACCCTTGGCAAAAAACAAAAAACAAAACACCCCCCCCCCCCAAAAAAAAAACAAAACAAAAACAAACAAACAAAAAACAAACAAACAAACCCAAAAAAACCACCACACAACTTGACCACGAGTCCTACATTGCAGTCTGAAAAGAACTAGATTTGAAAACTCAAAGCATGTCACTTCATATCTGTGGAATGGGAACAATCTGTTGATATAATCAAGGACTTAATTTTTTTTCCTTTTTTGTGTCACTATAATCAATCTCAAAAGAATTCTCTGTGAAACCTTCCTGTGAGCACAAGCCTGTTCCAAGCTACGTTTCTCTGGACAGAGAACAGAGAGGGACCCCACTGACCCTCTGTTCCTTGGGATTCAGAACACCCACACTTCAGTGGAAAAGGAGGCAACCTCCCTCAGGAAACCTCATCTGTGTTTTCAAGGCAAACAGGAGCTGCACTACATTTTGTCTGAGTCATCTGTAAGCATGTATTAAGAATGCCTTCCAGAGCAAATCCAACTGGCTACAGAGCTGAGAGACAGAGCCTGGAGGCAACTCAGTGTGTAGAGAGAAGCCAGACCTTCAGACTAACCAGCAGTGCAGCACCTCATCAAGCACCTAGGCACACACTACTACTTAAAAACTAAGGCACTCGTGGAGTCTTAGCACTGCTAAAGTTAGAGTTGATCAGATTTAAAACTTCCTGGCCTAAATCTGATATAAATTTCTTGTGATTCCTCTTATAAACCTGCGTCCAAGTCCACAAGATTATCCAGGAATTCTGTTGCAGAGCCAGAAACTAAATCCCAAGCTCTCAAAAAAGCCAAGTTATGTAAACATTGGATGTTTTCATTGGAAAACTGAACACATTTTTCAGTCTATCCCAATAGCAAAAATAATTGTTAAAGGTTTTCAGGGATGCAGATGGCTGTGCACTATATGTGTTGAGAGAGAGCACATCTTTTGCTGACCCAAACATTTCTTTCAACTGAAAATCTTTTTTTTAAGCCAAATTAAATGCTATTTACCATGTTTTATGATTTCAGCTAATTTTAAAACTCAAAAATATCTTTTCAAAATGCCAAAAGATTTTGCTTGAAGCTATACCCACAAACACTCTTATTTTCTGAAAAGTGGTTCTCATTAACTTGGTGCTCCCCAGTGAAACTTTGCTATTCTGTGAGTCCAAAGATATCTCCTTACCCACTGAACCATTCTTCTTTGCTAGTAAGTTTCTGATAAGAGCATTATTCCCCACAAAAAGTTCAGCTGTGCTCCCATTGCAACTATTGGCCACAAAGGCCTTTTAACGTTTAAATTAGAAGCTTTTTCAAATGAAAAGAAAATCACTCTTTTGTGCATTTGAAATTTTCTCAAGGAAGCCTTATATTAATTAAGAAGAAAAAGTTCTTTTCTTTTTTTCAATTAAACCTAATTATAGTGTCTGAAAGCACAGTTTCTTTGAACTCTTGTTTCAAGAGGAAGGGAGGAGGAAATCCTCAGTACTTTCTTCATGTGAAAACAAGTTTTGATCTAATCACATTTGGTTAACCAATTTCAGAGGATTTTGTGCTTTTTACATGTTCCTAAGAGGTATAGAATAAAAATATTTGAGTAGCAGGGGAATTATAGTAGTATTTATTAATCTTAAGAAAACATAAAATACTGCATTCAAATGAGGACTCTGAAGTTCCTGTTTTTCTAGGAAACCTCCTTGATCTGGTCATCAAGGGGATAATCTCAAAGGAAAAGTGTTTAGTCTTATCTGAAACTTCTGGACCTAGTCAGAATTCAAGGGTGATTAGAGGCTTTTTCTGCTGCTTCTTCACTGTATGTATAATTGGCACTATGTTATCATGGCTCACAGCTCTGCACAGAAAACCAAAAAGTGAAAAAGAGAATTCAAAGGGCAACATCTATCATGCTGGCTGTGCTTTGGCAGAATCTATTGCTCATCTCTGTAGAACAAGTACCAGACTCAGAGCATTGCTGCAGCACCAGGCGATACTTGAGGATAAGGTGTTTTATGATCATTCAGCCAGTTGGTTTCTTTATATTCATCTCTGGAGCAAAATTCCATGTCAATACTCATCTCTGCCCCTGCTAAGTACCCCACCTAACATCTTCCAACACCCTGTGTAGTGTCACACTGTCTTTAGCCCCATCAGGAATATTCCCAAGCAATGCCACTAGGTCAAAGAGCAACATACGACTCTCCCAGGGAGCCACCATGGGTTTCTAACAATGCCTACACTTTGTGTCTGTTAATATTATGAACAAGGGCTATTACTGAGAGCCCTGTCTCCACCAAACACCTCCAAATGAGCGAGCTCTCTGTTAAAATCTGAGCAGAGCTGAACAAAATAAGCTGCCAGGTCTGAAACATGCTGGCGGAGGAGGGATGGTCTGGGACAGAAAGAAGCCTGGACAAGTGTAAACTGGTGGGATCATTTAGTTCCTATATCTGCCCTGTTAGAATTTGACCTCATCCCAGGGCAGCAGTCTGTGGCCCCAGAATGACAACACTTACAGTCCAGACCAGAAGGAAAAGAGGTGTGTGGAGGCCTTAAGCAGGGCTGCATCTGCCAACTGCAAGGCTGCCCCTCTGAGCTGCAGGTATGAGTTCAGTGGGAGCCAGAGAGAGGCATCCAGTCATGTCACACAAACAACTGAACAGCCTCCAAACTACAGACTTGAGTTACTAATGAACTTGAAAGTTAATTAACATATTCCAAGTTTAGAAGAAGAAAATGTTACATTTTGAGTTGTGAAAGCCCCAGATTAATTCTCTCAGTGGTTCTTCCTGATGAAAGGGAGCAGTTACCTCACCTTTGCCTGAGTTTCCTCACCTGTGTAACAAGGTTGATGATTCTCAGAAGCATATCCCACAGCAACTTGGCAATGCTCTTTTAAAATAGCACAATGCTGAAAAATGCTAATTATAATAATTCTCATGACTATGCCCACCCCAACTAATTATCATACTGCAGAAAAAAAGTGGTTGTATTGAAATAATAGCACAATTTATTTATGAAGGGATTGTTTTCTGTATATGTCTCAGCCTTCTCCAAATATAAAAATTCAGTGAGCTGAAGTTGTTTCATATTTATCCAGTTTTTAATTTTAATAAACAAGAATGCCATACGTCCATGAAATTTTTAAAACCAAAAGATGAATTAGATTAATTCACTTCACAGCCCTTCATGTTCTGGAAAGAGGGGTTGTGCAGACTTTTAGGTAAATAATGCTTAATTTATTTTAATTATTTATCTATATAGTGCATTCCTTCCAGCTCAAGAGAGAGAGTGATTAAATGCAGAGGCTGGGAATCCTCATATCACTATGCAAATTTTCAACATATTCTTAAGCAATCATGTTAAAAACCATATAAACTACCACATTCTTCCTGAAAAGTCTGAATTTATTCTAATTTATAGGTGCCAAATATGATCTTCCTACATATCTGTAGTTCCTTCTTCTTCAGTGCTGTCATACTCCTGTCCTACAGAGGCACAACACTAAGCTAATACAACAGCTTTTGTAAGTTCTGAGGAATTGTGAGCAGATTCAGCTGCTGATAGGAGGAATTAAACTTTGGGTGGGGGGAGGATTGCACTGGCTGGGCTGTGAGCAGACCCTATGGCTAGGAGAGCAGAGAACACAGAAGGTGAGGGGGGTTCTAGACCATTAGACACCTCAGGAGCACGAAGGTTAAAATACTTTGGTGTGCCCTAAGCTAGTAGCAAATGTGGGAAGTGTGACAGGTGCTGGAAGGCCACTGGCAGTAAAGATGCCAAGGGGCCAATACAGGACTGTCCAGACCACTGTCCAGTGTCCCATTGCCTGGTGTCCCCCTTCTCTGTGCCTTCTGTCTTCTGCCTCAGTCCAGCCCTTTGCTTTCATAAGCAAAGTATCCACTCATTAAATCCTAATTAAAATTAAACTCTTTAACTCCCTCTTCACTATCCTAACTCCCCATCTACCCAGGTTCTCATGTTGCTTTCAACCCTTATGGATGCTTCTCTCATCTCCATTTTCTCCCCAAAAGGTGAGAGACCCCAAAGGCTTTGTTACCTCTCTTAAGACTGACTCTTCTCTCTTAGAACACTTTAATAATTTTCTCACATTTTGGTATTTTTAGATGGGAAGCCAGAAGTTTCACTGCACAAGCAAAGAAAGCAATTCACAGCTTCGTGTAGAAACGTAGCCACTTCTAGTTCATTTGTTTTTCATCTTGATTATCAACACGTTTGTCATCTCTCTGTAATTTATTCATTATCTTTAGATGAGGGATGTGAAAGGGAGGGGTGGGAGTGAAAGACATAAGTGTACTTGTCAAAATGGGAAACAGATGTTCTAACAATGACTGGAGACAATTAATGTTCTCAGTAGGTATCAACAGGCAAGGTCCATGGATTTCTTCAAATTTTTGCAGCAAAGAGTCTTCTGGAAAATGCAAATACAGAGGCTTTATTTTCCAGGCACGTGAGAGCATGTCTTGTTTGTAATGAGCTGTCTTAAGGAACTTCACATTGCTTCTTGAAAGTGTGGCTCTTCTGATCATTGCTGGCCTAAATAATAACGCAGCAATGAAGGGGGAGCTGGGCACTTGGTAGTGGAGCTAATGAACCTGTCACTGCTCCCTCCCTCTGCTTCAGACACAGCATGCAAAGCAAAGCATTTAGCACATGTTTAACCTTGAATTGTTCAAAGTCAATAGCACATAAGTATGCACCTAAAGCAAGAGCATACTTTGTGATTGCCAGGGCAGGCATGAACCTACAAAGTCTCTGCTGCACTGGACTCTTTCATTTCTCGCTGAGGAATGACCCCCCTGCTACAGCTCTTAAGGGACAGCCCCTCATCTAGTCTCCCATCTAGTACCAAAAAAAAAAAAAGTTAGTACAGCCAAAGTCTTACAACCAGGCTTTAATCTGTATCACTCTGGGAAATACTGCTGCAAAGGCCAATTACAATAAATAAATATTATAAGAGAAAAAAATCTATAATGAATAGATGTTATCTGATTACTAACATTTGTAATAATAGTTTATTGTTCTATGCCACATGTAGATTTCATCTTCTCTCTCTGCACTCTGTCAGTTTAACTTTCCCTTCTGCTGTTCTGTTATCTATAATGATCAAACACCTACCATGCCCTGGAAAATACACCAATTAAGAGCTATATTTAAATCTGCATGAACGGGCCTGTCACAAAGTTAATTGGAATAAACACATATTTGATATGATATTGTGATAGATATGATGGATAAATTAGTGTATTAAAATATTAGAAATGTAGTAGATGCAGTAGATGTAGTAAATGAAATAATGTATCAAATATATTGTACTTTGTAAATCTTGGAACACTCTGAAATAAGTCCCAGTTCCCATAAAGGGAAGGTGTTCCCAAATGGCGGGACTTACTTTGCAATTGTAAGACAGCAGGATGAGACCTGGATTTACAGCTGAAAAGGTTGGCCAAACAGGAGATGGCTCATTGATCAAATCAGACTCTGTGCACCTGCACCATCAAGCAACCGATGCCAATCTCGATGGAGAACCTGGAGATGAAGTAAAATCACCATCCAAAAGCCGGGTTCCAGGAATTCCTTTTCAAGACCTACACCAGTGCCGGGAAATCTGTTCAAGGTCCATCAACAAGTGAAAGACGGCGCATGAATGTGGGAATTGAACAGATACACAATGGACTAGCCGCTAGACACAAATTACTGTATAAAAACTGGACCCAAAAACTCAGAAATCGTGGACAGGGCGGGATAGCACCCTTGCTGCTGATCGCCTGTTCACCCAGCATTCGATTGATGTTGCTTGTGGCTGACATAGATTGATTTGGAAAATGGCAAAAATAAAATCTTTAATATCAGATTGGCTGATAATAATTTATAACAATATTATTTGAATTCTGCTTCAAGCCTGACTATTGTCCATTGCAAGCTTCCTTTTTGATTTATATTCTTCTTTTTATCACTTTTCCTGCATTTGTTTCATTACTGGTTGAGCAATGATAGCAAACACCAACCTTTAGAAGTTCTTCCTCTTCTTCCACCCCTTTCTTCCCAGCAGCCTCTCTCCCCAGCTGGGGAAAAAGGGCACCGCTGCACAAAGGGCAGCTGCTGATTCAGGCATCCTTCTGAGCACCCCCTCAGCTGTGAAGGATTCCTTCACCACAGACCACATTGGGCTTTCAGATTTAAAAAACAGCAATGTGCCTACCCAAAGGCTCGTTATATATAATATAGGGCAATGAGTTCTACATGAGATATAAAATAGTACATTTTTACATGCTATGAAAAATAGAACACTTTTTTCTGATTGCCTCATTCCTGATGTCATATCTATTATAAAAAAGACTAGTGTTTACTTAGTGACAATCAGCAAATGTTCTAATTTCCTTTCCAGTGCAATGACTTCAGCTAGGCATCAGCACTACAAAAATGAAAGACAGTGAGTATGGTAGTCTTGGTCACTATTTCATAAAACCTGAAGAGATTTTACAGCCATTTGGTAAGATAAATTGATGTCTGTAGCAACAGGAGCACTAAAGTTTGATTAGCATATAAATCAAACACTATTTGAGAAAGGCATGGCAAAACAGAAATCCTTGTCATTCTACTGGGGTTGCTGAGATCAGGATCTTGGGGTTTTCTAAGGTGACAAGATTTAACTAGTCTAAAATGAGCTAGAATGCTAATTTCCCTCTCTAGCTTCTTATCTTCTGGAATGAATCAGCTATCCAAATGCATGGCTGATTAAACTGCACTGCTATCACTAGACCTATATCAGGAGCAAATTTTATTCAAGGGATGTATTATTCATTTAAATGCTGGGGTACAACATCTTTAAACATGCAAATGTGACTGAATAATTTTTACAGAGAAGACATCTGGGAAAGGAAAGAGTTTCGTTTTTGCCAGTCATCATGATTTTGTGGCATCCATGCATGGTACACAATATGAAATCAGTGTGAAAAAAATCTATCCCAATGTTCATAAAGGACATGGCAGCTCCTCTTCATGCATGCAATGTGTATTTCTTCTCTAACAGTAGTTCAAGTATCGAGGTAATCTATTTTTCATTTCTAGCACAGACACATTTATTAGCAGAGTTAATAAGACAGTTTTTCCCAGAACATATTGTCTGTTGTCAAGATCTGAGGATTAACATTGTATTGCGTGTCTGAATAGAATTACTTTCCCATAAGACTTGCTATACCAAGTTAGTTACATGGTCCAGTGGGTCTGGTACCCTGCCAGATGGCAATAAATAAATGATAAATAAATAAAATTTTGAAGAAAAGTTTAATTCTCCTACACCAACTGACTCCAACATACATCATGTTCCCTGATAATTGTTGCAGTACAGCACACGGGAGGAAACGTTTTCTTCCGACCTCTGTGGACAATTAGTTAATGCCCTAAAAACTGGTATTTGATTGGGGTTATCTGGCAGGCATAGCCACAAACACCATTATCAGAGATTCTTTCAGGATTACAACAGCCTTATCACTTCTCTGATTATGATAAGGAACAGTAAAGCATTCACAAACCTCTGTGGTAATCCAGATGAATTAGATTTCAGTAATAAGATCTTGATAAGGGAAAATGTTCTCCTAGCCCAAACCACTCATAAATATGTAGACTCTAATAACTAATTATCTTCGATTTTCAGATTATTTTCCTGGGAATCTGTCAACAGCAATTTTATTTTAGATGTGGTCCTAACTTCTCAGACATAGCTCATAGTTTCCAGATGTTTAGTAAATGCCTGGAGGAAGGTCTTTTTTACATGATGTGTCTCCCTCACTCTGAACTAATTAATTGTTACAAACATGAAAAATATCTATTTTGCTATGGTGTTGAACTTTTCAGATCTTTTCATTTGAGAGATCAGAAACAATCCAAATAAACTTCTTACCATCTGGTTCCCTCACATCACTTTTTGCAGTGGAATTATATAAAATTATAATTTCCACTTTGAAAATAAAAGTGGAAAATGATTATTCAACAGTGACCTGGATGGACCCTTAATTAGTGATCTGCACATGCCTAAAACACAGCTGGATTTGATTTTTGCTGGGTTTCTGTTCCTAAAATTGGCAGGTGATGTGAGCTCTCCTGGATAGGCCTTAGGAAAGGGGGAAGCAAGGAGGATTGGCTTTTTAACTGGCAGCATCCCCTACTGTTGATTTTAAAAATGGTAATAATTCACTTCCAAGGTGCCTCCCGGTGTGCCCAGATGGGAGGGCAGGGCAGGGCAGGGCAGCTCCCAGGGCTGACAGCAGACCTGGAGGGGCAGCAGTGAGGAAATGGAAAGACTTAGTGTCCCCGTGGGACTCACAGGTGACTCTTTAAGGGAAAGCTATTGCCCAAATAATTCAAAATAGTGTATATTTCAGTACCATAAAAATATCAATGACTGGAGTAGCAATTTTCCAAGGAGCCTTGACCACAAGAGACACTCGCTAATTTAAAGCAGACTGTCTTGAGCTGTTGTGGTTTCTCCCAGCAAACCCTATTCCCTCACAGAACTTATGCCCATGTTTCTCTTAGTTATGTGACAGCTGTCAGCCCCAAATTGGCTTCCAGGTGTTCATAGAAAAAAGTGAGTCTTTGACTGTACTTCTGATTTTTTTGCTTTGTTTTGTCTTGCAAATACCTGTATGGCTACTCATAAATTTGGAACATTTCTAGATGCCATAATGCTGAAATGTACACTCGGAAAATTTTTTTCTCCCTAAAGGAACCTGTAAGCACTACTTTCAATTTGCATTTCTAGGGGTATTGAATTTTTTCTTTATGTATGAACAAAAGTTTGCAAAATATATATGCAGGTGGGGGCAAGAGTCTGAATATATGTCTACTGATTTCTCTGCATCTTGCTTTCTTTATCTATTAAATTGGGTTAACAGTACTTCTGCACATCCCAGGAGTGTTGTGAAAGCTTATTCATTAAAGTTTGTATAGTATTTTGAGATCCTTGATGGCAGATGCTACACAAGTGCAGAAACATATCACTTGATAGATACAAATGGCAATTTACTCACAGCCTCAGCAGTGTTCAGTAGGGGAGTAACTGAAGGATATCAAATGCTGCAGGCTCAAATGGAAACAAGCTCATCAAAATAAACGATTTACCAGAGGCTTCCAACCACCCTGCTTCTTACAGATGAGATGAAGAGTTCATCCCCTTCTCTGCTTGACAACAGAGAATAAACCATAGCACTGCACATCACTAACAGTGGTAGTAGCATTATTCTCTGTTGGAGAATTTCACTTTATTGTAAAGCCCCATTAACTGATGAATCGAGGTCAGAATGGTTCATGTTATCACTGTGAATACAGAAAAAAACTTGGCCCAAACATGGAAACCCAACTGACTTTCATCATGAAAAAAGGCTCAGGGATAGAGGGATAGTGACACCTATGAATATTGCCTTATAAGTGTGTCTTTTTTTCAACCTTTTGGCTAGTGTAATCAAAGAAACGCTTGTGCAGAAAAAAAAGAAACAAAACAATGCCCACCCAAGTTTTGAATATGGGGAAAGGATCCACTTTCCTGTGTAATCTATAGAAGAGATGATTTCTGCATCTTCAGCAGAAATGTGAAGAGCAACCAATCTGAACTCCTCTTTAATTTTTTAGGGTTTATACTGACATAGTTACATGAGCCCCTTGTGCCCATAACCTAACTCCTTGGAGTAGCAAAGTCTCTAGAAGATTCATGAGTCCTCAGTGCTTCTCTATTTCAGGAATTAAAACCTTTTTATGAGACAGGACTTTCTGATTCCATCAAATCTCTTCTGTGCTTACAAACTTGGCACCTAGTCTGCACAAAGTGACCCAATTTGCCTTTTGTACAAAAGTCTGATAACGAAATTTCTAACACTCACTACAGCTGGACTAGAACTAATTCAATCACATCTGACCTTGTGACAGACCAGCTACCTTACATTACATCCCAAGTAGTAGTTTTATCTATGTAACTAGAAAAGAATCGGGGAAAGAATTTTAAACCAGAACTGAACACGGAAATTTTGGAATCAATTTTTCTTTTACTCTGAACCAACTAGTCCAACTCCAGTACAGCCTTGTAACCCCAGACCTGTTCTTCAGTTTGAATCACTCTTAATCCTGAGCATCACTGCAGTTACCCAAGAGGGAAATAACACTCTACAGCTTAAATAAGGGTGCTGGTCTCAAAGCCCAATCCAAAATTCTTTTGAATCTGTGGCAACTTTTTAAATACCTTTGAACCAGAACTTTAGCTTTTAACCAATTTGCTACACTGATGGAGTTTCAGATGCCAAAATGACAGATAAGAGGTGCAGTTTATTTCCTAAGAACCTTCTACTCCTATTGATTTCTCAGATCAGGCTGAATGAATGCTTTCAGTATGTTTCTTTCCCAAAATGCAAGCTGTCTTAATGATGTTATTCCCACAAAGCTGGCATAAATGATTTGTAGACAAAAGAAAGTAATCTTGAAAATTGAGGAGGAAGATAGCATTCACTTTCACTTTAGAGCCTGATGTTAATATTTTTTAACTTTTCACAATTCATGATCAAGCAACTTATTCCTTTCTAGTCCTTTTTTTAAAGGAAATTAATTATTCTCATTATTAACCAAAGGGTTTTCTTCTAATTAAAAGAAATTATAGGGCATTCACTGGTGGCATTATTCTAGTCAATAAACTAATTATGGTTGTGACAAATTAAGGAAAAGCCATCCAACTGATCTAAATACTGTGATTTTAAAAACATTAAGTATACAATTTTCACATTTCTTGAAAAAGCAAAGTGGATCTTACATGCACTTTTAACCACTGTTTAGACTGTACAGAAAAAAAATATTGAAATGAGCATATTGCCTCCAGAAATTTCTAGCTGCACTACCTATATTCACTTGGTGTATCCTTGTGATGTGGTTTTGGTTGGAGCAGGAGAAGAAGAGCATTAAAGCTCCCTTTCTTATTTTTCTGCTGAAATTCCATGCCAGTTGAAATGAAGTCATTCCAAATAATGAAAGTGGCATCTTTTTGCCCCCAAAATAACATAAAAAAATAAATTCAAATGCTATAAAGACTTCATTGATTTCCCCCTTAAAAATACTGCTATCATCATCATCATTACAGCAATGAGAAATGTTTTTCACAATTTGTCAATGGGCTAAAAATGCTACATTAACTCTCATTACAAATAAAAACTTGAGAACTAGCATAGCGTGGTGTTTTTCTGAACACTAGATATAAAGTCACTAGCCAAGTCAGACTTCAGTTCAAAGACAGGGACTTTACCTGCAACTTATTAGTTCTCTTGCTTTTTGTACGAAAAAAAAGACACCTTTTTGACACAAGTTGAATATATGAGCACAGCTAGACATTACATAAAATCTTGTGATTTTCCTCAGCAGAATGCACCAGTTGCCTAGGCATAGACTGGTAGTCTACTGCAACATAGAGCAGAACTAGCTAATTGGTGGGTTGATTGAATCACAGAATCAAAGAATGGCTTGGGCCAGAAAGAACTTTAAAGATCATCCAGTTCCAATTCCTCTGTCAAAGGGAGGGGCACTTTTCACTAGACCACATTGCTCAGAGCTCCATTCAACCTGGCCTTGAAATGAAAACTGGGTTTGGGGGCAGGATGTTTTTGTTTGGTTGATTTAGGTTTAAGTATTGCAGTGCAAATGTTGGCATAGTCCATAATTCCTTCTCATTTGTGGTGGTTCCTCTTGTTTTGAAGCCATTGTGACAGGGTTACAAGTGTTAACTTGTTCACATCCTCAAACTTGGGGACATAGAAATGTTTTGAAAATGGATGTGATGAACCAAGAGAAGGAAAAATATTTAGTCTGGATTTTGAAGACCAATAACAAAAAAAAATATATATATATATGTATATATATATATAAAGTTCATCATCATAATCCAAAGTATTCCAGCCATGCCACTGTTATAAATTAATATCAGCCAATCAGATAAAAAGCATAAGATTTTTATTTTTCCATTTACAAAAATCTATCTGAGACAGCCACAAGCAACATCAATCGAATGTTGGGTGAACAGGCGATCAGCAGCAAGGGTGCTATCCCGCCCTGTCCACACTTTCCAAGCTTTGGGGTCTGGTTTTTATACTGTTGTTTGTGCCTAGCGGCTAGTCCATTGTGTATCTGTTCAATTTCCACATTCATGCGCCGTCTTTCACTTGTTGATGGACCTTGAACAGATTTCCCGGCACTGGTGTAGGTCTTGAAAAGGAATTCCTGGAACCCGGCTTTTGGATGGTGATTTTACTTCATCTCCAGGTTCTCCATCGAGATTGGCATCGGTTGCTTGATGGTGCAGGTGCACAGAGTCTGATTTGATCAATGAGCCATCTCCTGCTCAGCCAGTCTTTTCAGCTGTAAACTCAAGATTCACCCTGCTATCTTACAGTTGTGAAATAAGTCTCAGTATTCCGGAACACTTTCCCTTTACAGGAACTGGGACTTACTTCACAGTGTTCCAAGATTTACAAAGTACAATATATTGATACATTATTTTATTTACTACATCTATTACATTTCTAATATTCCAATACAAGAATTTATCCATCATATCTATCACACCACTAATACTTCTGCCTTCCTTTTTGATAGCTTGCCTCCTTCATGTCCGCATGAAAATCTTACAAAATCAAGCCGCATTGGAAGGTATTTTGAGGTGATTTATACAATTAAACCGTGTCAGATAACAGTAATAATACATTAAACCATTGTTAACACTCAATATCTATTTGATAATTTTGCATCAAAGCATAAATTCTGCATTTACTGTTGGGGCTTTCTGCTAAAGATTTAGTATTCCATTTTGAATCAACCATTCAGCAAAGGGGACTAGGTGCTAAAGTTGCTAAAAGTTCAGGAAATTTGCTAGGTAACAAGCATTTCTGAAAATCTTTTGGGGTTTCTAGCACACTCTTTGACCTACTTATTGACTCCTTGCAGCTACATAAAGTTTTGGATTGGAGAGGAAACTAGAACAATTGTTAGCTGAAGAAGACACTGCCATTAGTCTATTAAAAATGCAAAACAAAAGCCAAGTTTTTGCTGTGCCATACATCTCTTCCATTTTCTGGGTTATGTTTAGGACCAGTTTGGATGACAAGCTGGAGAAAAATAGATTGAGATCTAATTTACTTTCACCATTATGAGTAAAATTGCAATGAGGATCAGACACCATTATTTTCACACAAGAAAAGGATTAGGGAAATTAGGGAAAAAAATTAAATTTTGGGCATCACTGGGCCTTCTTCACAACCATAGCTGTTTTATGGCTGGCCCAGCTCTGCGGGAAGACATCAACAGCAGCAGTCATATTTACCTGGATGCTCCAGAAAATAGGGAGAAAAATACTTGTTTCTTTTCAGTCCACTTTCCTCCATCCTTTTCACTTTCCCATTGCATTTGTCTTTCCCACTCTATGGATTTCTCCCATTCCCATTGAACTTTTAGCAGTGACCAAAGTGACTTTTCTGAAGCTGTTCACCTTTGTTCACAATTTTCCCTTACATAGACCACTGTCTGCAATCTCAGGCTGGATTACTGGCCTTATTTATGAGGTAATGGTATACCATGTGGCCTTTGATATTAAGCAATTCCCTTGGAATGCCATCAGTGAATGTCTTTCTCCATATTTATTCAGTTTCTCCTTTTCCTGCTACCTTCAAGTCACAGCTCAATTCTGACCCTTTGTGTACCTCATCTCTCATCTGACTGTTTTTCTGTTCCTTACCACTGCTTGCTCTACCTGTTAATCCTTAGTCTCCTCTTACTCACAGTCTTTCACATCTCACTTTTTATAGAGCCTCCCAGACTTTTGACAAAAACTTGTCCTCTCTGTCCTCGGTAGTTACAGCTTTAAATCCTGTCTAATCTAGTTCCCACTGACACAGCAGATCTCATCTTTGTCCTCACACAGTTGCCAGTCCTCTCCCTGTTGTGTCTCAGTTTTCTCTCTCTTGACTTCAGGGGGGAAGTGCAGGGACCTCACAAGCAGAGAAAGATTAACTGAGATTTACATGTCTAAGTTCAGACATGCTTGTCAAAATACTCAGCCAGCTGAGACTTAACTTTGGAAGAAAACAAATTCCTTGAGCGCCTCTGAATTAAACTGTGGAGCTTCCCAAGAGTTACAAGCTTTATGCCACTCAGATGAGTGGACTTGCCAATAACTACTGGAAGATTCACATATTGGATATTTCTTTTGCCTTTCCTGCTCAAGCACCTTTGATCTAGTGGACATTCTGAGAAGCAGCTGGCCAGATCACAAATTCCAGGTTGTAAGGATTCATTTTAAATAAAGATATACTGGTTTCTCATTTTTATGTTTCGTTTGGGGAAGGTAGTTTGTTTGTTTTTAATAATACCAGCAGGTGAAATAAATAGATTAAATTTTGTCTACTATCTCAAAAATACAAAGCTGCATCTCCCAACCCTTAGAGGCTGCTCTAACAGAATTTGTCTGTCATGAAGACATGAATGCTTGCCATCAGCAGTCAATCTGCTGTGTAATTTAGGAAGGATGAAAATCTTGTCTGAACAAAGACTAAGAAAGCAAAGATAGAGGTTGTTTTGAATAATGGTCCCTTTTGCAATGTGGCCCCACACACGTTTAGAGCATCCAGGAGAGCAAGGCAGCCCCTTCTGCTACAGAGATAAAATGGAAGTGTAGGAGGAAAAGTGAGAAATACCCTATAGCTATGGCTTCACTTGTACAATGCTAGTCTGTCTTTAAGCTATTTTATGTATATATTGCCCAGTTCCCTGATTATCTTTGTAAATGGGAATTCCTATAGGTATCAGAGTGAACATGGAACAGAGAAGGCTGTAATGAGAAAATCTATTCTGATGATTTGAGCTACTCTGTCAAAGTGTAGATGAGTAAATGAATGCACAGAGACTATTTGTGACAATCAAAAAAAAAAAAAAGAAAAAACAGATAATTAAGTCAGTTTTATGGAGCAATGCAAACTAGTAAGAGCAAGGACTGGGGTGAAAAGGCAAAAGCAAATTAGGATGCAAAGGTTAAGAAAAGAAGCTTAAGCTCACACTTGAGTGTGGCCAGATGGGTGTGAAGAAATGACACAATCTGAAAGACAGCACAGTGAAAATGTCCTGGCTGCTCAGGAGCATCATTATTTGTACCACACTCCCACCCAGAGGCTTCACATGAATATCAGGGTCCCATTGTGTTACATATTGCACACACACGACAAAAGTCCAAAGTCATAATCACAGGAATAAGCAGAGAAAAAGCATCAGCACAGCAACGTGTAGGAGGCAGAGCTTGGATGCACAGGGAGCAAAGTGAAAAGGTTTCATGCCGGAATGACTCTAGGTTTGCTACAAAGGATCATGAACCTCTCAATGAACTTGCAGCCCAATGAGTTCCATGTACTCCCAGGTGCTGTAATGAATGTTCCACAGAGAGATAATTAACCCTCCTCACCAGAAAGCTCTGCAGTGCTAATGCTCTTCAGCACAATCTGTCCATGACACCATGGTAGAGTGCAGAGGCAGCTTTATTATTTCAGTTTGTTCTGCTCCTTTTTACTGCTACTGCTCTCTAAGGTTAATTGTACTCCCTGTGCTGATGCACAGTAATATCTATACATAGACCTCACTGTATGGATTCTTTCTGTTCTTTTTTCTTTTTTTCCCCCTTTTTAATCAATAAGAAGTTAAAATGCCATGCAGCTTTCTCAATAAAATGCCAGGAGTCATCCAATGAAGTGGGAAAGGGCGAGAGTAAAGGAGCAAACCCTTGACCCTCTCTGACTCAGCCCACTCCACTTTTGGGCTAGAAGAGGATTCAAAGTAGATGAAGGAAAAGACACAAGATGATTCAAATCCAAGCCTTTTTCCTGTGAAAAGTGTACAGCAAATGATAGCAAATACCATGGCCTGGCTTTCTGTGTCTCAGTCTGCCTCCAGACCAACGTCCAAGATCCAGATAAATGCCTAGGCTGTTCTTTCTTCAGACTACTAAGTTCATATTACTTCAGAGCTATTTGGGAGACCTGATCAATGGGAGTCTCATCAGGGGTTTGGAGATATATCCTTTTTGGGATGGGTTTCAACCAAAGTGACTGCGTCTATATCAAGAGTAGCACACACATCTGATCTTTCTCTGTCCCAACCAATCTTGTAACCAGGGGTGTATAGAGAAGCGGAAAGAACAAGACAAGTCCCTTGTAAATGTCTTCCTATTTCAGTAGCTAAGTGAAACCCCAATTTGGGGTTTAAAGCCGAGGATCAGGTTCATCACATACTAATATAAGTATTCTGCTGGTTCAGTTATCTTCTCACATTGGACTTATGAATGAACTCATGATCACAGTATGAAATAAAGAGATTCAGAACCATCAGAGGGACCGAATCCTGAAGTCACTGTGTCCACAGCATCCCACAGCCAGTTGAGGGGAGGACAAATGTACAACCTTTATCATCTTGTTAAATAAGAGGAGCTCTGTCTTAAACAGCAGTCTGTCCACATGGCTGCTCACAGCACTTGTTCTGCATTGGGTCACCTTGTTTCAGACATGACATTCTACAGATCTGCAGCTCCAGCAGGTGTTTTGCAGTCAGTCTCCAGTTTTCTGTAGATCAGTTTCTCAGGGGTCCACAAACAAGCACAAAGATAACCAGGTTCATTTGCCAGAGTGCAAGTTCAAGAAAGGAAAGATTATGACAGATGCACTTCAGCACTGAGAACACTTAGGCAATTAGGTCAGGAAAAATTCTTTCTCTTATTAGGTGAACTGCAAGAAATTTATCCCAATCTCTAATAAAACTGTCATTAGAATCTGATGAAAGCCAAGTGTACTGTCAGCTCAGTCCACACTGATGTCTGTTACAGTATGTCTCCAAGATAACCATTTAACACTCTTTACCCTTAGCAAGTACTTTTGAGTTATATTTTAATTTTATTTTGTGAGTAAAAAGAATGCATCTTAATGGGGATTGGTAACATATTCATGGTAATAAGAAGTGAAGAGTTAAATCAGATTATTAATTTCATGCTGAAATCAACCAATGCTGAAAGTAAACAACCACCTTTGCTCTCTTCTGGATAATCTTGCTTCTTCCCTTGCTTTGGAACAGTTAATACTTAACTTGAACAATTCTCTGCTTGTTTGGAAGTTTAGATTTGAAGAACAGACCAAGACAGATGGTTTCTTTCTCTGTAAGCTATTGATTAATGGATTGTACTAAATGGTGTGACATGCCCTTTAAATGGAATTTACAAGTAATATATTGTATGGCAACTGCATTATTAATGATTTTGATACCTGGTATTTGTGTCTTCCTATTCTGAATTCTTCTTATTTATCCTGGGGAAGGTAGAGGGCAAAAGGTGGTTTCTTCCTGCTTGCTGGCTTTTGTTTTCACGGTCATATATATTCCTAGTTTATTCCCCTTATTCACATTATATCTAGCCTGACAATTTTCCTAACTGTATGCAAGCACAAGAACGAAAAAAAATCTTCTCTTGCAAGAAAATTGCCAAAGCCTCTAGATAAATATATCTACATAAGAATTCAAAATGACTGGAGAGTTCACTAATCATTATTAAAAGATGTTTACAGTCCTACATAAAAAACAAACAGAGAGAACCAATCTTGATTTTTGCTTGGGGTTTTTATTTAGTTAAAATTTTCTCTTCTTATTTTCCCTATCTTTGAGAGGCAGCCTGCAGTGCAAATGTGCTATTTTGTTTATCAAGAGGTAGACTTATACATGGAAGACTGAAATAAATGGCACAGGGAAATTAAAAAGCAATTAAACAAGAAGGAAAACTTAAATATTCTTCAGTTCTTATTATTCAGTCTTTTTAAAAGGATAGAATATTGAACTCATAGAAAGAGAGGGATAATTCACAGAAAATAAAGACATTGCAGAAAAAATGCATTTGTCCTCACGGGAAAAGGCATCAGGAAGATGTTTACTTCAAACTCTTTCCTGAGTTGTTGGAAGAGAAAATATGGTATCAGCTTGATGAGTCAAACAACAATGAATCATAAGAATCTGGTTGACCTGATGAGGAAACTTTTTAGTAAAGTAACTTCCAAATGCAGAAGTGGCACAATCTACTTATTAAGGTATTTTGCTGTCACCACTAAAACCAAAGACCTGGCTCACAACAGGTAATCATACCTAGCAGCTTTATGAAATACTGAATATCAGATATTGAAATCAGTCTTAGCCTAAACAGCTTGGAATGATCCAAGGAATGACAGATTAGAGCTATCACTAGGCATTCATATCTAAATAAACATGATATGACAAGGACTGGAGGTAACTGAAAGTCAGAAGTGCCACTTGGGAAAATCTGAACTTGTAAAAATAATTTACTTATTTCAGAACGAACATTCTAGTTTCCAAAATGAGAGAATGGGAAGCAAAATCCGTAAGCAATTGCCTAAAAAAATTAAAACATTCAGTGTTGTAATTTTCCAGGAAGTCCCAGACTCCCACTGGGGCACAGTCTAAGAATCACCTCCATTTCCAATACTGCTGGACCAAGGGAACAGACTGGGAACCATGTGGGCACAAACTCTGTTAGGATCATCCAGTGATAGACACCAAGCTCAGAAGTCAGGGATCTCTCATGTTCACGTCTGCAGCAGGAATCTGGAAAACCTGATCCCTTGAGCCAGTCTGATGTGGTAAATTTTTCCCAGAATGGAAAATGCTTGAAGCTCAGGCTCTGGACTGACGCCTTAAGTTTTAGCTTTCTTTTTTTCAGATTCTGTACTGCCTTAGTGTGCAACTCTGAACTTCTATTAAGTGTTAGTAAGTTCTCTTCACAGGGTAGTTAGACAAAACAATCCTTTTCCATCCTGAGAACCAAGGACGCCATTACAGCCTCAGGCCCAAAAGCATAAACAACAGAGAACTGACGAGAGCAAACTGGGAGGATGGGACTTCATAATCTGAAGCTGTAATTGGACAATTAACTCCAATATGTAAATGGCCCAAAACTTATAAAAGTGTGAAAACTAGTGACCAGTCTTCCATCTTGGGTCCATCTTGGATCTGTCTTGGGTGTAGACCTGGCCAGGCTCTTGTACTGCCCAAGGTGTATCCTTTTACAGCCTTTTAATAAATACCTACTTCAATCCTTCAACTCTGTCTAGCCTCTGTTTTAGATTAGCCTCTCTAGGAATCAGGATGAGGAAGCCAGACAAGTTAAACTTTTTATTGAAAATAAAATTCCCTTCCTACCAAGCAAAAAAATTAAAGTTAGCTTTTTTTTTTTTTTTAGATGAAAATAGTCAGTGTTATTGAACAACAGATTGGTCCAACAGAGAAAGGAAGAGAAGTAATTACCATGGGTGACAGGCAGGTGTAAAAGTGTGGGTGTTTTCTCTGCTGAGCATGTCAGTATACAAACTTAAACCCTATGTAATAATTATATTGTTCTACCATGTGCCATGGTGTGACATACAAAATCTCAGTATTTCAAAAGACCACTCTAAGAAGAGCAAATATTGAGCAGGGCTGTAAAAGCTTTGAACAATGAAGTAACAATAATTACAATTCAATATTCATCAAAGTAATTTCAGGGACAATTGATGCGTTTCAAGAATGAATATTACTTATAAGCATTTAATTCATTTAGGGAGAATTTTTAAACATTTACTGTCTCAGAAAAACTCATCTGAACTACATATTTTAAAAATTTTAAACCAGAGAAGGGAGCTTTTTCTCCACCAGTTCTTTAGTCTCCAAGCAGCGTTTGAACAGTCCACTGAAGACACTGGAAACATTTTCATGAACTGTGCAAATCTTCATATCTTGCAGCACTGAAAGCAAACAAGGATGATAGAGAAGAAGATGGGTTTTTAATCCTAATCATGTCCTCAGGTGTTTTCACGCAGAAGTTGAATTTTCTTGAATCCATTTATTGAGTAGAATGTATTGAATTTCCTTAAACTAGAGATTATTTTGGCTTTGTTTTTGCATCATTAAGCAAGTTTGTTTTTCTGTTTAACATCAGGGTTTACATCACATTCTATAGCATGGTACATGTCTTCCATGTTCCAGTCCAATGTCAAACTTTCTGAGATGTGAGCTGTGCCTAGGGGCACAAAACTCCATCTCTCACACATACAGAGCTTCACAGTCAAAATGAAGTGTTACTCACAAAGTAACAATGTACATTGGAGAAAAGATTCCCATTATGAAAGTTACTGTTTTTGTAGACTCCATGAGAAGAACTGGATAAAATACGAACTCATCTGATATGTAAGGCCAGTCTATATAGAAATTGACGCAAACTCTACTTCAAGTTTTAAAATTTGGTTATATTCTGTTTTCCAAGTTATACTTATTGATTGCTTTTTACAATCTGTTTATTTAGACCCCAATTTAAAAAAAAAAGTGTCTTAGGAGTCTTTCAGTCCTTTTGAAGACAGTAAGTATCAGAAGTTTTTCTAAGAAAATAAACATGGTATTATGGAATTTTCACATCATTAATGAAAATATAACACAAATCACAGTTTCTAATCTAACAATGAAAAGAAATTAAAAAAAAAGGCCTTGCAAAAATTATCTATATAAATTGCTAAGCAGGAATTCTGTAACATTTTATCCACTTATCTCCAGGATTTTTTACAGTAAGCCATTATTCTGAATGAATTTCATAGACTTTTAAGTTAAAGATAAGTGGTAAAGTTGAAAACCCTTTATTCCTTTTTCAACTGAAGTAATGATAGCAATTGAGCAACATGATAATTTCTTTCCAAAGTATGCTATTTCCTTATAACTCACAAGACTGTTATAACAGAAATTAAACTGACAAAGAAAAACATGGCAAAGAAATAAAGTAAATTTACTGATGGAATCACTTTCAGAAAATGTGTAAACAATCAGGTGTATTTAATTACTTTTTCAAAGATAACAGAGTAAAGAAATGTATTTCTTTCATTAACCTACCCAGTCCTATGTTTCAGGTTACTGCTTAGGAGATGCTAATATATTTTTGTGTTGAGTCCAGAGCTAGCAAATGCCCATGAAGAAAAAAGAAACAGTCTACTCTATCGAAAGTTTTCTTATTTGCTTATTAAAACAAAGTGAAAAGTCAAATTATTGTCTTCAAGAAGCTAACTGAAAATATTTTTAATTCTTCTGATTTATCATCATTGCAAGTTGAACTTACATGCAAATAAAACAAAACTAACTATAGGATTTCCTATAATAATTTGTTTCCATTCACCTATAAGTCACCTACCTCTTTGACCCAAATCATTTCTTTCTGAACTCATTTTTTTGCACACTCTCTAAAGATTTGTTTTTCAAGGGAAAATACTGTAAAGGAATGCAGATTTTCTGAAGCTCACCTTTCACAAAGACAAGAATATAAATTCTACAAAACTATATACATGAACTCACATATATACAGTCAAAATACAAAAATCAGAAGTTTGTGGATGCTTCACTGAAGAAACAATGGTGTCTAAAATTCAAATTCTTATCTTTGGACCTTCTGTGGGCAAACTCAATGTCCGCAAAAGCAGAAACCCCACCATCACCACATCAGTGATGAACGTGGCACATCATAACCACAGTTCTCACTGCCACAATGATTTAGTGGTGGAACACTTGCAGCTTGTCATGTATTCCCAGCACTATTCCCTCTAAACAGGTGGCTGTTATGTCACAGTAAGGCATGGCCATGGTCAGCATCCTGGTGACAAGATCTGCTTGTCTGTGAAGTGGCCATGGCAACTGAACTACATTTCCTGCTCTTCCTCCTACATTGCCAAAAAGCATTAGCAGAAAAAGATTCTCTGTTGTACTTTTTCCTTAAAAACAAAGTAGATTTTAAAAGGAGTTAAATCTGAAGAGAAAGGAGTCAGCACCTCATATTATGAGAATGCCTCGTTTCTTTCAGCATCTCTAGAAAGAAAAGTTACCTTTCGGAATTAACACATTTTTGTGTATTTTGGAAAAAACAAACAAACAAAACACACCAATCAAAGTGAGACAGCGACAGTAATCTTCTCTTTCATGGGATATATTAAAAAATGCATGTGTGTGTGTGTGTGTGTTTGTGTGTGTGAAGATAATAAAAATATGTATATCATCCCCTTTGCTAATGGGAGAAAACTATGAGCAAGGATAATGCAGGAATGAGACGACGGACAAAAAATAAGAATTTAGAAAAATGCAAACCTGATAATCCCAAATACACTGTCACTGGATTGCACCAAGCTCTATATTTAAGAAATGCCTGATTGCATATAAAACTCAAGCTGAGTCCCATCCGCTTGAAGACCTAAGTCAAAAGATGTTTGGACTTTTCTCCACTCCAGCACAAGGAACTCCTCTACATGCTGACTTGCCCAGGCTCTGGCTTGTACTGACAGATAGCCAGCAAGTTACTGCACATCATCACTGTACACCAGTGATGTGTCTGCAAGGCCACTTTACTGGAGGAATTGTGCTCTGACCAACCAGTTCAGAGCATTGTCCAGCCTCGTCAAAATACCTGCTATTCCCAGGAGTGCCTGAGACCTTCTGCTGGGGTGAAAATGGCCCCAAAGTACTCACAAAGACAGGCTGTCCCCCTCCTTTGAAAAGAAAGAGTGCTCTCCCTTTCCTTAGGAAGAAAAAGGTCAGGAAATATCTGCATATAAATGGAAATAGTGCTAACACCAGTGGCAGCTCATAATTAGGGATCATTATCCAGCAATATGGAATGACTGACACAGAGTTAAAGCTAATGACTTTAGAGGTGATTTGGTCATTTTGTCAGTTGTTTACTCTGTCTATAGACACAAAAATATGTTTACCTTAACCACTGCAGAGCTCTGGATGATGCCTGATGGGTAGGAAAGAGACTATAAACTGTGATGCTCTAATACACTATGATATAAGCTGAGCACATGGGACATAAATGTTGAAACCAAAGAGAAAACCTGGGATTTGTTTAGGTAAGAAAGCTGCAGCACAACTGAGGATGGGTTTGGCTGTCTTTCAGGAATTTCTGCATCAGACTTGAGTGCCACATCTGAAACCTGTGAGGTTTGAATGTTACAATAACTCTTTTTTCCATTCCATTATTTTCATTTGAATCAAAGTTCAGAAAATGTTTGGAGACAAAAATGTGAAAGCAAAACCACAAAAATATTTCTAGGTGAAAATGTCTGAATACACCTAAAATGAAGTGGTAAAGATGAACACATCTGTAAGAAATCCAGTCTTTCGACCTGATTCAATACACAACAGGAGAATCTACTTGTACTTTTAAAGGCAACAAGCCTTAATCACCTACTTAATCTAAGCATGTTCTCACATGCTTCCCTGAATAGAGAGGGAAAAAAAAAAAACCCACTTCTGTAAGTGCATTGCTGAACCACATATTGAGTAATGACCTTTGAGTCATGGCAAATGAGTCCTGAGTGAATGTTGAGTCAGCAGAGCTGCTGGGACTCCTGGGCCTGCTTCTCCATAATCAAGGCAAAAACAACCAAAAATGAGCTTCCCTTCTACCGCCCTCAGAGGTGGGAGGTATCTCAGCAGTCTCACCTATGAACCCTTCATTGCTGAAGATGTGCAACACACCCCCAGTTTCTTTATACCCCGAGCTCAGGAAGATACATGAGCTGGACACCTCCATCACTCCAGTAATGGGGAAATAATCAGAGGACATGATGCACTGGAGGGCAGACCCTGAGGGAGAAGGATAGAAACATGGAGGTATCAAGAGGCCATGCCTGATGCCATCTGTCATTACTGCAGCTGCCTCATGGAAAACAACCCTGTAACAGAACCCTACTAATTTCTTTGTAAAGTATCTCATTAGACCCTCCCTTCCTGAATTGCCTCTCTATTAAAATGTGATAAATTAATTCTGGCATTCCCACTTCCAGCTTGTCCCCTTACTGAAATGTAGATGAGTCATGCTGGCCAGGATTTAAGATAGAGATAATTATACAGGGGTCAGGGAAAGTATTTCATTTGTTGACTGCTGAGCTGCCCTATCAGTAGTGGAGATGGGATCTCCCATCCCTCCCTTTGCTCTAGGAAACTCTGGACAAAGGATAAGGAGATATGGAAAATGAATGTTCACCCGTGAAAATATTCTATACACAGGCTCTGCATGGCATGCTGCTGTAACATATATCTGACTGACCAGGAGCAGTGAACTCGAGGGGTTTGGTACTGGGATCAGATTTCAGTGCTATGCAGGTGTTCCCTGTTCAGTTCCCAGCTGTGGCCTGTGGCCTGTTCCCTGGGTGCAGGGCAGTGTCTGTGAGTGCTATCCAAAGATGTACACATTGGTATGAGTGCTCTCTTTGCCTCCCATGGGGGCGTCTGCCTGTGCCAGCTGTGCAGAAAGGACATGCTGGAGGGCTGCAACCAAGGCTCTGACCTTCCCCTCTGCAGTTAGTGACTGCTTCTGAGAGGAAAGCGTCCCCCACTCTGTGTGAGGAATTTCAGACTTCCATCACACTCACACACAAGTGCACTCTGCTGACTTCACTGGGCATTTCATTTCTGGCAGGCAGTTTATGGGTCATAGTGAATCTGAGAATTTGACTGATTTTTCTTTTAGCACATTGCCCTCTTAAACACTGACAGGATCTCAGAGGCCCTGCTACTTTTCACAGCCAGCTAAGTGATGCACTGATGTCTCGCCAGCTGCATTTGAATCAGTTTTGTGCAAGACAGAAGCATCTTCTAGATGTGCTGGATTTTAGTAGGGTAAGGAAAGAAAAGCAAAAAGCTATGAGTAATCTGAGAAAAAAAAAAAAACAAACTTAGTTTATCCACCCTAACCTTCATTAGCAAAAATAAAACAACCTTTTTCACCACCATAATCACCGTTCCCCCTTCTTTTTCATTTTTTTTTCTGCACAAGGAATAACATGATTTTATTTTTATTGTTTATATGTTATGTTTCATTTGCATCAGAACAACAGCCACCTCAGGGAAGGACCTCATATTTTCCACTGTTCTGCTGTGTAGTGGTTGAGAGAAAATTAAATTAACAACAAATGTTGTATATGCTTGAATAATGTCCATTCCCCATACCACCCACACTTTAAATGTTGCCCTTAAACAGAAGCAGAGCCATTCTGTGCATGTATGCTGCCTGTAGCAGGCAGGGCCACTAGCAAGTGTTATACAGGATACTCAGACAGAATCTCCCAGACTGGAGGCTGCCCAGGAAACCTGGGCTTGTAGGAACTTTCTGGTAGAATTAACACTGAAATATGTAACCAAGTAACTGAAAAAATTTCATTAGAGATTAAATAACCAAACCAACAATAGTACAGATGTACCCCCTCCTTTCTTATCTGTCCTAAAGTGTCTTTTTTATTTTTGTTTCATTTTTTCTTTTTTTAATATATTATTTCATATACAAAGTGTTCTCAGGCTAACAGTGCATTAAACAAGAGGATCAGCATGGATCAGCACAGAGCAGAGGTGATGTCTCTGAGAGAGCATGGTTCAGGTGGATGATTCACCATATAACAGAAAGAAATAGGAAGAAGAAATATCTCTGACCCTCTCAAAGATGTCCCTCCACCTCTGTCATCTTAATCCCTGGATTTACCATTCAGGCAACTGCTTTGGTGAGCAAAGAGTAATTCTGCACCCTACAGAGAATAACTGTACAGCTTGCCCAAGAATCTGTAGAGGTCAAGCTCTTCCAAACAGCCATGATAGCTTTCCCAAATCACGCCCAAACTGGCTGTTTGCTGGGTGGCTGAACCAGGGTCACAGCACAGTGACCTCATGGTTGCTATCTGTAGAAGCAAAGACATGGCTAGTGAATCCTAGGGAATGCAAGAAACCGAATCAATTTCTTCATGTCTCAGCAAATATACACAGTTGTGTAAATGATAAGCAAAACTGAGAGCAGAAAGGACATCATCCATTCAGAGAAAGAAGGGGAAAGACATATCAGATAGGAGGTGACTGCAACCAATAAGACAATTCATCTGATTTAGAGCATTGAAGTTTGCCCTTAGCATGAGCACAATAGAGACAAATTGTTCCATGGCTTACAAATTATTAACCTCTGTTATTCAGATTCAAAGTAGAAGCCTAGCTGACAGTGGTCTGCTGGTTTCAGGTAAAATTTGAACACAGTTTCTACATTCTTCAAAGATAATACCCTAATCACTGGCTTTATCTCCATCTCCAAATCGTTCTAGATGGTGTGAAATAGCCACTGGGGTGTAGAAGTGATATCATTGTTTCAGTTTGCTAACTCCCCAGCTGCTGAGCTATCCATACTTTCTTTTTGGGTTTTCTTTCACATTGACTTTATAAGGCTTATCTATGAATACCTGTAGAATTCATTCATCTTTTTGTGTATTTGCATGCTCTACACTGAGTGTCATGTGCTCACATTTACCAGTAGAAAGTGAGGAAAGTGGGAGGTGATTCATTATTGCAAGTATTCTCTAATTTGCACATATGTTAAATTTTGAAAGGGGCTGTGGACAGAGGTGTTAAAAGGCTGCTGGCTTCTAAGTGCATTTGGGAAGTTTGCAACAAAGACTTGCTTTTTGATCTCTTCTTGAAATCTCTTTTCTTTTTCTAATAAAAGCAAAATCATGCTATGAATGCAGGTAAGTGCTTTGTGAATTTTCAGTACACTGCTGCCTCAGTAAAACCTCTACAGATTAAACCTCCAGACCTGTAATTTTAGATTCTCTCCACATATTAACAACCCTAGGTATATGTCATGGCCCACTACCCATGTTTTCATTTAAAAATTTCACTCTATATCCTTATTAAAATGTTTTACTTAAAATACATGTATACACAGCAAACTACAGACAGTTTCATTTGTCTGTCTCAGGAGGGTGAAGAGCCAAGAAAATTATGACAGAATATAACTCAATACATCCAGAGAGGCTGAATATTTTGAATCAGATTGCTGAGACACAGGTGCCAATCCCTTTATTCAGAAGAGAACCTTGCATTACATTTGGGCTGTACATTTTGCTTTTAGCATCAGCTGCACAGAAAATATAATTGAAGAGATGTGAAACGAAATATTTTTGAATGAAGCTTTTACAAGAAATTAGACCTAAGAATTTGAACATTGTTTTCTCCAGATACCACATGTGCATGCCCTGCATCTCCTCAGCTCTCCCTCCCTCCCTCCCTTTTCAAGAGACTGTGATGCTGAGGTAGCATAAAGGGGCTGTATGGAACATCCACGAGCAGAAAATTCTCCAGTTCATAGGAAATGCCCTTTCAGTCTCAGCATTTGTAAGCTGACTCTTGCCTTGTGAAATTGTGCCTTGGGAAATGTGACAACTCAGTGCCAGTGGCTGTGACAGAGAGGAGTTACACGATGCATTTTTGATGGCACAGAGGCTATTAAAGGATGTCAACCAAGCAGTGGAATTAGAGTAGCACAGGTGAGTAACATCTGAATTTGGGCTGGGCCTGCTCATAAAGGAAATGTAAATAGGTCTATCAAATTTGCATTAAGATTACAGAGGGTGGGTAATGTCAGCATTACTTGATGTGTTAAAGGAAAATTTTCCATTTTTTGCCCACAACTTGCAACAGCATTTATAAGCAATTCCATTTTTATTCTAAAATATTGTGACCAATATGATTATGTCACTTCTATTCTCCCTCCATCTCTCCCTACATTTTCATGAGCTACCCTCAAGTGGGCATGAGAACAGAGAACAGGCAGAGAATAAAAGCACAGTTTAATAAAAAAAATAAAAATTGTTTTCTGATATGTTGTATTCTGTAAATGTGTGTATAGTCAAGAATTACTAGAAATGAAGAATAAATCCTCAGAAAAAACAAAACCCTTACATATGTATATGTTGGTATGTTTATGTGTATAATATATACATATATATGTGTGTGTGTGTCCATTTAAAGAAACAAGTATAGTTTGCACTAATCACAGACATTTCAGGTAGAGGTCCAACCTGTGACCAGCCCTATGCCTGGACAGGCTTCAGATATTGCCACCTTGAGGAATTACCACTGCCACAACCAGTAACATATTTTTCCAATTAGTTTCAGGGAGGAAATGAGACATTTTTCTTTGTTAATGCCTCTCTCTCTTCCTCTGCTTGCCCATCCATTTTATGCTTCCTGATGGTGCTCAGGAGGTTGTCAGGTTCCCTCCAGCACACTTCCTGCTTCCACCCAGCAGGAATAAACTGTTACCGCTTTGTTTGAAATGATTCCTGAGAAGTCTGATTCCTCTCACCAAAATGAGAATAATTGTAGCATTTGACTCTTGGCTTCCTCCTCAGGGATCCTTCTGAGTTAAATAGTTAGTGAATTTATCCTAACAGAGATTGCCAAAGAAAACTTTATTTGAAGGACAGAGGGGGGAACAAACTGTTTGCAGAACTGAAAAAGTTTGAAATACTATAAAGGGAGAGAAAAAGTCCCATAATGGAAGGTGGAAATCTAGGACAGACAAATCAGGCCATAAAATGTAAGATCAACACAGCAGTGGGAAGCAGGAAAGCATTTTCTGGGCCAAACATACCAATGGAGACTATTACACACAGTGACCTCAGATGTCATATACAACATGCATCTGCAAACCTCCTCATACTCCAAAGTCCCACTTTACACCAAGCTCAACAAGTCCATGCTGGAAATGAAGAGGCCTGTGTCAACAACAGTTAAGTGCTCAGTGTATGAATCTAAGATACAGATATCTTCAAACCTATGTATCCAGTCTTTCATTTCAAAGCTAAGCCCACTGCTTTTTCTATTTTAAACACCAAGAATGTGGCTCTAAGCAAGGAAAAAGTGGTCATCCTTCTCAACACATCTGGTTAGTGCATGCCTTTTAATTGCACAACATCCAGTCCAGTGAAGAGGCAGAAAAGCATGGCAGAAACAACACAGCTCTAAGAAAGGGAGCTTAACTCTCTTTGGACCCGTGAACCATGAAGTACTAACAAGGCTCCTTGAATAACAGTAACTGTTATTCAAGTGAAATGCTAATGAGCTCCATCCAAGACAGGTGACTTCAAACTTCCCAGTCACTTTTAAGTGCAAAACTCAGATGTGATTTTCAACCCTTCTGGTTTCCATCTGAAAAAGATGAGCATAAGTACTTGAAAGAAAGTTGCTTTCCAGGTGTTCTAGCAACAGTCATCTGTAAAAGGTGTCAGAGAAAAAGCCTGCTTTCTGTTATATTTTTAGCTCAGCTGTGAAAATGGTAGGTGGTCCCCTACATGGAGTAGTAGCGTCACACTTTGGCTTGCACATAAACTCTGTCACCCGCCAATAGTAATGACATGGTAGCAAAAGCCTAACAGAGGATCCCTTAAAACTGAAATATCCTGTTCTGATTTGTTCTATTCTGTTCGGTTCTGTTCTATTCTTTTCTTTTTCCCAAATGAGCGGGTCAAACAATGGGAGCTAACATACAGTCCTCTTGCTACAAGGCACTGGGAAGCACAAGACTTCCACCTTTATCTCAGCAGCCCATCTTTCCAGGTGTTTCCCCACAGCCACAAAATGTGCATATATGCAACACTGGGCTGTAAGATTTTTTTCTGGTTATGCAGGAATACTGTGATTTTGATACATGTTACCGTGTTAGCCACAAAAGGCACTGAGTAAGCCATTTCAGATTTGCTTCACCACAGAATCTGAACAGCTCACAAACTGATTGAAGTACATATCTTCACATTTTTCTGGTGATGTAAAGAAATGTCACTCTGGAACTTAGCCTAAAGAGAGGAAAACAATGCACCATCAGACATAGGCCCTGTCACCTGCCCCACTGTACATATTAGAACATCACAGCCCATTTGAAAGCACTCATAAGAACCCTGAAAAAAGCTGTTGTCTCCATTGGCAGCCAGATTTTTTTTGTGGTGAGAACCAAGGCTGTATTCTGGTCCCCAGGAGATCACGCTTTTCTTTTATGGTTTTTCAGAGTTCCAGACCATAACTTCAAGATAATGTAAACTTCTCTACACTCACGAGTCATTTTCCTCTGTCACAAGAAACTATTAATGGCATGGCAAAAGTCTCTGCAGAAAAATACCCCCATTTTCCCCTGAATTTTCTGCCCCAGCTGACACAGCTCATGAGAATTCACAGATTCTCTGAGAGGCAACAGGAGGGAGACCCACCCTTGCTGACAGAATTGCTGTGTAGTTTAAACCCACCATAAGGCACAGGGAGGGCAAAGGAGGACCAGTAGATATGTGCTAGAGCTACTAGCCTGGGGGTACCTTGTGTCTTCACTGAAGATTAACTAAATAGTAGGATTGCCAAATTGTCATCAAAGTGAAAACAGTGGCAAACACTCTAAGTGGTGATGAACTTTCTTTTCATGTTTACCTGTGGTCTCTAGATATTTTACTTACAGAGTCAAGTTTTATGCATTCCCTTCCTCTGTTCATATTGCATAACCTTGGAAAACCTAGTCTATTGGCAATAGTTAGGATTATCACTGGTGCAGTGAATCTCAGAAAAGAGGAAGGGAAGTATTAACATTTTACCGAGACTGGTAATGTGAAGCTTTTACAGTCAAGCCCACAGAACATGAAATCTCTTAGTACTTTTTGGAGTTATTTCTTATCTTTCTACTGAATTTTTACCAGGGTGCAGATAATTAAAGAGCAGGACATTAAAGTAACAAAAGTTCACAGTTCTGTTTCAACATATTTCGTCATTGTTTTAAAGATTTATCCTAGAATCTCAAGGGATCTCTATAAAGAGTTCTATTGGTGTAAAGGAAACACCTGTGACAGTGGTCAGAAAAGGGAGGTCTTACTAAGGGAAGGAAGGGAAGCATAGAAATGCTAGAACAGACTTATGGATTACAAAATCAAGATCAGGATCATACATATTTACAGAATTATTTCATTCCATACAGAGGTTATACTCCACTCATAACCAGGTGCTTTCCACAAAATAGTCTCCCACATTATCCCTTACAATTTGGATTTTCCCTCCTTTGTTCATCTGGGAGAAAGAATGAGACTGCCAAGTTGCGCAGAGGAAAAGAGATGGGTCCAGCCTGTGCTCATGGTGAGTTTAGAGAAACTATATGTTAAGGATCACCCTCTCACCTCCCAAATATCCATGAACATGAAGAAGGAAACCTGAATAGGTGACCTCCTGAGCAATGCAGTGAAAACAGAAGGAAAGAGAGGCCATAACTGCTGTCCCCCTAAACCACAGCATTCTTATGCTGATCAATAGAAAATAAGGAGTGCTTTTTCACCAATGGACATTCAAAACCAGTCCCTATTCTATCCCAGAGGAATCATAACTATACACAAATTTATAAGAACAGTCATGCTACATCAGATGAAAGGTCACTCTCTGCTAATACCTAGGGAGGAGTATAAGAATGCAGCAAATGTGATTTCCTCAGTGCCTCTTGCAAGCTTTTTGTAATGTGAGACTGAGAGACCTCTGAAGCCAAATAGCATTTTTGTGAAAATGATGATTCCCAATGGACTCCTCTTGCAAGAACTTATCCCATCTTATCTCAAACATATACAAACTTTTAGCCTGTGGCAAGGAACTTTGTTCTCCAAGGATTTAAGACCCAACTCTAGTCTGACACAGTTTTGTCATCTTGGCATGGAGTTCTCAGGAAATCACCTCTGCAAAATGCTGTGAGAAAGTCTTCAGAAAAGAGACCCTAAAGATAAGAAAGGGAAAATTACAAATTACCCCTGGGCCAGGGATGGCAGGTAACTCAGAAATTCAAGCAAAAAAACAAGAAAGTGGAAAGGCATTTTTTCCTAAGGAAAAAACAGGATAATGGCACTTCATCATCATAGAAGACTGGCTTGAGGGAGCAGCAGAAATCAATCTTTCCTCTCCTGACCCATGCCTGCTTTGTCAGGAAAGGCTCTTGGGGTACTTTATCAGTTGGTGATGAGCCTGCCAGAGTTTTGCCTTGTAGTTCTCTAAATCCTCTCTCTCTCAGGTGTGTTATCTAATAAATATTTACTTTAGACTTTTAAGTCTGCTTGTAGAGTCTTTTTGCAGACAACTAAGGTGCCAAAATGAAGTATCTCAATGAGAGAGGTTTGCACTGTTCAAAGTATAAGTAAGGCATTCAGAAATACATGCAATACATTAGCAGATGAATGTGCGTGACCCAGGCTTTAGCACTAGAGACTTCTAAATTAATAAAGCCAGTACATCTTCCTAATCCAAAATCTTTACCCAGTATTTCTTTTTTATTTGTTTTTACAGACACTGTGCACAAATAAGAACCATATTCTTGAGCCACTACCAAGCCTGACAAAAGGGATGAACAATTTTAAGGTCAAACTCTGTTTGCAGGGAGCCAGTGGAAGCAAATACAGTACTCTGAGAATGAACACTACTTTCTCAAGGAAATAAAAAGATGTAAGACACATGGAAGCTGTGTCATATCTCAGTCATTTGGGATAAAACAGCACTGTCAGAGGATCAATGTCTCCTACTCTGACAATAGATGCTTTGCTTTTTATATAGCAGCAGGAAATTATCATCTGTCTTGAATACCTTAATGCCTTAGTCCATTCTCATTATCTCTTGACTCACAAAAACATGAGAGCTCTTTTCATGGTGAAAGTCCTAGTTAAGTGTTTGTGGGAGACAGATATGTATGAGGCATGATGGCAGAGAGAGGGGAAGGCACTGTTTCTCAGGAGAATTATTTAGTCATGTATGCCTCACAAATGTGGCAAATGTTGCCATAAAAGTCTCTTCCAGTTAATAAGTAATTTTCTAAATACAAACATGTTCTCATCTCACAAGAGGAAATACACCACTGAAGGCCTCATGCTTACTCAGAAATTTTCCTTTTATCCCTCTTGTGCATCGCGTCTACCCAAATTTTTTTGTAGAAGTAAACTTTAAACAAATATGCATGTGCTGCAGATGTCCCCACGTTCAGGAAGGATCTCAACCAGCTGTTAGCCATGGAGGGCATGTGCCATGTAGGATAGGCATAAAAAACATTTGCCAATTCATTATCATATCGGCCAGCTTTCTTTCATGTAATTGTCCAAAAATGATTCTTGAAGACAGCTCTGGATAATCAGTGTGTATAGTCAAGAGAGAAAACCCACAGAAACATTGAATGCTAGCCTCTCCACAAGCTTGAAAATGTTACTGTCAGTAAGTGTTAGTAGTAATTCCAGCAATAAAAGAAAGAAAATCAACATTGTATTTAACAAGCTTTTGCCTTGTACAAAAGTACAGGACTGCAGATACATGTGAGACAAGGCACCTGCCTGCAAGCTCATGGCATCCCACCTGGGGTTTCTGGTTTTGATGGAAAGTAATGAGAGTTTGGCAGCTTTGGCCAAGTATTTAAGTGTTCTTATAATTGCCTCACAACCCTCCAGTCAATCTGCTACAAATGTGTGTCTGGAACAGCAGAGTCCCAGAGCTAAAGCAGCAGGGTTGATGTTAAGTCAAAATTGACTTCCACAGCTTCTGGCTATAGTGACCCTCATTCTTGCAGCCAAGACTCAATACCCAACCAATAAAAAGTACTAAAATTTATCTTCAGACTGCTAATACAAACTGAGGAGAAAATGCCAACACAATAAACCCTAGGATCATTAAAGCGCACAAGAACATCCTTGACACACTCCATGTACTTCAGCCAGTGATCTCGTGGTGGTTTAAAACCAGCTGGGAAGTAAGCCCCAGGTAAGACACACCCTTCCCCTCCACCTCTCTCTGGTGAGAGGGACAAAGGCAGAGACTGTAGATTGAGACAAAAATTTACTGAATGCAAACAGCAAGGGATAATAAGGAACGCACAGTAACAGCAACAATATTAATAGGAAAAGCATGCAAAAGAGAAGGGGCTTTACACACAAAAGGTGTTCATCACCTCAACTTAGTTCTGCCTGGCCACTGAGACAGAAACAAGATGGCAATGTTCCTGCAGCTCAGCAGTGACACACAGCTATTCCCAAGGAAAAGAGAAGACAGTAGATGCTCTCCATAGCTAGTGCCACGTGGTCTCCTGAGACAAAGACAAGATGGTGAGTGCTCTCCACAGCTGGCATTCCCCAACCCCAGGCCTAAGACATTGAAAAACAATGATAGATAAACCCTCAAAAGGCCAGATCATCCATGTTGCATCTCTCACTTTCCAGACTGCTGGGCTTGGCTGTGGTCAGCAGTACTCGGCTTGGCTTGGCTTCTTCCTGCTGGGCTTGGGCTGGGCTGGTTCACAACCCAATACCAATGATCACCTTAGAAGCAGTTTTTCTTCAGACATCCAGTTGCCTGAATATTCTTGAATGGCAGGAAGCAGTGTGCGTGAGTTAACTCACCACCATGAGTTTGTGACCCTGCTTTGACTGGGGCTGCATTTAACAGGCTTTCTATCCCAGCATTTTGTAATATACTCATCACTGTGACACTGAGAACATTTTTTTCTTCCTCCATTGTTGTGCAGGGGATACATTCCTTGTATGAAAGCCCTGATGACAATTATGGTTTTACACTGAGTGGGATAAGCAGGCACATTATTAAACAGATCCCATTCAGAATGTAAGAAAAGAGGAAATCTTAACTGTCTCCTCCAACACTATTCAGCTTTCTGGGGATTCATTTCTTTTTTCCAAACCTAAGCTGAAGCACAAGCAGCTACTTGAGGCCTGTAATATAAATGGTTTGCACTTAATGACTCAGTCTCTTCCCTTCCAATTTTTGGACCAAGTGCAGGTGCCAGTGAATGCTGTTTCCCACCTCTTTTGGCATAGTGTGGCATCACAAATCATAACTTTCCCATTTCCAGTCTAAACTGTCTTGTAGGTTCTTGGCAACAGAAATAAGAATCCTAGGGCTCTTTGCATAATTTCTCACAATGTCAATGGAATGTTAAGAGACTGAAATAGTATTGGACTATTCTTTTCCAGCTGTGCTGGAAGCCTATATGTTCTCTTGATGCATTAACAATTGAACATGAGGATACTAAAGAAATCCATGAATCACAATTGTCAAAATGAAGCTGCTTTCACGCAATGAAATGGAAGATCACGAAAAGCAGCCAGACTAGTCAGGACAAAAGAAAATGTACTCAAAACTTTTTCCCAAACCAACTGGGCTACACAAAGAGCTGTGGTAGGTTAGCAGACACTAAGAACAGGGAAGGCGCATTAGGGCTGCCAGCACATCATGGCTACCTTAGCCCCAGCAGGATTGCTCTCTACACATGAGTCCCCAACACATCTGAAAGCCCTGTTTTAAATGGGCAAGCAATGGGTCTGCTGTAGCAGCTTCCTTTGGGGAAATTATTTCACAGTCCCAGTAAATCTTGCTATTAAAAACTGCTTTCTGACCAGCAGTGGCTTTTCACTGGCCTTGATCTTCACGCATGCCAGCAAGTTCACTTAGCCTTTTTTCATTCTTCTCTTATACAAATCACTGCAAAAACAAGCAGAGGTTGTAAAATTCTTATAGAAAGGGGTTTGGAGTTGGAATTTTTTATCTCTTTGATCCCACAAAAATTGAGAAACTGTGTCTTTTTGACCACCCTCACTCCAACATCTTTGCCTTTAAAGACAATCAAAGGTGTCACATTTTATTCTCATTTTCTGAATGATGTCACTGTCATCAGCCTTTTACTTCTTTATCCCATTATTACCTACATAGCTTGGCTTTAATATTAATTTTTTTTCTTTTTTTTGTTTGAAATTCTCTGGCCCTTTGAATAGCATAATTTTTTTTCTTATAGAGCTATTTCCTTGTAAGATCATAAACCTTAATTTCCCTCAGTGTATGGCATGCATATAATCCAACATGACACAAAAAAATAGATAGCAACCCAAGTTAAGACCTCCCCAGTGACCTCCCATGGAGTTTTCCTCTTTGAATGTATTGATTTTAAATATCTTCCTTGGGTACAGCCTCTCATCATTGTTCCTTCCTGGGGGTGAACCTTTTTTTTAACTAAACAATAACTAACATTATTAGTGCAAACAATAAAATTAGACTTTTAAAGAAAAATTAACGCAACCAAATTTTGTGGCTGCAGTTTGTATTTGTCTGGGTGTCACATGTCTGTCTCATTCCCTCTTAATTCCAGAAGAGCAAAAGTAAACAGCAGCAAGACAACCAGACAGTCTAGTTGTGTCTGGTACTAAAGCCTTTGCATTTCATGATCTGTGCCTTTCTTCTCTTGGCTTACTAAAAATATAGAAGGCAATATCGCTTGTGTTGGTGTCACCCAAAAGAATCTGATTTTATATATGTTCGATTACTTCCTATCTTTCAGTCTTCCTCTGCATCCAAGGAATGTGTTTTGATGACTCTAGCCAAGTCAGGCCCAGAGTGTCAGCTGAAGGGGGGAACAGGAGTGACCACCACCTACTTGGAAAGGCATATCTGAGCTTTCATTTAAAGTTGTCAACAAACATAACAGCTTTTCCATAATTTTGCAACTCTTCCTCTTGTAAATTTCTCAGTTATTCTGTTCTGATTTTTAAGTTCCTCTTTCAGTGAAATTGGCTATGGCTTAAAAGTCTATTTGATGTTTTGTGCTGTTGAAACAGAACAGCTGGTAGCAGAAACTAAGAGGAGACCTCTGCAGACAGTTCTGAAAAAAGGGGGAAAAAATGTTGTTTAAACCACCAGTATTAACAGAGAAAGGGAAAGGGAAAGGGAAAGGGAAAGGGAAAGGGAAAGGGAGAAAAAATTTACTATAATCTGTCCCTAATATAAACTTTTCTCCATTGAAGCACCTGTTTCTATTGTATTACCACTAATTTTATGGTGGGAAAAGCTAAATTATCTCAGATCTGACACAGGCTAAAAGCAAGATCTACCATGGCTCAGCTGTCTTTTAGGACCTTGTTCAGCTGCACTAAATAATATATTTAAGATCCTACACAGATTAGTTAATCTAACAAAATGTTTCAGTCCATTGAACTGTGCTGGACTATAGCAGCGCAGAAGGGAAGAAGCCATGTTGATGTCTATGACTGACTATTCACTAATGTCTTTAAAATTTTCTGCCTAATTTCTTGCTCTGTGGAATGCAGCTCAGAAACCTTTGACTTCAAGACAGATTCATTTTAGTTAAGTGCAGCAGGAAAACATTATTAGTCAATGAAAAAAATACCTGCTGTATTAAAAAAATTACATTTGCACTAAATATAAGATGATCATTCTTCCTGTATACCAGACTGCCATATTATCCTAAAGTTGCTTCTTTTTATCCTTATTGCTGGTTACAAATATCATTTGAGACCTGGAAAACTTCTCATTACAATTTTCACCAAATCAGATAACTTCTTATTGCAATGTTTATTTCAAAGACTAAGCATTTTATGACCAGCAGAAGAGTTTTATTGGATTATCTGTGTGTTAGCATCATAATTTTCCATTTGTGAATTGGCAACATATCTGTTGTGAAATTGTGAAGAAGCAACATATCTGACCTTACATGGTGGAAAAACATATGGTTGCTGTGCATAAGAGAAAGAGTAGAAAAGAAAGTTCAAAAGCTGACAGCCTGGGAGCAACTCACTTTGTCTCTGTTATGAGGCCATAACAGAGAGTGGTATGAAGTATCATGGCACACAGACTTTTGTCTCCATTTTTTGAGTGAATGACAAGAAAAGAAACTCAATAATTAATTCAATGTTATTACTATTTCTTTAATTTCCACAGGAGAAGTTATTTTGCAGAATAAATTTAACCACACACAATGACCCAGGCTTCTCTATTCACTTTCATTTCCAGTCAACTTTTAATCTGCATTCCTATTACCAATAAATACAACTAATTGCACCTGGCCAGAAGCAAATAATTTTTTTCAGCTTCTCAGATCACTTTCTTTGAACTTTACCAGCAGATACCCAAGGAAACAAATGCACAATAGATAACCTCCAAATTCCAAGGGAGGACTCATGAACATGTAACCTCCAGGCATCTAATGATTTCCAGGTGCACATCACCAAGTGTCTCATCTTTAATTAATTAGCCAGCTGGCCTGGTTTTTCAGGAGCACTAGAACAGCATAGGCACATCTTGAAGGTGTGCTGAGTGGTTGAACTTCCAGTTCTATCTGAAACTAGAGGAAACAGGCAAAGTGCTGCTACAGAAAGAGAGTTTTGTACAAGTAGAGGCAAGCTGAAAATCCAATTACAAAAATCCAGTGTTTTCCATGAAAAGTACAATAGTCTTGTTCAAAGTCAAATGCACGAGTTTTGTCTTATCTCAGTAATCAAATCAAGGAATTGCAATAGGAATAGCTGAATAGTCCTCAGGGTAAAAAAACCACATTCCCTGGCAGACAACTCCCTTTTCTTCAGAATGTGATAAATGAGAACATTTTAGGGTATCTTCCTTATTCGGTTTGTTTGTTTTCTTTAGCTTTAGAAGTACACATCTCTATTTTTTCTTCATGACACAAACTGAAGCTGGAAGCAAATTATTACCACTTGTTAGAGATGTTAAATGTTAGAGATGAACCACTTGCAAAAAAGGAAAGTATTGCAAATCTCTCAAGAAAATGGTTTGATGATCCACGGGAGCATGAGAATCTGAAGTAAGTATAGAGAATGGGAAGTGCAGTGAAAGTTTTTGGAGCAATCAGAACTATGTCCATTACTGAAAAGAGGGCATGTTGTTAAGAACTATCACACACTGGATACCAGTGATTTACCCCAACCACAAGTTAGAAACAATGCTAGACCAGTCATTCAAATGAGTTTGCTTAATTGCAGTGGATGCAGCAGGGTAGAATCTGAAATGAACAAATTCAAACCAGTCATGTTTCATAAGGTTTGCTACAACCAGAAAGCTTTGAATATGGGAACTGGAAACATCTCTAGATTATTTAACCCTTTAGGGATTTATTCTTTTTCATTACTAGTTAAGAAAAAATCCAGGCATTTTGAGATAAAACATGGGACAACTGTTTTCTGTGTTTACCAAAATAGAACCTTTGACTAAGGCCTGGCTGTTCTGGTGTTCCTAGGGTGTCTAGTTTACAGTTAGGCAAACCTTATTTCTTCTGGTTTTAAATTGTGTTGGACTGGAGTGGACCCCAACAGATTTTCTTTTAACTAAATCATATTTTGCCAAAGAATCATCTAGGAAGGACTATAGTCTTGCTTTTGAGGCATCAAGGAACAGAGAATCTATCACTGTTCTTGGTTAAGTTTTCTTACTCCTCAGATCTTTTGTTTATAGGTTATTTGATTTGATTTTTTTTTCTCCCAGCTTTAATTTATACTTTCTGACTCATTATGTTTTTCTCCACTAGACTAAATAACTATTTACTACCAGCCATTTTCTTCTCAGGAAGGCACTTACATGCTGCAATCAAGTCACTCCTTTAGGAAAACCTCTTAAGGCCCACGGTATAACATTTTTCTCTAGCACTTCAATTATGTTTTCAATGCTGTCCTTAAAATGTAGACACTTTGGCTAGACTCAATATTCTAGTACTGGCTCTCACTACATTGTGTACAGAGTAAATCCCTCTTTAATCCTACTTGTTACTCCTTCTTAAATTTCTGGGAATGGAGCATTTTTGCTGTTTGGTTTTATTTTCCCTATAGGAGCATTCTGGTAGTCTCATGTCATATTGCTTTTCAGGTCTTAACCCATGGCTTTTCTTGTGTCACTACTTTCCTGGGAACAGAGCCTGATTCTGTAACTGCTGCATGTATTCAGTTTTCTATACAGAAGCCTCTGATTTAGTTTAGTTGAACTTTTATCTCTTAAATCTTTAAATTTGAAATTGTCAAGGATTTAATATTTCCTGCTAGAAGATTGCAAAAAAATGCAAGCGTCTTCCATCTAGTACTGATCCCCACACATACCCACACAAAATCTTCTGTAGATGTAGGCTACAGATGGGACAGTGAAAAATAATGTCCTATTATCCCTTTAACCTTGGAGTGAAGGCAAGGCAGAAGCAGAATTTACTTTAATCCACAGGAATTAACTCCTGTCAACTGATTTCACAGCCCCAGTAAACAAAAAGAAAGAAGCAGGGAAAACAGGAGCTGTGTTTCTTCTTGGGTCTTTCATTACCTCAAAAACATTTTTTCATGAAGATTCTTCTCCATCACAATGCTTCTGAATTAGTGGAGGGTTCAAAACTTTATTTCAGTATCTTTCACTGCATGTTTTCCCCAAAAGCTGAATCTGTATCCCATTTTCCCTCTCCTTTTGAGGGACCAGAAATCTGGATCTGTATTTTGCACCCAGCAGCAAAGAAAGGCTGTCTGTGACAGAATAAAATGAAATATGAATTAGATAGACAACAACTGAAGGACATAAACTTACCTTCATCCCTTTAGAATGAGAAAGTGTATATCTTCCATCAGTCATGAGACTCTGCAACTCAAGTGTGATTCTTAATGGAACTGGCTTGATCTTGAGATAATTTTGTATGAAAATTTTAATACTTTTGAAAAAGGTCTCAGTTCATGGTAGAGATTTTGTAACTCCTTCTACTGTAATAATTGTAAAAAAATTAAAATCATGTGGAAACAAAAAGTGCCCTTTTGGTTACCCAACTGCTTATCAAGGAAAAATTTTCAATATGGTTTTACTTCCAAAAGAGAGAAAATAAAACTGGCTCTTTCCTGGTAACTCCATTGCATAAAATGTGGTGTCCTGGTCTTAAGATTCATCATTCATCTTCAAGTCTTAATGAATGGTAAGTCAGAAAGTGAGAGTTAAGACCCCTTCAGTTTAGCATCCTACATGCAACTCTTGAAATTGGTGCTGGTATACTCCCCTAAGAGTCAGCTCTTGTTCTTTCCTAAATAGTACCTTCCCCAATAAATTAATCTGGTTTTATTCTAAATTATCTACCATCATAGACTAACATAGGAAATATTTTCATTGGCTTTGTGAAGAAGATTAAAACCTCTTATTTCAATGGAAACCTATCATATATGTTGGTACTTTGGCAGCTTTATGTAGAACTATTGAAAGACTGAATTTGGAAAATATGGTGGCAAAATTCAATTTCCTAGATTATCTTGAAAGGGTTTTCTGGTTTGAAGAGTAAATTAAAGACACTTCCATAAGGTCACAAGGGATGGAAATACAGGAGATCTTAGTCTGGTTTACTGTGGAATTGTTTGTTCAAACATTTATGTTTAGTATTGATAGAGAAAACAGCTCTGCCACTAAGTAAAAGAGGGGTTTTTCAGTGATTTTGATTACTCTGTTTTGGCATCTCACTTTAAAACAAAAGCCTGTGGGCTAAGTTTACACAGGTCAATTCCAGTTTCAGAAGCAACCAATTTCAGCTGACAAAATGGCCACTGCATTTCTGGAGAGAATATCTTTAACTTCTGCTGTAGTGGACACGATCAATAGTCCTGAAAATCCGGCACTAAATTCTGTGAAGATGAGCACCCAAAACTGAACCATAGAATTTAAATGCCCTTATTTGAAACTCGTCTTAAGTTTACCTGTGCCCTTCATTCTCCAGCTGCAAAACAATGTACTCAGATTGTCCATGACCTACCTTACACTCAGCTTCTCCAGCTTGGCTAACATATTATTAGAGGGAATAAGTTATTTTAGTCTGAAATCCCAGAGAAATGTACTGATACCGAAACATTATTAGCTTGCCTCTGTGGGGAAATAGATGGTAATTTTCCTTTGAAGTTATACATATTGTGTACATATATACATACATTATATATATGCATAATGGCACAGAAATTCAGTGCATGCTCTACCAAACCTGGCAAATAACTGTGGAAGGATTACATTTCTAGACATCCTCCAGGCTGAACTTCATTACGCAAAAATATCATAACAGAAAGGAGCTTTTTGCCCACCTAACTATCAAATTTATTTTGAACACTTGAGTTAGTTAGTCCACATCAGTTCCAGTTAATCCAGTCTTGGGCTTTCTTGGGCTTTCTGCCTTCTTCAGAAGGTGCTCCGTGCTCTAATGACTATACAGAAAACTAAGGCTCCTAACTTAAACTTGCAATATATATCACAGAAACACAGGATGGGTCAGGTTGGAAGGGACCACAGTGGGTCATGTGGTCCCTGCTCAAGCAGCATCATGCTACAGCACACTGCACAGGATTTTATCCAGAGGGCATGATTAGCTCCAGTGAGAGAGACTCCACAGTCTCTGCAGGCAATCTGTTCCAGTGCTCAGTCACCCATGTAATAGGCCACAAGGAAGGGCACACTGCTGGCTCACAAAGCTTGTTGTCCACCAGCACCCCCTTGCCCTTCTCCACAGAGCTGCTTCCCAGCAAGCTGGCCCCCAGCCTGTACCAGTGCATGAGGTTATTCCTCCCCAGGTGCAGGACCCTGCATTTGCCTTCATTTAATTTCACATTGTTCTTCTCTGCTCATTGCTTCATACTGTTGAGGTCCTTCCAAAGGGCTGCACAGCACTCCAGGGTATCAGTCACTCATCCCAGCTGTCGCTTGCCTCATTCAAGTCACCGATGAACAAGTTAAACAGTACAGGGCTCAGTATTGGACCTTGGGGGACACCACTAGTGACAGGCCACCAACTACCCTGTGTCACTTATTCAGACCCTCAAATGAGTAAATGAATTCAAGAAAATCTCAATCGCTCCTCCATGTCCTGATCACCCGTAGCTAAGATGGCTGCTTTTATACATTTCTATATAGTTTACAATCACAGCAGCTCTTCATTGGCACACAGCAGAGAGAAGTATGAAAACACACTTTATTTTACTTACTCTTAAGGTGGCTATCACGTGTTCACTAACAAGTCTATTCAGTGACCTTCACAACCTTATTATCTTTTCCTGACACCTTAACTACTAATTTCTAACTGCGCCACACTTGGCTAAGAATTTCTAGCTGCGTCACAGGCTTCAAGGCCTCACTCAGGCCCCTGTTAAGGCCTCAGCTCGGGTAGTTCAAGGCCTAGGTAGACATCATGTCCACCTTCCCTGAGGAATTCTGCAACAATCACCCAAATTTTTTGAAGTCCTCAAATCCTACAGTGGGATTTTAAGCTGTTTTTTCATGTTTGGGACTCAGCACACAATCACTCTATAGTAATTTTTAATGTCATTTTCTAATATGCCTTCTTGTCTTCAGAGCCTGGCAAGTCCTGAAGAGACAGATCCCTGGCTTAGCCAGTAGGAGAAATCCACCTCATCATAACTTCACAGTAAAATCTTAAGACTTTTGCTGATTTGAATAAAGTTATTTTCAATCCTGACATCAAGGGACACTGCAAAACAGAAAGAATTTCTCTCAAAACACTTTGTGGGGATATGTGAACATGTGCCTGCTTGTAAAGCTCTCTCAGCCCTGGGGAGGGGGAAGCAAACAGGAACTAATCATTGATATCAGACAGCATAAAAAACATATGTCAGATTTCAGGCATATTGTATTTTTCTGTCTTGTTAAATCTCTCTTGGAGGAGAGAATGGAGATTTGTGCCTGAATTGTTTGCTTTTCTCCTTGTCATTACCCATTTAAGAGTTTAAACTCTTCTCTTCTTAATCTGAGGTGACTTACAGAGGTTTCCTATCAAACACAGACACTACACAACACTATATTAGATTATACACTTTGTCAGAAAATTGGCACTTTATATACTAAATGATAGCCTGTGCTCTGCAACCATGCTATCATTCTTGCTCTAAGATCTTGTCAGAGACTATAAATTAAGTGGGATTTGGCCCTGGAGTTACATGAAAGGGAGGGCTGTAGGAAACAAGAAGATACTGCCTCAACTCACAGGACTTATTTAAAGAAAAATTCTCTTCCATCTGACCCAGGGCTATCATCTCACCACAGGCTGCCTATTTTAACCCATACATTACAGAATGAGCAGCAGCATTAAGATACCATCTCATGCTCTTCCCTGATGACTGTATCTTGGGTGTCTCTATCTACATGAACTGCATCTCCTATTGTGATGCTATGCTATCCAAGCTAAAAGAGATGCTCTCCAAGTATGCACCAGATCTGAAATGATAGTCTTGACTGCAACTCATCTCCACAAGGCAGCAGGTCACTGCTTCGAGAAGCTGAGACACCATTGCTCAGAAACAGCACACAAGTTACTGCAGAAAAAGGAGAATACAGTGAACCAGATCACCCGTGTATCATTCCCATGTACATTTTTACCCCAGGAAGGAGAACTGAGGAATCCTTGCACTGCAGCGCCTTGCTAGCCCCTCGCTAGCCCCTCCTGAGAAGGTGGAGGAAGCCCTTTGAGACTGTCTGTAACTAGAAAGACTCAATCAGAAAATGGACAAAAGAACAATGCTCTTATGCAATGTTCTTGGGACCTCTAAATACTGTCATTTAACAGAGAATATAACTGACTATAATTTGGTCTGGCAGCCTCCCCAGAAGGAGAACTAAATGCTGTCTTCACACCTGCAGGCATGTTTACTTCAGGGTCAGGCAGCTGAACCATCTACAGAGTTCTTTGCTATTCTTAAAAAAGAACACATCCAATTTCAAAGTAATTATTAGGCTTGCATGGTGCATTGGTTTCGGGCAGATAAGGTGCATGCAAACCATGTGAATGATCACTGAAAACCCCAGTAGTGCTGTGCTCCTGAGTTGTTCAAGGACTCAAAGCATCAGTAGCTTTGCTGCAGAATACAAGTGAGGCTGTATTTGTGTGCAAAATAAAGGCAAAAGAAACACAAATAAGTTATTAGGAACACACAAGTCCTTCTTCAGGTCTGAAACAGAAGCAACAAGGTTTTGAATTAATTACACATAAGGAAGAATTTTTTCAAGTGTAAATGAAGTGGGTTTGAGTAAAAAAAACCTTGTAGACAAGAGGGAGCAGGGTATTTTCAGAACTCCCTGTTTTGGGGCTGTGCACCCTGGGTACAAGCCCAGCGCATAGGGCTGAGCCAGCAGCCGGCTGCCCTTGGCCAAGGCAGAGCTGCTCCCCTCCTGAAAGCCCCTATCAGCGTGGATTCACGAGGCAGAGCAGAGGTAAAGATGGCACAGAGTCTTCCTACTCCGGGCCTCCTTTAAGAGCCTTCCTGCCCCTGCCAGCCCGAAGGAAAAGCCGGTGCCAGCAGCAGCGGCAGCAGCATCTGCTCTTTAAACGCATAGTGACAGTGCTCTCTGGTGGCAGCTGGAAACCTCAGCCTGCAGAAAGCCGAGGATCTGCTGGATTCCCAGCCACTCTTCCCTGTGTCAGTACGAGGTGGTGAAGTCTAGGAGCACAAGCAAGTTTATAGACAAGCACAGATATGCATTTTAAAACCTATAGAGGAGTTGGGCAGAAAAAACTCCAATTAAAAGTCTCAGCGTAGGAACAGTGCTTATTTTCAGAAGCTTTGTGGAAAACAGGCTTTTCTGTTCTGTCATACTGGAACATTTTTGTTTGTTTGTTTGTTTTACATGGAAATGGATGCCACAAGGCTGAAAAGAAATGCTTTAGTGGCCCTAAGTTAATGCCCACACACCAGTCTCACCAGCATGAAAACTCTTGGTACAGCATAATACAGAACAGGGACTCCCATAATGCCTGTAATCTGCAGATCTCCAGACACTTTATACAGCCCTCTGATGAGGTTTAGAGTATCATATTAAAGGCAATATTCATATATTTCCTTTGTATACTTTCCCATATATACTGGAACAGCAGTAGAGAGGCCAAGAGGCTTTTAAGTTGAAATATAGCAAGGAAGAGTTTTGTCTCTGCCTCCTACAGAAATTACAGACTTGCAGATACCAGAAGCCACATGCCAGACTCAGATTTTCTCCTAACAGTGTCATCAACTACAGGTCACAAAGGGTTTATCAACACAGGATCATGGAATGGTGATCCTGTGTTGGAAGGGAAGGGATCTCTAGAGGTAATTTGGTTCAACTCCACTGCAGCTCAGGCAGGGCCACTTAGAGCTGGTTGCCCCAGGACTGTGCATTCCCTGTTGATGCTTCATCACCTTACTGTAAAAAGTATTTCCTGGTGTTCAGATGGAACCTCCTGTGTTTCAGTTTGTGCTCATTGTCAATTGTCCTGTCAGGCATGTCCTTCCATATTGTAACGTACACCAACATTCCACATTTCATGGCTCACAAACCTTTTCTACACCCAAACCCAACCGTACTGTCCATTTGGATGCTTTAACCTAACACCCTATTGCTGTGTGCAGAAGCACTTGACCAACAGCCTGCTAGAGGGAGTGCCTACCCTGCACGAGGGGTTAGTATGTTTTATTTTGTTTATAAGGGAGTCAGGCAAACAAGAAGACTTCTCAACAACTCAGTGAAATGTTGTTGTGAAAGCTTTCTTTGCCAGTGGGATGGTTTCTAATACATTAATAATGGTAGCTATGTCTTTTCAGTTCTCAGCGTTTGCTCTGGCACCTCTGCCAGGGCTTTGCTGGCAGACCTGAGCTTGCACTGACAGTGTACTGAATCAAGCAAAGGCAAGTGGGGCCAGAAGCAGAGGCTGCACAAATATGTGTTCAACAAAACCTCAGCAAACAGCGTACTGCCAAAGGAATGTAATGTCATGGTATTGCTGGTTTGGAGGGCAGGCAGGCAGCACCTGTCACAAGACTTCAGTGTATACAGAATATAGAATTAGACATTTTAAAAGTTAAAAAAAAAATCTGCTAGAACACAGCCAACTAACAATTCTTGAATTCAGTCATGTACCTTTTACACCAGAGAAACTCACCTGAAGCCACAAGACAAGAAATAGGCATCATTTGAATTCACAAACCTGTAACTCAATGTGGACCTTACTCTCTCACCTATGAGAGTGAGACTGAAAGAAGGTGGCTGGAGAGCTATAATAATAATCTAAATATACAGAATCAGTTCAGACTTCAGCTACCACATGGCACCTGAGTCCCACTGGCTGTTCAGGTACAGACTCACAGCTCAAAGCCAATGAGGAGACTTCAACTTACCTCACAGTCAAAAATATTGACATTGTACCAAAACTTTTTGTGCTTCTTGTAGGCTAAAAGAGTACATAACTCTAACCTTAGCATACATCTGATTTTTTTTTTCTCACCAGATCAGTAATATTCCCACTGAACTCCCTGAAGTGGATCTAATTAAGCCAGGCAAGCTGTTTTACATTAGCTGGATGTCCTTTTTTACTCTCCACAAAATACACATTTCTTCAAGCATTTGTGCAGTTTGCTTTGAATACCCAACATTAAAAATTAAACATTTCACACTGTTTTCTTTTAAATAAGTCATAAAAAAAAAAATACACAGCCAGTGCATGAACAATCAGAGAAAAGGAGAACAGAACAAAATTGTGTTAAAAGACATCTGTCAGAAACTCTTCACTTGTTTTAACATTGATGTCTCCAAAATCAACCTGGCAGAGCTGGGACAAGGACCTTGATCCCCAAAAGTAGGTATTAGCAACACTTCATGGTGTAAGATTCACAGTAGGTTTTACTGTTGCTATGGTTATTCAAATCTTCTTTTCAACAGGAGAGAAATAAATTCTCCTGGTCTCTGCAACACATGATAACACAGCCATCTCACTGTCAGGCTCTCCACATGGAGGTGGGCTTCAACAGCATCACCCTAAATCTAAACATCAAATGGGGAGAAGGGAGGGAGGGAGGAAGGAAGGGAGGAAAGGAGGAAGGGAGGAAGGGAGGAACCTCATGGGTTCCTTGCAACTCAGCTTATTCTGTATCAAGGTGTCTTCACTTCAGCATGTCACGTTCTGAGGGCTTTCTTGTGCAGTGTTTTCACCCCCATGATTTAGGATCAACTCCCCAGTGAGGGATGCATTTAATGGTTTCATCCAGACTCCAAAATACCCCATCACTGTTGGGGTCATACTCTCTGCCTTCCTGTTCCTATTCAGCAATTTTCTGCTCATTCATCTGAGGTCACAGTAGTTTTCAGCAACAGCATCACACTGAGAGCTCTTGTTCAGTTAATTATCCATCCTGACTTCTAACTCCTCTCAGGGTCACTTTCTCTGGAAGCAAGCTTTGCACATGTAGCCTATTGTCCTTGTTCCCAAACACACAACCTTGCCCTTGTGCTGGTTAAATAAGACCCACTTTCCAAATTAACTAGATTGATCTGTCAAACTGATCCAATTTTACCACTGTTTACTCCTACTAATGCTGCATCCTCTCCCCATTTTACAGGCACTGATTTCCTCACTTCTAAACCATTAATAAAACCTCTGAATTGTATTAGACTGAAAAAGATTCCCATGGAACCCTGCTGGAAATACCCTCTGTGGATGATGATTCCTCATTTACAATTCCTTTTTTAAAAATCCATCAGACAATTACAATCTATTTATTATGTGCTACATTAATTTTGCACAGTTCTAATTTTTTAATTGGAATGTCAGGTGGTATGAAGTCAAATGCTTTTGAAAAGTGCAGGTAGATGTCAACACAGCTCCTCTTATCAGCCTATCTTGTCATAAAACAAAGCTGTGTTTGCTTAAGCAGATCTGTTCTCCATAAAGTGAGATGTGCAACAGTTGCTGCATAAGACTGTGGATTGAAACAATTCTGTATTCTTAATGAGCAATGAGGAACTGTAGAAGCACAATTTTAAATGGGAAACAGACCAGTTGCATTTTCTTACTGCCAAGCCCAAAGGTTTTCAAATCACAGTTCACTGAATTTTTCCGTAATACATACTACGTTAAAACTCAAAGTGTATGTGGATAAAGGTCTCATTTGGGATCTCTCAGCACTTCAAGCAACAAACATGTACCTATTCTGCAGTATAAGGTGATGAGATGGACTGAACAGCCCTTTTTCTTACTCCTTCCTCATTGTGTTTAACTAGTTCCTGTCTATCATCTCTAAGACCTTGTGGAAGAGTCTATCTCAGCTGTTATCTCTGTTATCACGTCCTATAAGGCAGTAGAAAATACCTTGTTCTTGATGATATTTGATGAGAAATCTAGAAGATAGTTTCAGCTTAAAGGTGTAATTGACAGAGGAGAGAAAACATAATGTAGGGTTCATGGGTTGAGATAACGCAGGGAGAAATCACTCATCAAATACGGTCATAGGCAAATTAGGCTAGAATGGGGGATATTAATTGAATTTATTACTAACAAAATCAGAGCAGGACAATGAGAAGTAAAATAAGACCTTAAAAACATCTTCTCCACACCCATCCCTCCTTCCCAGCTCTACCTACACACCCAGTGGCATAAGGAGGCAGGGAAGGGGGGTTATGGTCAGTTCATCACACATCATTTCTGCTGCTGCTCAAGGAAAGGAGTCCTTCCCCTCCTCCACCATGGGGTCCCTCCCACAGGAAACACTTCTCTGTGAACTTCTCCCATCTCACAGTTCTCCATGAACTGCTGCAACATGGTTCACTCTTCCATGTGGTGCAGCCCTTCAAGGACAGACTGGTCTATCAGGAAACCTGCTCCAGCATGAGGTCCTCTCTCCATGTGTCTGCAGTCCCTGCCAGGAGCCTGTATCAGCACAGGCCTCCCACAAGGTCACAGCCACCCCTCAGGCATCCACCTCCTCTGGCATGAGTCTCTGCCAGGGGCTGCAGGTGGATCTCTGCATCTCCACCATCCTCCATGAGCTGCAGGGGCACAGCTGACTCACCATGGGCTGCACCACAGACTGCAGGGGAATCCCAGCTCTGGTGCCTGGAACACCTCTTCCCCCTCCTTCTGCACCAACCTTGGTGTCTGCAGAGCTGTTCCTCTCACATATTCTCACTCTGTTCCTCTCTGGATGCAATTACAACCATGCAATCACTTTTTTTTTTTCTTCTTCTTCTTGAATATGTTAACAGAGAGGCATTACCACCATTTCTAATTGGCCCAGCCTTGGCCAGCAGCACGTCTGTCTTGGAATCAGCTGGCATTGGCTCTGCTAGACATGGAGAAAGCTTCAGCAGCTTCTCACAAAAGCCATCCCTGTAGCTCCCATGCTATCAATATCTGGCCACACAAATCCAATACATCCTTAATTTTGTGCTGGCTTCTTTTAGAGAAAAGTAAAACACAACTGAGTAAAACTGGGGAAGAAAACAGATTAATCATATCATTCATAATGTTATAAAACATTATAAGCAAACTTGAGACCACCTCCCAGCTAATCTGTCAGTACCTGATTAAGGTTTCAGATGTCCTGAAACCCTTTAGATAATATTTTTTTTCTATTGTACAGACATTTGGCAATTATCACTATAGCTGCTTGCTTAAAAAAAAGGAAAATATTGAAGTAGATAAATAAGGCCTAGGATAACAAAATATATCATCCACCCATTATCCCTTCAATGTATGCATCCTGCTGGCACAGTTCAGAGTTCATTTACAAGATAGATGCTTCTACTTCAGCCTAAAGCAAGGCTGGTCTTCATGTCATTTCCTGTCAGGAGTTGCTGGACCTCAATTATTTATGTGAGATAAATGATGCAATAAAAACACACTTTGCAGTCCAAAGGCCACCTTCATCAACTGTAGAATGCCTGACTTACTGTTTCATACCTACCCCCCCACAAGACACTTGCCACAGTAAAATAAATTATTCTGGTACCGAAGCAACACAACATCTACTTATTTTGCTCCTTGTAAACAGCCTAGCTGCCTCACCCATCACAGCTGCTTTCTTGTTCCCTCCAAACCATCATGGTAAAAGGTAACAGGAGAGAGAAGAGGAGGGTAACTTGTAAAGCCTGTGGCCAGTGCACCAGCTAAAACTGGTTAGTCCTTATTGAACTGGCCCATGTTACACTCATTTCTCTGCTCTGCTGACGGGGGAACAATCTAAGGAGGAGAGAGGAAAGGGGCTAGAAAAATTTCATAACAGTGACAACTTCTTTACCTTCTTATTTTATCCAGCCTGCTAATGAAGTGAACGAGGCCTCACAGGGCTGGCTAAATTCAGAAAGAAATTAAAATCACCAGAAATCAGTTAGTTCTGTCACAGAGCAGTACTCAGTGAGATCAAAAGCTGTGTAACAGCAAATTAAATTCAAGTCTGTGTGCAGTTTCTCAGTTTATGTATATAGGAAATGCAAAAGAAAATACCCCATGGGGTGTGGCAAAGATTAATCTATTAATGTGCTGTATTTGAAAACCTAAAGTACTATTAAGTGCTTGACTGATTAAAATAATCAACACTGTTTTCACACCATCTGCAATTCTGTGGCTACAAATGTAACTGTGAAAATATATTCCAGGTATACAGAATCTCTCTCCACCTCTCAATTCCTATTTCATCATTAGCAGAGTATCCAAACGCTTAAGATGAAATCAGATTCAACTGCAGGATGAAACATGAAAGAAAATGAAGCACTATCACATTTCTTCTTCTGAAGGGCCCAGATGGGTATTGTCAGATAGTCAATTGAACATGAGACAGTTTTGATGTATATAGTCTTGATATTGTTTTGTAGGAGCCACATGAGGAGGGGTAAGCTTTTTAATTTTCATTTTCTTCAGTGATGCAGTAACTGAGAAAAGCAAAGTTTAGACAGAAGACTTTCAGGTCTGAAACAACAGAAAGTCATATACTTCCTATTTTCAATTTACAGGTAAACATCTTAAAAATAAAGATGATGAAATATTTTATAAATTACACACACTAAATACCTTGTGTAACCTTAAGAAAAAAGCAGGCAATAGATAAATCAAGAGAAATAGTTTAGCAAGAAATCTGACAGTGCTTGCTAAAGAAACAGCACTGAAATGCTAAGGAATTGCATCTTGAATTTTGTCTGGTGTTGCTCTGCACTGATAATTAGCTTTGGATCATGCTCCTGTATGTTACAGCTGTGATAAAGATTAGCTCTTAACCTTGATACTAGAGGGTTGTGCTATTTTTTATAAAGCAATCTACAGATGAAAAGCCAACACCCCCACCCCATTTTTTCCCTTTTTGTTGTTGTTGTTATTGTTGTTTTTACTTAATCTCTGGAATCCAATATCGACTTCATCCCTGATTCAAAATGACACTTGCCACGGACAGAATGGCACCTGCACCAACTCTTTTCATACAGCCCAGTCTGCAAAGCCAGTGCAGCTATAGGGGAGAGGACAAATCAACAAACAACCAAACTATTATGAAACCTACAGTTACAGAGAAAGTAAGGCTCTTACAGGGGTAAAAAAAACATGGCTACCCCATGTCAGTGTGAGCAAATAAGGGGAACTAGGGTGCCAAAGAGGTGTAAGTTTTTTCCCTTCCCTTCCCCTCCCTGCTCTCTTTTCTTCTGCAGCAATATGTGTTCGAAGTTTCTAGAATCTGAGTCCTTTTTCTCCATGGACAAATATATCAAAAAAGCTGGAGATTTCTAGCCAAAAATGCAAAAAGGTTAATTTGTTCCTGAATTTACAACTGCAAATCTTCACAGGAAGTAATTTGTGCAACCCCTTTGAATTAAACATACTATAGTCAAAAGCCTTTGGCACCAGCTGGGGATTAATGACCAACTGGAAAGATGATGGCTTGAAGAAAGTTCAGCCATCATTAAGCCCATGTTCTAATGCCAGGGTTATTGCCATTATAAGTCTTTTTAAAAGCACAGAAGAAAATAAATATTGCAGAGCAAGTAGTTTCTTGTATTGAGCCAATATCCCTCCTAAGGGTTTTGGCAGTTTTGAGGAGTGATGCTTTTACTCTTGACATATTTTTCCTAAGGTCTTTGGGAACCAATGCCTGGATTGCCTCATACTTGATATGTCTTCCAGAAATGCTGGAGGAGGACCCCAGAAATGAGCCAGCACTTGTTTTGGTTGAGATGGATCAATGTAGATTATTGCCAATAGGTAATGGCTGGAAAAGCACCACTTCTGAACCCACTTTCTCATATCCAAATGCACTATCACAGTCTAGAAAGTCTGTTTCTTGTTTGGAATGATTTCTGGGAACACCTGTGGGTCTGGATAAAATTTAGTGACGTTATAAATACTGAAAGGCCAAGCTTTTGTAAATGGCCCAGTCTTGGCTACATGGACAACATTTGGCTAGATGACCAAATATTTAGTTGTTGTAAATGATGTTAAATTGCAAAAGAGATAATCAAAAGGTTACATCATCTTTCTGTTGGCATTAGTGTAAGATAATTATTGCTTTTTTAGACCAACACGAATGAGTAAAATTTAAATTCACATATATTCAGGCTATTAATTTGTAACTCTTTATGGGACCATTTTTATCTGTCACTATTCCATATTCTTGCATGTTGCAGTAAGTAGTAGGGAACAACAAAAAGTGTAAGCGCAGAGTCTGGGAAAGCACAGTAGAAGTCAGTGGTACATCAACAGAACTCCTGCTATGAAGGGTTCTCTTAGTGAAACAACACTTTGGCTTTAAAATTAAGCAATCCACTCTTACTAAACAAGTACCTCACTGTGCTGTGTTCTGTTACTCACTCTTGAACCAATTATTACAGCCTCTGGCTTTGCTGCTCCATTGTGTATCCTTTCTGAACCCATATCTGAAAAAAAACATGATTAAATGAGAGGATTCCAATGGTACTTCCACTGCACTGATTCCCAGTCAAGAACCTGGGCCTCACATACCATAAAACAAGTAAGGTAATTATATTGATTTAAAATTATAATTTAAAAAAAAATAGGGAGTGATAAAAAACAGTATCTGTATATCAGTCCAAAATGTCTGCCTTCCTACATGCAACCTTTTCCTCAAACTCCTTATTGTCTTTTTTCTTGTGTTACATGTAGCCTCCGAAACTTGGAGACATCAGAAGAAAATGCGCCTCATTCGTGAGTAATATGACAAGACCCACAACAAAGCAAGAATTAATATATGCTTCTCTCTTTTGAACAGTTAAAGCCATATCAGAATGAGAATATTTTATCTAGGGGCAGCGTTCTTATCCATGGTTAAATGAACCTAATCAAATAATCGAAGAAGATAACTTAGGTCTTTGATGTAGGAGAGAAAAGATTTGACATGCAGCCTCATCTGCTTTTGGGTCTTCTGGCAGTCACAGTTATTTGAAGCATCTCAGCTGTTGACTGCTACAAAATTCCACAACACCAATCACATAAGGAATAAAAAAATTGGTTTAATTCAGAAATGAGCCAATTCTAAAGCATCCAATAGCATTTTCCCACCACCTCCTCACCTATATATAGTCCCACTCCTCTTTTTTCAGCCACTGGAGGCCAGAAAAGGGCAGAAAAAGAAATTATTCTAGAGAGCTTTTTACAATTTTTTTTTTAAATAGTGTAAGGCTTGAAATGGGTAGGGATAGGAGATGAATCATCTGGGATTTATTCTGTCTGGAATATGAACAGGAGAACAGTTTCTACAGGAATCAAAGTAAAAGATTCATCTGATATGGATTCGAGCTAAAGCACTATTTAGGTTTCTAGAGGAAATTGACAAGTTTGCAATATTTCACACTATTTTAATAGGCCCTTCATTGGACATGTTAGCTGGAATATTCTTCTATATTATTAATCAGTTTCAGTCCTTCTCACTTTGCTTTACAGATATGAAGAAAAATGAATACCTCATTAATCAGCTTCAGTCCAGTAACCAGTAAGGCAGAAATTTCACTGACTAGATTTTGTTGTGTTGGCTGGAGAAAAAAAGCAGATGTAAAGATAAGCAAAACTGAAAATCATCTGATGTATAACTCCTCCCAATACAGGCAACTAAGTAGTCTTAATCATTACTAATTACTATAAACATTTCAGCCTTGTTTTTTTTCTACATGAGAAGTCCTGTAAAATTTTTATCTTTCTAAAATAAGGATTTCACATTCAGTCAAGGCATGTTTACGTTAACAAGTCATAGGCAGAAATTCTGTACTGGTGACACAAAATAATGGAAAGGAAAAATCAAGGTTTGGGAAGTTCTAGCTGGCAGTTGAACCTCAAAGGGCTGCACTAGCAAAGTGACAGGTTTAGCCCATTCCTGCCTGTTTACTTTGCTTAAGTCTGCTGAATTTCTGAAAAACCACCACAGCAATCACAATAGCAACAGAAATCATTAGAAAAACGTATCTCAAAAAATCACTTTTTTCATATTTGTTTCTTCATCTTGGATGAGCCGTGGTTGTCGTGACATGAAAACTTAAAATATCGGCTGCCAGACTTGGCATATTACTGAAAATGAAACATTTAAATAAACAGCTTTTACAAATGTAAGGTATTCCAACAATATCATTCAATGCAGCTGGAATCTGGTGCAGATTCTTCAAAGGCACCAGGAAGATAACACTATTGTATTGTATCTCCCTGACAGGGACCAAACTGTTCAGTTACAACCCTGTGAAGTGGTTAAGCACCATCCACCCCAACTTCTAGAGAAGAAAAATAAGGCACAGAGTTGGGATAGTGAGAGAAACAGCTATAACAAGTCAGTATCTAAACTGGGAGAAGAACCAAGCACTTTCTGCTCCTAATTTGGACTCTGTCATCTAGTGAAATATGAAAATATTACTGGTAGGATACAAGTGAAACAATATAGGTACCAAATAAATACTACACAGTTACTTCATAGTCTATGTCTCCAAGTTCCATTCTCTAAAACCCCTACTGTCATCTCCTCCATGTGTTTCTCTCTGCAGTCAGAATCTGAATAAAGACCTAAGAAATCTATTTAACATTCTTCCTGTTTCTAATCTTCTATTGAAAAGATTAGCAAGTTGACATCAGTGCAACTTCTTTAAATACAGACTTCTGTCATAACAGAAGAACAATAAAATCATTACATGATAAGATAAAAAAATCATTGACAAACCAGGAGCCTTTCCATTTTGCTATGTCCCTCATTTTCACATTCCCATTTTCTGTTTTCTTTTTCTTTCCATGTTGAATGTCTGCAAAGAATCTCATCTATTTCTATTTTTAACATATCACTTATTCTAATCCAGTCACCTCCGTTCTCAATCTTTTTTCATGTGTTTATTATTCTTTTACATGAAATCATATTCTCTGAAAGTCTGTTCCCAAGTTGCTCATTTTCAGGTGATTTTTATCATGCTTCCTGCCAGTAACAGAAAATTGTCTTCCTTATGTTATGTACTAGAGTATGCACTTCATAATTTAAGTAAGTTCATGCAGGGGTCACCTCAAAATTCCCATTGTTTCAATTGGAAGAGAGTCTAGAGCTGATCACACCTCTTCCATATTACTCATGTCTTTGTGATTTGCTGTCATTCTCAAACCCTCCTGTTTTAAATTCCCTGCAGGAGCAATTTTTTCCTGCTGTAGCTGCACAATCTTATCCCATCCTGTACTAAGTAACATTGATAACACTGTTCACCTGGGGAAAAATTTGAGATTTCCTGTCTGGAGGAAACATTCTGTAAGAAACACAGACAAATTCACTTGACTGCAAAGAACTTATATAAATTCATCTAAAATATACATCATAGAAACTAAAGAAGGCAGAGTTGAGTCCTTCTTTACTATGTTACAGGTCAGACTAGCAGCTACCTTGTGTTTTTCTAGTCCTTGAGAAATGCAAAGTGAACTAAACGTGTTGTAGGAAAAAAATGAAGCAGAAGATGTGTGGGCTAACTATAGGAGCATTCCGTTCAGGCATGAAAATGTTTCTGTTTTACTTTTTCTTTTGGTTCAACAATTCTGAAAACCTCCTCTACCTGAAGACCCTTTGGACAACTCCATGAACAGAATTCCTTATGAACATACATACATACAATACATACAATTGCAGAGCATTACTAGAGGCGAGAACATGAGCAAAACCAAAAGATATGATAGCATCCATATGAAAGTATCAATTTATCGATGACTAAACTTCAAAACATACAAACTATCTTTGTACTCTGGTCAACAGAAACCTTCCCTTTTATGGCTCCTCCCTCCTGAAGCAACCTATCAATAGGGCAGCAAGGCAGGTTATCAGTGTAGCACTTCCCTGAAGAATAAAGGCAAATGTTAACTACATTCTCAGACTCTATAGCATCTCAAACCTTACTACAGGAGAACTAGCAAAAGTGGCTGAACTGCTCTAGTCTATATCATACTGCCAAGTTTGGATGCTTCTGCAAATACAATAAAAACTGGTCTTATTGACCATCTGGAATTAATGGAGAAGTATTGTGGAAGTTTTGCAGAGCAATAAAAGATAATTCAGTTTTAGAAGAATCTTGTCCAACAGCATAAGCATTTCTCAGTAATCACTCAGATTCATATATAAGGCATATATATGTAATAGACCAAATCAAGCAGAGTATAGTCCAGAGCTGGGCAAAGGGAAGTTGAAATGCATTCCTTTAGGAAGGAAATGGAGCCACAGTATTCAATATATTCAAGCAATGGTATCCTTTTGATTCGTTTATAGAGACTTGTCATTTACTGACACAATGGAGAGTCGCCAAGACAGCACAATTGTTTGTACCACGTTATCATTCATGTCCCTCACATTTGAATGCAAAATGGAAATCACAGGATTAAAGAATCACAGAATGGTTTGTGTCGGAAGAGACCTTCAACATCATCCAGTTTCAACTTCCCTGCCATAGGAGCAGGTTGCTTAAAGTTCCATCCAACTTGGCCTTGAACACTTCCAGAGGTGGGGTATCCACAACCCTTGGGGTGACCTGTTCCAGTGCCTCACCACCCCCACAGTAAACAGTGTCTTCCTAATATTTGATCTAAACCTACCCTCCTTCAGCCTAAAGCCCCTCCCCTTGTCCTGTCACTTCATGCCCTCCTAAAAAGCTTCTCTCCATCTTTCTTGTGGGCTCCCTAGAGGTACTGGAAGGCCTAATTAGGTCTCCCCAGTTGCTAGGATGAACAATTCCAATTCTTAGACTTTTCTCACAGGGAGGTGTTTCATCCCTCTAAACATCTTGGTGGCCCTTCTCTGGACTTGCTCCAACAGGTCAATGTCTTTCCTGTGCTGGGGACCTCAGAGCTGGATGCAGCACTCTAGAGACAATGACATGGCTTTAGTACCTTCTTACTTTTCTGTATTTGCACTACTACTCAGGTGAGTCGCACTGTGTAAAAAAAAAATAGAAAAAATAATCAATTAAAATGAGTATGAAGAGTATGAAATTATTTGCTATTTCTTTGCTTTCATTTCTAAAATTTATTTTAATAGAGTTATAAAAAATGCTGCAAGGGGACAATGAAGTACATAAAATGTGTTATTCCCTATATACAGTAAATAATATCTGGAATTTATCTCCACTAGGCAGAAAATAATAACTCACAATAACTCATAATTTCAAAAGAAAATTGTCATTTCAAATTTGAGTTATTTTATATATGCTCTAATACAGCAAAAGGAGGAAAAAGAGATCACAAGTATAAACCTTCTACAAGTGAAGGTTAATTCTCTCAAACCTGACTGATCAAAACATGTTTAAATTAGAGTGAGATCGTTATTATTCCTCAGGAGACCAGAGGAAGTCAAAGAAAGGAACAATTACTGCTTCCTTATCTAAAAGCTATAAAACTTTCCTTTTGGCTTTTATAATTTCTGTGTTGATGACTACGTGAAGCACACTGAACAAAAACAGCTATAGAATCACTTCCTTGGTTAAATGCATTTTATGAGGAAAGTTTGTCAGCTGAATCACTAGAATCAAGTGAGGCAATTGTGCAAAACTTCAAACATGACCTTTATGCTTTACACAAACTGTCATTGTCCCATCATTTCTCTCTCTTTAATGAATAAAAGTGTGGGCTGGCATACAGATACTAATTATCAGAGAAAACAGTGAGGTTATGGAACAATATTAAATACAGAAGTACCATAAAACCCCCAAATAACTACTTCTAAGAGGTAGTTGATAAACACTTGAAATGGCAGTGGCCAGCAGTAGGTACCCTCCATCCACAGTATTCCTTTCAGTTTCATATTCTCATTTGTTCACATCTAGCTTATCTACCAGATATCAGATATTTTTCAGTCTGGCATAGAGCTCTGAATAGAATATGATTCCCACTTAACAAGAAGCACTACATTAGAATAAATCATGTATAGCATATTAGTGTTTATAGCTGTTGATTTCTTTAATAAATGCTTTTCACTTAAAAAGAATATGATTCTGTTCCACAGAACAGTCCAAAATGTAATAATAAACAATAATTATGTCCACAGACCACCTACAGTTCTCTGTGGTTTACTCTGCATTTTTTTCTTATATATATCCTATAGCTAATGAAAATTATAGGGAAAAAACACCCCCCACAAAATATTTTCCACAAGTCAGAAAAAAGATCATTTCCAAGCAACTTTATTCATTCTAGAAACCTTTTTTTTTTGCGCCATGTGCTTAGACCCTTACTCAGTGAAAAATTCTGAAGAGTTTATCAGATATTTACCTTACTACATAAGGACCTCAGATCCTAATTCTGAGAGACTACAAATTATTTAGTCCTTTCATTTTATAATAGTCTCCTGAAATTTGACACTGCATTCACATGACAGCTTCTTATCTAGGTATTGAATTGGAACTCAGTGTCTATGAAACATTCTTTAATTATCATAGGCAAAGGATGTAAATTTTAGAGGTTAATTTGATTTAACAGATTTATATGACTTTGATTCAAGAGGCACCTGTCTTTGATCAGTATAAATGACAATAATTTCTTAAAATATTTTGGTTTTCACCTTGTGTTTATTTAAGAGACTAATGATACTATTCTAAATTGACTTTGACATTCTGCCAAAAGTCAGAAAACCTAGAAATAGGACAAGACATAAGCCATTAAGAGAACTAGTCGGTCAGACACAGACCAGTCACATAATTGGACATGGTGAACCTTGTGGGTCCCTTCCAACTCAGGATAGTCTATGATTCTAAGATTCTAATCTCTTCCCAATGCATTTTTTTAAAAAATAAGACAGCATTGCTTCTTTTCAGTACTTGGTGGAATAAGCAGCTGTTATATCAAGAACAGATGCAACTATATCTCCAGTCTTCTTCAGTACTGATTATGTCAGCTTCTAGGTCTTACTACTTGTCTAGCTTGCATGATAGCTACAAAATCACACATGGATGAATGGTCTTTAAGTTCTTGAACCTTTAAACTCTGGGGGAATTTAAGCTCTGGAATATTTTTTTCCCAGACTACAAAACTAACAGCTTTCCTTAACATAATGCCTGTTGATTATCTGGTGGCTCCATCAAAGCAAAAAAATCCACACTGTCACTCATTGGTATTTTGTTGAGAGTATTACAACTTGAAAACTAAATTAATGGGTCAAACTCATCAATTCCCTCATTTCTGGAAACTTATCCTTTGACTGAAAGGAATAACATCTTTACAAAACTATATTTTTTTAGTGTTTTTTCACTCACAATGGTGAGACATTTTGAGGAAGCAGTTTCCACTGCCATGCTCAAAGATACAGTCCACTAGCACCTGACTCTAAAATCTCCAACTTGAAGACAATTGGAGAAATGTCTGAACTGTTCATCATCCCAGCTTGGCACTCACACAAATATAAAAAAGCAAAAGAGGAAATGGGAAGAAATAAAAGTGATAAGTTTAGAGTAACCTAGAAGTTTAGAGAAATCTAGAAATTTAGATAAATAACTGTGAGATTTATTATTGAATGAAGCAGTTTTTCAAGTCACAGCTTCATTAATAAAATGAAAGCACTGAAGGAAGATACACCATATGGGAAACAATTAGACAGGATTCATGTTATCATCACATATATATACTAAAATCCTTTGATAAAAATGTATTTTGGACACTGGAAACAGAAGATCTTTTTGAGTGATTGTTTACATATATAAGCTATGGACTCCAACATTGTAGGCTTGAATGCCACATGGGCACATTTCCCACTGGGGATGAGAAGAGACCAGTTAGATCTGCCCTGGTCCCTGTTTTACCTTCAAGCATTCCAAATGAGTAGTGAGCAGCACTAGTATGCCATTCTGCAGAGCACCTGCAAGCCCTGGTGCAGTACAAGAGAGGGGACATTCTGATTTAATGCATTATCCTGGCAGCAGCAGAAAGGACTGAACACAAGGCAGGGGTCACAGCAGCAGGTGGATGCCTGAGAGGAGGCTGTGACCTCGTGGGAGGCCTGTGCTGGAACAGGCTCCTGACAGGGCATTACTGACCTGTGGAGAGAGGAGTCCACATTGGAACAGGTTTCCTGGTAGGACTTGTGACCCAGTGGGGGACCCACAGTGAAGCAGGCTGTGCCTGAAGGACTGTATCCTGAGAAAGACTGACCCACTGTGCAGCAGTTCATGGAGAACTGTCTCCTGTGGGAGGGACCTACCCTGGAGCAAAGGACTCCTCTCCCTGATCAGCAGCAGAAGCAACAGGTGATGAACTGACCATAAATCCCCTTCCCTGTCTTCCTGTGCCACTGCAAGGAAGACAGTAGAGCTTGGGGAAGAGGGAGGGAGGGAGATATATTTAATGTTTATTTTACTTCTCATTATCCTGCTTTATTTTTATTACTAATAAATTCAATTAATATTCCAAATTTGAATCTTTTCTGCCCACATCAGTATTTGATAAGTGATCTTTCCCAGACAACTCATGATCCCTTTGTTATATTTACTCTCTCTGGCCCAGTTGGGGAGGGAAGCGAGAGAGCAGCTTTGGAGGGTGCCTGCTATCCAACCAGGATCAACCCACTACAGTAGCTCAGGTTCCTCAGGCTGGAGATTTTTCACAGTGTATCATAATCTCAAATTTTGAGAAGCAAAACAGCTATAGGAAATAACAACTTGGAGTAGATTTTTTTCCCCCCTAGAATGTGGAAAACATTCTCCATTAAATAATAAGTTCAGTCACATGCAATTTTAGTTGAAGAACTTATTAAAAAAAAAAGAAAAAGCTGTTTTACTATCATCTTTGTTGTCCCATGTGTCCTAAGTCGAGCCTATGAGCAACTAGGAAATAATAGGCTTTGTCTAGAAGGGTGAGAATATCATAATTAATGGAATTTTTTACAATTTTGATCTCAATTTTCTAGCACGTGCCCTAGTCTTTTACATGTGCAGCCACAGCTAAATAAATTTCTTTACAATACAGAGGAACTGCTGTCTAGCAACATGCACAGCTTGTGCCGGTCCATTTCTAAAATATTGGTTCATTCCTAACAAATTTTTAAAGCCTTGTGCAAGAGGAAAAAAACCTTCCTTCAAAAGTTCTGAAGTCAACTGATTTGTGTTGGGAAAAAGCTTGCAAATATCATCTCAGTCCTTCCTCCATGTGCTGTATAACTGCAGTCTGTTCTCCTCCCCCTGCAATGAGTATAATCAGCATCTGAATATTTTCCTGTGCTTTTATTAGTATTATTAAACAAAATAATCCTCAGAGCTCATATTCCAAAACTTATTTAAGAACATTAAATGGTACTTGTGTCCATTAAGGACTGATCTGGGTGATATTATGGTGCTTCTATTTGTTATCACTGTATGAAAATTATTATAGTAATAAACCCACATAGTTTTCCAAGTGATTCCATTTAATCTCAGCAAAAACAAATAACTTGTCACACAGAGTACTTTACATTATTAATCCACTGCCGATAGATAGCCAGAAAACTCATAACTGTCATTCCTCATTTACTCCTTCATGCAGACTGATCTGAATACTCTGCTTAGAAAACTGGCACTGGGTGAGCCCCAGCAGACCTGGAGGATCACTTTGAAGGCAATCAGGTTCTCAGAGTGTTTGAGAACATTATCCTAAAAAGACATTTATTACCCTGCGATGAGAATGGGGATGACAGTTCAATGATTGGGTGTAAAGAGTGCCATGAATAAACAATAAGATGGTGTGACACTTTCACAGATATCATTATTCTCATTTTATAGGTAGACAGAGTAAGGCTTCTTACATTTTTGGTCTTGTATTTTGTAGCAAGTCTGAACTACAATAGGAGCTTTCTACACTGAAAAACAGAAGTTGTGTGTCCAGCACAGTGATATGTAGTTGTGAATACTAGGACATCATTAAAAAGAAGTGTTTTTATTATCATATTCTTCCATGCCCAAAGATACTTAATTTTTATGTATCCCTATGCCTGAATGGTTTTATACCATACCACTGAGAATTTGGGAGTCATTACCCAGTGCTGTATTGATCACTTGTCTGATAAACACATCTATAATACTGGCAAGAATTGTGTCATATAAATAGAATTAAAGCTTATTGTACTATTACTATCTATGTTTAATTCAGCGTGGTGTTTTCACATTAGTGTGCTTGGAAGGAAATGTCTTTAAAAGACACCTCGCCTATTATATGATGAAAAAGTTTTAAAGAAAAGACTTGTGTCATTTCTGATCCAAAGCCTATGGGCAGCTATAGCCTGATTTAAGCTGAAGTATATGTTTGAACTATACATTTTTGCACAGGTTTACATTTGAGATAATGAACCATGCCTTTTGCAGTGCATGAAAGTGTGACTTTCATTTTGCATCTCATTATATAGAAGAGTAGAGCAAGATTCTCTCCAAAGCCTGTACTGAAGAAGGTTCTGAAGTGAGTTTTTGATGAGAAGGAACTTGCTTTAAGGTCATGGGTCACCACACCAGCAGAGACAACATGGGAGCATTAACTTTCCCCAGTACCTCATTCTAACCAGTGGACCACAGTCCCAAATTTATGCAAGCCAGTTGGTCCTTGTCTGTCACAAAGGCTTTCTTACTTTCATGAACAGCTATCTCATTCCTACACTAATAAGAATGGTTAGAGTAGAGTTAGTAATCAGAATTTATGACTTGTATACCCTATTTTACCACTTTTGCAAAGACTCATTAAATCTCTTTTATGTGTATTTTCCCCTGCCTCATACTTTCACTAACTGCAAAAAAAGAGAATAAAGTTCCATTTACAACATGACTGCAGCCATGCAGGATCCTTGCTGGACTGATGTTCTTCTAATGAATTGTATGTATTGTAAATAAGTACCAAAAACTAGCCCAAGGTCTTCACCATTAATTTTTCATTAATGAAATGCACCACTTAGCTTGTTTGACACTTAAGTGATTCCCATAAATTTAAAATAGAGGTCATCATAAGGAAAGCATTTGAGAGTGTCATTGAGGGAACAAGATAATGAACTATTCACCCTTCCCCAAGCACTTCTAAATTCACAGGCTAGTCAGTTGTAAAATTTGAAAATTAGTAATATTTTAAATCTTAAAGTACATGCCAAGATTTAATGAAAAAAATCAGTACTCTAATAAGTGAGTTTTTGCTTAGGGGCTTTTTCTTCTCTTCTGCTCTCTGCTTTTCTCTCCTTTTACATTCTGTGGCAGGAAAATTCTTATGTCTTACTTAGTTTAGTATATCGTGAAAAAATAATGACACTTATATAAGAGAGAAGCAAAGGATAGAGTGGGCTTGGGGTTAACCTGTGACATCCTGCTTTGGCTGATTGCAATTGATGGTGAGGCTTGTGAGGCCATTGCTAATAGGCAATATCTCTTCCATGTTCCAGACAGTGGAAAGCTCAGTTGTAAGCTTTGACACTGCTTTCTCACAGGAAATCTCTGGAATATAGGCCTTGATCCAGGCATCATTTTCTGCTAGTCAGCCACACAATGCTAAACAGCAGTTTCTCCTAGCTGTATCAGTCAGATCACTTGATGATGATGTTATAATACCACAATTAGGTAACAGACTTGAATTGCAACCCTCTGGGCCTGAAAGTAAAGCTGAAACATTGATATTTCCCTCCAGATCAAAATTTATGTGAGCAGACAAATGAAAAAAAACCAAAATCCCATAACCAACAGTAATAAAAACAAAAACTACAGCAAAACAAAAACAAACAAACCAACAACGATGACACCAACAAAAACACCAACAAAAAACAATGACCAAAAAAAAAGCAACAACAACATGGAGGATAACACAAGTAATCAGAAACCTTCTTTTGGGCAGAAATAATACTACCTACCCTGAAAGCCTGTCTGCTTACCAAGGCTGTTGTGAAGGTTGGCATGTCAGGCAGTCTGAGGCAAGGTCTGTGCTGTGCTTGCAGGAACCTGGTGCTGCAGTAGTGCTGCAGAGATTGGACCCCAGGAGGCAGACGGGACCATTTCACTAAGTTGTTTCCTACCTTCACTAAGGATCTGGCTTTGGCACAAAGTAAATATGATGCATGATGCCAAAAATACCATGGTCCTACCTGTGGATTTTCTTTCAGAAAAAAACCAAAACAAAAAGCCGCAACAAAAAAGAGAAATATATAGAATACAACAGTTCAATTGTAAGTGCCCTACAAGAGCCTTCACTCCCCATTAAATAAATGTTTCCCAGTGTGTTGTCTGAACCTACCCTTTCACAGCTTTGAACCATTCCTACACATTATTGTCCTGGTTTAGGACAAATTAGGGGAAGGTCTCCAGAAGGAGCCCCCCAGAAAACAAACCTCCACCACCCCTTCCCCCCCCCAGCTCTGGGTTTGAGAAGGAATTTCTTGGAGGAGAAGTGGAAAAAACCTATTTATTGACAAATAAACAAAGACACTCCCCAACACAAGGGAAAACAAAAATACTCAAGCAGTTGCTGTGCGGGGAGGGCGCAGAGCTTCTGTTTTCAGGCGTCGAGGACCCCCAGATATTCCCAGGTCAGGTCCGGAGCCGGTCCAATGATGTTCGGGGGTGGGGGGGGGAAGGGAGAGAAAGAAAAAAAAGAAAAAAACGAAAGCAGCGAAAACCAGCAAAGGAAAAAAAAAAAAAAAACAACAGCAAAAGCAAAAAAACAAAACCAGCAGCAAAGTAAAGGCAGCAGCAAAGCAAAGCAAAGCAAAGCCTGCAGCCAAGCCGAGCTAGCAGCCAAAAGCAAAAGCACAAGTAGCCCCACCGCGGCAAAACACCCCACCAAGGGGGCGGGGGGCAGCTGTCAGACATAACAGTGTAGTACATAGAGATAAAGCTGCACGATTGGGATAGGAGGCACCGTCAACCCAGGACATGTTGCTGAAGGATACCAGGGAGAAATGCTCAGCACCTCCCCAGAGCACAGAGAAGTTGCTCCTCAGGCTACTTTCCTCCAAAGCAGACAAGCCTAGTGTACCAAGCTGCACCTCATAGGGTATTCCTTCCAGCTCTGTCATCAGCTTTGCTGCCCTTCTCTCAACACATTCAAGGACCCCCACATTCTTCTTGAACTGTGGAGTGCAGAACTGCACAGGGTACTTGAGGTGAGGCTGCGCCAATGCTGCAAGCAGTGGGATGATCCTCTCTTCTGGCCACCTGGTTACATTGTGTGGGCATTTTTTCCAGTACTTTGGAAATGTTAAATTTGCAATGTAGATAGAGATCTGAGGTGTCTTTTATATTGCCTTGTATAGCTACTGGTTTTAAAAGGCACTGAATTTTTGGAAGCATTCCTTATCAACAATTGTGAAACTTAGATCTTAACACACTTAAAAGATTATGTACTCTGGATCACTTACTAATTCATGTGAAAAATAATGTTGTTTAAAACATCCTAATGAACTACAGCCTACATAAAACCTCTAGACTACTTTCTTAACTTTTCTTATATTCTCAAAATCTTCAATCCCTACGCAAAACATGTTTTGCACTGCTGCTGAGCATTTGTCATCTTCCATCTGAGAGAATTTTATATCGTTGCATATTTTAATTGTTGGTTGTGAGATTTAAGAATACTGAGACTAATTTGTAAAGTGTATCAGATACATGACTCATAAATGAGGGAAAGAAGTTTTGATGAACACTTATTCAACTCTGATCAGTTCATATGGTTTACTTCAGGTTTATTTGCAAGAACTGCAGTTCAAACATCATTAATACATTTTTCTCTACAAACTGGAACTGCTACTCTCTTTTCAGTTGTGTGAAATATTGAGAGAGAAAAAGCTGAGAAAAAAAAATGTGCTCTCACTCAAAGTTTGCAAACTATTTTGTCATCCTCAGTAAATGTAACACTATCCAAAGGCAGAAATGATTAGCAACTAAAATCTAATGTCTTGAGAAGTTTGTGTGTACAATAAGGGTCACAGGCATAAAAAATTGGGAGCTGCTTTTTCCACAAGAGTGAGATAGTAAAAGTGCAGTCAGCTCTCTGGGGAGGCATAAATTCCAACAGTGAAGTCTGAAATATAAGGGCATGACAATATACATAAATATGTAGTAGGAATGTTTGCCTCTCACATTCAGTTGTCACAAAATAATCTATATTTGGCTATTTTTAAAAAATAATGGAAATACATTTAAATTATCAGTCATTTCAGTGGCCCTTGCAAAAGCAGCTCCTTGTTCATGGCTCATTTTCTTTGGACAGGTATCCACCAGTACAGAAATGCCAGGATTGTGACTGCAACTGCTACTTAGTTCTCTTTTCAAGAATCTCAGATATAAATGCATGAGGCAAGACCCCAAATCAAAGCATTGTCACTTTCAGCCCTTCAATGCAGGATTTAGGCTTTCTGATAACTTGGATGGTGGTAATACAGTCTTTGCTCACTCTCTTTCTTTTAGGGTTAATAAATAGAAATGTTCATAGCCCCAAGGGGCACTTCTGCAGCAGCAATAAATTCTGAAGGCTGTGTAGAGATGGTAATAACTATTATGCCTTTCACATTGGGTGTAAATACATAGCAGGACAATGGAGGCCAATCGTCATTACCACCATCTCCTAGTAGCCCAATTGTGTGTGAAATGAGCAGGTAGGTCTTGGCCTTCCTGAGTGCTGAACAGGTGAATCCATAAAAAGACAGACCACAGCTGCATTCAGCACTTATTGGCTCCCTTGTTGACTCCTTCAGTAAAAACAAGAACTAATGAGCAAGAAAGAATGCTGAACTTCTTAAATACAGCTGCCGGCTAAGGCTTAGTTATGAACATATACTGAGCAACAGAAACAACCTGCCCTGCTACTTTCTGTACTGACTCTTCTCTGATTGTAAACCAAGGACTCTCCTCTTTTGGGCTGCCCTCATTGACATCAAAGGATTTAAAACTGAAACCACTCACAAGATTGGAGGACAGGTATGTCTCTTGAGGTTAATAAGTAGGAATGTGGTGATGTTGCTAGTATGCAGCAATGAAGAAGGAAAAGCTTGTTTTAAGTCACACCTTAATGCAACTTCAGATAAAAACAAGTGATACTATATATTTTAAGTACATATTCTGTCTCTATCCATTTATCTCAGAGTTTTATAATAAATCTTTCATTACTGTATGAATGTCTGTTTACATCATTCTAAGTTTACATCTTTTAAAACCAACATTACCTTGGGAAAACTTGCCATACAAATCACAGTATTCCCTCTCACAGTTCACTGCTTAAAGAGAGCTATTTCTTGATTAAAGCCTCATACTATACTTAAAGTTGATGAGACTTAGTCTGCATATTTGACAGAAGACTACAAAGTAACAGATTACTTCAGCAAATGCAGCTGGTGATGAAACCTTGCCTATCTGTTCTCCAACAGTGTGTGTAATCAGCTGGAGGTGGAGGTGGCTGTCATAAGATACAAGTTGGGCAATTTTCATACACAGTGGTAGTTTCTTCAGTCTCACTAACTGATACAGTAGAAAACAGCAGCTGAGGTACACAAGTCCTCCCCTTGAGTTTTTTGCTGTGTGTATTTTCATCACCACTCTGTCTGCAACACAATTAAATACTAGGTAGTAAACCACTTCAGTGAGGTTTCACCAGCTTTAGCATTCGTCTTCCTTCAAAATACCTTAACTCAAGACACATGGCAAAAGAAAAACAAACTTTCTGGTTTTGTTTTCTCCTTCTCAAAGTGGGACATATAATAACTGGGATGACCTCTGCTGGTAAAGCACAAAAATAGTTTAAAGGTCACATGTTCAAAAGTTATTTTTAAAGCAGATCTAAAGTAAGACATAAGCAGCTGCTTTGTACAGAAGGGAATTTTCTCTATGAGTTTATGGAGCTGGTATACTGTTTTACTGTATCTCATTTGTAAGGAAAGAACTTCCATCTCAAGACATTCAATTCAACATCCTTCTGCAAATTTCATACTCACTACCACCAAAAGATACATATTCTATATTAAAAATAAAGGACTATACCCCATAGCTTTGGGAACAATGTGGGGGAGCTGAAAGTTAGTGAGTGCATCCCCCAGCACTGCCTTAAAGCTAAGAAAAAGGTGTATACTATGGAAAATCTTACACTGAAATGAAGACTCACTTGCATGTTATAGTGGATCATGCATCAAAGCAGCTGACAACGTCTGTGAAAGCTGGAGGGATTACCCTCAGTACTTGAAAGCAACCCAACTAGGCTGACTACAAAGAGCAAAAAAAGAAAAAAGCATTGACAGAGCGGAGAGGCAAGATCTGAGTCTAAACATAAAATGCTTTAGCCTACAGACTTCATTGAAACAAGCCTCTTCCTCAGTAAGGTACAAAAGACAGACAATAAGAACTTCACTGGCAGGAGAGCCAACATATACACTTTAATGAAATTCAGTTCATACTGTAATTGGGTCACATCAGTAAAAACGAATGCAAATTTATGGGCTTACAATGTGTGTCACAGAATGAATGCCTAATAAGTCAGCTTTGAAAAACAATGGGTTTGTATTCTCACCCCAAACCTCTGTCCTGTCATTAACCAGCCCTACAAATGACCCATGGAAGTATGGTATCAACTATCTACAGCATACATGCAATAGAAATCAGGGTGTAGCTCAAAACTTGTTACCTTTTTAATTAAGAGTTTGTGTCCTCACCTCCTTCCATCCATGCAGGCAGCTCAAATTAAAACAAGATTAGTACTTAAGAAATAAGTTCTTTCGAGTGCTGATGTCATTAGTAGAAAACTCCACAGGAAAGCCAGGCATGATGAGAGTTCTAGTAACACAACACTGTAAAAAGAAGCCCCAGACCCACCATCTTTTCAAAAAGAAGAAGAAATCACTCAGAGGGCTTTTACAAGGATTTTATTTTAACAACAAGAGAGAAACCATTTCCTCTAGACTTTGGAATGTAGGTCTCAAGGAAGTAGAAAGTGTTTTCTAAAATGATGGAATTGTAGGAATGTATGTTAATTTAACAGGATTAAAAGCACTCAGTGGGGAAGTCGCCTGCTCTGCCATGCCTGCAAATAGAAGATGAACCATGTGTTTGAATTTCACAGAAGCATGAAATATTCTGAGCTGGAAGAGAACCACAATGATCATTGAGTCCAACTCTAAAGTGAATAGCTCACAGAGAGATCAAATCCATGACCCTGGTGTTATTAGCACCATGCTCTAACCAACTCAGTTAAAATTTATTCCAGTAGAGACTGCTACTTCTTGGAAGGTTCCAGTCTTTTCATTAGAACTCTACTTTCAGAAAAAAATCACAATCATTTAGGTTGGAAAAGACCTCCAAGAGCATGGAGTTTAATCTTTGACCAATCATCCCTTTGTCAACTAGTCCCTAACAAGAAATGCCACCTCCAGTTGTTTCCTGAACATCTCAAGGGATAGTGACTATCTCCTTGGGAAAATCTCCTGAGGATTCCCCAGAAAAGTCCCAATGCTGACTCAAAAGAAATTAAGTCCCCAAATATTGTTAGGGTCTATATATTGTATTTCAGGACACACTTGCATCAGGTTTGAGTAAATAGAGATGATAATCACAATTGCTATTCCTTTGGGAGTTTCATCTGGGGAACTCAGGCTCATAAAATGAAATGCTAGAGACATGAAAAGACCATGGAGAATAAGATGATCAAAAACTTTTACCCTTCCTTGGACTTCAGAAGAGCCAGTTTCCTCTAGCTGCAGTCATCTTTTTTTAAGCAAAATTAGTCCTGCTGCTGCATCTACAACACATTTGCAGAAGTGGATGCTTCTGTGCTGCCAACATGAAATGAGTTCTTTGATGTACTACTCTGTATTTATTTCTCAATCTGTACAACATGAACTTCACTAAATCACACCAATATTCTTATATTGCTCAGTTTATCCCAAATTTGCAGTATAAATAAATATTTACACAGCTAATTTATCTTGCTATAAACTGTATTGTTGGAGTACATATTTCCCACTGTTCCAGCAGACCAACATCCAAGCAGGGTCTTGGGGTTGTGCTCCTTGCTCTAGCTCTGACTTACTGTGTCACTGGGGAGTAATCTTTTAACCTTTCTGTGCTGTGTTTAATCTAAATGTAAAATGAACTGATATTATAAACTCCCCTGATGTGTTTCCATCCCAGGTGTGTTGTAAGGCTTAATTAATTAGTGTCTGTGAGGCACTTCATGCGAAAGTTCTTCATGTGAAAGACAGTGTATACTGAGGTACGGTGATTGCTTATCATGTTTATTAATGCTGAATAGCACCAGAAAAGCATTTTCAAAATATATTCTCCATGTATTTTAAAATCTGGTTAAGCAGAATTATTATAGGGAAATTTACGAATGCGAGACTAATTCATACTTTGTTCAGACCTCCGTCTCAGCTCTGGAAGATCTCCTTGTGCTTGGCCCCTTAACTGGCTCTCACAGATCCTCTGTGCACCTAAAATCCCCTAGCACTTGAATCTGAATGAAGTCAGGGGCTGCCTATGTCAGATCTCAAGGCATCCTCACAGGAAACTGTCTAGATCACCTAGAGAGGTGCTAACACCTTTACAATTTAAGGACAGCTTTCCCAGAAAGAAGGATGCTTTGAATTCAGTTGTGTTTCAGAGTATGGAGATGGACTGCTGCAGCGTGTACCACCCCGACATTGGAAGGGATAAAAAATAATAATAAAAAACAGTTACTAGCAGGGACTAGGTGATCTTTAAGGTTCCTTCCAATCCAAGCCATTCTGTGACGATTCTATGAGTAACCTGGTCTGACTTCTTGCCCAACTTTCATGAGTCTCTCTCCATGTTTAGATGTTTCCTTATGTCATTGCTGGTAATCTTCTATCTGCCTCCCCAGTATGCTTGCTTTTCAGTCACTGCATTAACATGGCTTTTTGTCTGTTCTGGCAGAGATGGACTGTCCACCAGAGAAAGATTTTACTGTTCATCAGAGAAAGATTTTGTATCCTTACAGAAAAAACTCCATGGTATATTTTTATGAATGACTGCACAAAATCTACCACAATTTATAAGAGGTTCATAGGCTTCCTCAAATCATCTCAGCCCTAGCATAATGTGTTCAAATAGCAGATACACAAAACTTCCATTACTGAGCTCTCTGTTCCCTAATCTTTTCTATGGATCATATAATTTTACTCAGGGCAGTAAACAAACTTAGAAGAACTAAGAATATTAAAGTACATAAAATTAGGTCATAAACCATGTAGTATCACAAAGGCAGGCTGCAGTTCTATTCACTGAAGAATCAGAGATTTAAACCTCTAATAATTCTGTTATGCTGTATATATTGATTTAAAAAATGTTTTGTGCATTAAATATTCACAGATACCTGTAGATATATTCTAGAACTATAGAAAAATTTAAGGAGTTTATGAATTTTTACAAGAATTTTAATACATGTAATACTCCCTTTTGTCTAAATTATGTCATCATGTCAAGCGTTTAAGAAAAGGACAACAGCACCAAAGAAAAAAAACTTGAAATTTCAGCTGTTGTTCTGGACAAAAATATTTGGTCTCACAAATATGGAGTCAAGAGCATCTCAATGATCTTGTTCTTTTATTTTGTAATAAATGAGACCTCAAATGTGAGCAAGTGTTTTGTCCATAGTAATTAGGTCAGGTGAGATTTGGAAGAAATGGAAAACCTCCTGGAACTATCACCATTGTGTCCATTTCACCTAAAATTGATATGACTTCGCTCCAACGAGTTAATGAGCACCTCAGCTATTACTTCGTTATGAACAAACTCATTCTTTGCAATTATACATGATTAGATTAAAAGCTCCCCAAAATTATCTACAATTATTAGCAAATTATTAAAATGACAAATACTTTCAAAATGTTTAGGCAAGCTAAAACTAATGGATTTTATATAGCATTTTGCTAAGCTTTTAATGGTGACATTTCTTTGTGTTTTTACCAAAACCTCAAATGATGAAAATGATGAATATTTGCTATGTTAAAAGTACTACACATCTCTAGTCATTTGACAAACAGTAGCAGCAACTGAGCCCCCACCAAATACACAGATGTGTATGTGCAAACTCTCCAATGGACACTGTCACAAGTTGGCAGGCAGTGATGTACCAGTGCCTAAGCCATGAAAGAAGCCAGGAATCCTGATCTGCAATTCCTTATCCAAGCACAAACACAACTAATCCTGGCAAATCCTTAAATACCTTTTGAAGGTCACTGCTTTTAATGTCACCTAATTATTCTATTAATATGGATTTATTTATATGATTGCTTCCTTTGTGGTATCCAAAACTAGCCTAGATTAAACATAAGAATTTATGTAGTAGTTAAATATACACCATTAGCATTGAATGACCTATGAATATGACATTTTTTAATGGAACTAATTCTCGAAATGCAATCAAACTTCAGAGCTGCTAGAAACGTTACAGTAGCTCCTATAGAAAGGAAGAAGCAGTGTTCTGTTAGGTTTAAGGTTTCAATACATGTTTTATTTGTGTTTGAGAAATCTGTAAAATGAAAGGGTTTCTGCTTTCATGGGATAACAATCTGACCTTCTGTGACCATCCAAACTCCTGTTCTGTACTGCAATATTTCACATCAGAGGAGGCATTAAAGACCTTTTGTTCCCTGTGTCAAATCAAAACTCCTGTGCTATATTCTGGGCTCCCGTTCCTTAGGCTGAACTGCTTAATTCCCATGCTTCAACTGCGAAAAATAAAGCTAGCTCAAAACTCAAGATGAGAATTGACATTAATAGAAAAGATATTTTGCTGTAGAAGTGGGTAGTCTGAAACAGCTGACATTCCATAAGTGCTCTGAGATGTTCAAATGAAAGTTGTCAGTGCTAATACCAAGTACAAGCTCTATTACTGTTAATGCATCTTACAAAAATTGCTGTTTTAAGAAAGAGGTTTTGCTATTTTTACAGTTAAGCTACTACTGCAATAGGCTAAGAAAGACAAAGCTAAGGGTATAACAAATGAGTCAAAGAATTACTAGAAAATAATTCCACTGAGAGGTTTAGGTGTCACCTTTAACCATATGAGATCTACCTACACACAATTCCTAAATATTTATAACAACACAAGGAGGAAATTAATGCTATGTAAATCCCTGCAGAATACTTATTTTGCTAGAAATTATTATATTGGAATAAGAAATTCTAATTTACTTATGTGAATATATGAAAATTAAAGCATTAATTATTCATACAAATAAAATGAGAAAATTAATATATGCTGTATATTACAGTTCCAATACGATGTAACCTGATCCCCTCCTCCACAGACATGGAACCTGCTGCTTTCCCAACTGTGCTAAAGTGCCACACAAAAGTTGGATATTTTCACGCTGTGAAGATTTTCTCAACAATGCAGGATTTGGATACAAGGTTTCAAGAGTCCAAGCCTGTTCAATTCATGTATACTAATGTTCAAGAGCAAACTGCTACCCCTTCTTCTAGTTCTCATCTTATCCTGCTACTTCAAGGTTTATTTGAAAAGCCTGACCCCAAACATGTCACTTTAGAAGAAATCAAGATTCACAATATTACCAAAGTTTGAAGTTTTACCACAGTCTTCAGCAGCATTTCTTGTTAAGCTGAAGCATCTGCTAAGTCTGTAATTGCATGTGAATTTTCAAGTTTAAAAGGAAAGAAAAAAAAAATACTTCAAGGATAAGTTTCTATGAAGACAGGAAAAGGGAGAGTAGAGGGGAGGGGGAGAGGGAGAGGGAAGAGAGGAGAAGGGAAAGGAGACCAAAAAACCTCTTATGCATTTAAAAGAAAAAAAAAATGCACATAAAAGCACTTCCCCTAGAACTTCAGAAAGCCGAGGACACTCTTTAGTCCCTGCACCAATTCTCAATGGCCTATATCTCAGTGGACTGCAGTGAGACAAGCATCTCGGACAGTGGCCTTAGACCTCATTAACCAGCACTCCAAATCATCAGTGAATATTTAGAAGGAAAAGGAATCCCCATAGAAATGTTATAAACATGTTGATTGGTTTCTCATGGCCCTGCAAGGGTTAGAGACAATGCTCTGAAAAAACGTTTTCTGCTACATTTATTGTTTCTGTCTCTGGGCAGATTCAGATCAGAGCCACTAATGATGACCTAAAAACAGAGCCCTTTGCCAAACTGCCTGTGGCCCTGCAACATCAGCTGTGTTTTAAAGGTCTGACTCCTGTGGCAAGCTGTGCAGCAAGTCTGCCTGCGAGACCAAATTTTCAGAGCGATGGTTCTGCATTCCCATTAAGCCATACAGAAGGAGAAGAGGACTGATTCAATGGCTCGGGAATACCATGTCCTGTGAAGAGTTCTGCCTCTCACAACTAACAGATCACCCACTGCTGTCACATCTGTATGTTATTTCCAACATGTTTACATTTGCTCTGTTAACAGGGTGAACTACAATTTTACTAGGTGTGACTCAGGTGGCACATTCATCATTGGAGTTGTTATTGTCTTAAATGGTTGATGGCTAGGACCTGCCTGGCTCTGTTACAGCAGGTGCCTTCAGCTGGAAAGGTTACCAACAGTGACTGCAATGAGAAGACATCACTGTACAGACCTGTCACTCCCTCTTGAATGTGCAAATGCTGGCCAGCACTGCTAGCACGAGTGATGCTCCATCACAGCTCAGCTGCCTCCCATCTGCTATGAACACTATATAGCAGTATTAGCATGAAACTTCCTCAGCACTCAGCTTAAAGTTTTCCATTTTTTTTCTTCATATAGATATTTTAGTTTAAATGTTTTCCAGTGGTCAGATGTATACTTTCACAAAGGATCAGTAGTAGGAGCACGTTTCCTTTTCCAGATTGTGCTGGCCATCCACATAGCAGTGTTGTTTAAGCTGGCTCCAGTACCCTCTGCTTTTCTTCTTGTCCCTGAATTATCCTTCAGGTAATGCTGGTAAAAACATTTATGCAATCAAGTTGCAAGGAAGCAGGAAGTCTGGTCCAGCTGATAGATAACCTAGGTGAAAATAATGATTATACCATTACTAGTGTTACTTTTTTGCAAGTGAAGCAGTTTTCCAGCCCAGTTCACAGAATGACTGCACAAATACATATACAGAACAAGCACAGGGCCACTAGCACACAGCAGATTAATGACTACTCAAGGCAGAACTGTGGCTGAAAAGCAGTTCATTAGACTGCCCTCTTGCTTGAAAAGTTACAATCTGGAAGTCACAGTGTACATATTAATACAGTGCCTTCTAACATGGCATGGTCAAAATCTCAGGGAAAAAACATCCAGTTGCACTTTTTGACATTCATGCCATATGCATCCATAAAATTGATGCTTGAGACAACACAGAAAACAATAGGCATGATTTAAACGCTTCTTGTTATTCACTGTGTGCTCCCTGCTTAGTAATAAAAAAAGAGGGAGGGAGAGAGAGAAAAAAAAAGAAATAATCTTACTAGCTTTTGTTCTGTTTTGTTTGCAGGAGATTAAAATTATTTTACCCGATGCACTGGGGATTTCATCTCAGGCAGCAGTACATTTTCACCTGCATTAAAACATTAATGTGTTCTTAACAATTTAAAACCAGAATTGTGGTCCCTCTGTAAATACAGGGAATTAAACCCCATTCTGTTGTGGTGCTGCATGCTGAGTAAATCTCCAAGTAGTTGAGCAGCTAATTTTTTTGTTTTGTGTATCTTGCCTCTATTAAACCAATTTTTTCAATCATGCTGAACAGTCACCTGCCGCCTGCACTCTGAAGCGTCTTGCTTGCCTCGGATGGTGATCCCTCTCTTGCACTTTGCTCACAGCATTTCTAACAGTGGGATACATTTCCCTTTGTGGTATTTTTACTTGCTTCTAGAAATACATCTGAAATCACTGGATGAACATTTTCCAGCTTTCTGCCAGGTTCCCTCCAGCCCTCTTGTACAACCGGATGAAAAGGACCTTATTGGAAAAAACATATAAAATTGAATAAAGACAAAACACTCCCTCTGACCTAACCTGTGAATTTTAAAAGACATAGTGCTACCTGCTATGACAGTTTCTTTCAAATACACTTTAGACCACTCCATGAAAAGAAATATAAATTTCTACCAGGGCATTTGAGACAGCTCCTTTCTTCGAGTCAGAAACATTTCAGTGCAAATAAACAGAGCTAAATGAAATTAAAACTAGGTTAACAGGGTGAAATTATCATAAGAAAAGCAGTGACAAAAATACAAGGGCAAAGCTTTCCTCATCTGCTAAGTTCTTATAGAGTTTTTTACACCGCCAAAGACTTTAGCAAAATGTCACTGTGACCAGAAAGAAAAATAAAACAAGGGAATTTTCAACTCCCAAGTTCTTGAAACTCAGCCACTCACACAAATATCTGAGCACTAAGAAGGATGTGAATAAAAAAAGTTTACTGCTAAAGAAGTGACAAGTGTCTAAAATTGTTGACCTTCCCTCATCAGTTATCAAATGGACAAAATTCACTGTATTCCCCCAGAAAATACTGAAACTCAATAACCAAAGTAAAAGAAATGTAACTGGCATTATTTAAAGTCTCTGAAAGAGCTCAAGTTTTATATAAGGTCTGCTTTATAAAGGAGACATAACCATCACTATCTCACCCAAACAGTATTTAAATCTTTTACTTGTCAGACTACAGATTTTCTCAATATTTTAAACACATTCATAAGCCCATCCCTGTTTTCTAAGCATGTATTTACCCACAGATTTCCAGGTATTACACATAAAGTTCAGCTCACACATAAATATGTGATTTTCCAGAAATTCAGTCCCACTACAAACCAGTGCCTCACTTCTGCTGATCTCCCCATTCATCACTTTCTTGCCTCAGGTCTATTTATGATAAATTGCTACAAACTCAGTATCTTCTCCTAAAAATTGCCTACAGTATATGATTAGACCTTTTTCAAGGAATTCACCCCGTAATGTTGTGCTGAACTTTACCAAAGTCTAGCTCAGGTATAACTGATCAATCAGTGAAATTGCTGTTGCTCTACCATCCCATTGCACCCCTTGCAAGGATACAACTTGATAAAACTCCCATTAGTCTAATCTTTCAATGCTCAGTGCCAAAAACACTATGTCATTCCTCTCCTTTACATACCCTTGGACAACTTCAAACAAAGCCCTTCCCTACATGTTCCTGTCCACCTGTACATTTACTCAACAGTGAATATGAATGTGTGGGTCTCCAGATAATGGTTTTTCACATTTAATTTCTAGGGAATATCAATTTCCATCACAGGATACACAAACTGCATGTTAATCAAATTCCATATCTATAGGGGCCTGAATGTACCTACCTCATGAATATGCAGGCAGCTCTGTTTTTTGTGTAAGACACAAGCATATTTCTTAAGAGATAGGGAGTGCAGTTATGTGTATTCGTTTTCCTCCTCCTTGTTCTTTTTTGCATAAAGCAGATGAGATCCAGTGTTTGCCAGAGCAGACATATTTTTCCCAAGGTACAACAGCAGCCTAGAGCTAGATGATAAAACTTTGCGTGCCATCCATATAATGCAACTGCAGTTTGAGTGTTCTAGATTTTGTGGGTTTGTGTTGCACAAGCATAAAGCTGAAATCGCAGGCAGGGTGATAAATGTTAACAATTTATTCAGGGTTTGGAAACACTGAGAATCAGCTCTCTCCACTGGTCTGCTTTCATTGAGACGTTTAACACTAGAAATGGCTATCAGAGCCTCTTGTCTGAGCTTCCGTGTAATACAAGCCCTAAAATTTTACCATCACCTATGTATTGAGCTGGCATTTTTTTTTCTTTTTCTGAAATATATAATCTAAAAATATTTTTTTGGAAGCTTCAAGAAATAATGACTCCATATCCCTTAATATTTGTTTCAACAGTTAATCAATCTCCCTCTTAGAAATGAGGCACTGATTCTTAATTTTAATTTCTTTGGATGAAAAATCCAGCTATTAGTTTTCTTCATGTCTTTCCCTGCTAGATTAACAAGGATATTATTATTTAGTAATTTTGAGTTTTGAAAGTACTGATATCTTGCAATCAAGTCTCTTCTCAGTCTATTTTTGGTTGAGCTAAACAGACCTCGCTCTTCAGGCTCTTTCTGTAATGAATTTGCCATTTGTTGTGGTAAAGACTTATCTTCTGCATTGTTTAAACTGGGGAATTAATCCTTTAAAAACAGTATTCTTGTAACATACTAATGATACAAGACAGTATGTGTTCTGGTACCTCAGTTACAGATGTATTACAAATTAAGGCCTGTACAAATGTCTTATTTACATCCACAATTATGTTCATTGTGCACAGACATGAAAGAGCAGAACTTGCAGTTCTAGGAGTAATTAGTCAGTTATAAACACTGCTAATACAATCATATTGTACCATGCATTCATTACATAAATCAGACCTGACTGTAGAGAGAGAGTGAAGGACAAAGGGATTACGTACTTTTTCCAAGAGTCAAAGCTATGGAGAAATAGGCTTAGGACAGTGTGGCATCCAGTAATGCAAGCTGCCTGCCTTTCCCAGACCCCATCTGCTCTTTCAATAAATCCTTTAAATGCACTTAGTGACACTAAAGATTCTGGAATCTGAAGAGTTCTTCTGATATTTAACATCCACAGACCTGGTGTAAAAGAGGCCATATTTCCATGAAATCTGCTAGGTATAATTTAGACAATTTGCAAGAGTATTTCAAATCATTATTTATAATGAAGAAATGTGTGAGGATATCCTGCCTTTAACAGAAACTCTGACTGAAACCCAATTACTTTTGGATCTTGGATTTCTGCAAATGGCTGCCCATGAGCTTTAAAAGTAGGTATTAGTGAACCTCTGCTGTTTTCCATACTTTCTATTTTTTTCAGAGACAAACTGACAGTCCCATATTTAGATAAAGGTGACACTCTCACATGTTCACTATTGGCATGGCATATAACCTAGTTGTCAAAAAACGTGTTCCGCTAATAATCAGCATAGAAATGTTTCTCATTAGATACATTTTTTTTTCTACCAGAAAAGAAAATCCTCACTTATGAGAGAATTAATTTTTTTTCTCTTTTTTATTTTTTTTGGTTGAATCCTAACTCTATGGCTAAAAAGAGAGCATGAAATTAAATTCCCATAAAGACCTAAGCCAGTAAAGTGGTTTAGATTTGATCTGTCCTGGCCCAAAGACATTCCATAATGGATAACTAATGTAAGCATTGTGACAGCAAACCTGACCTTAGGTCTCATCTCAGCATGTCACATTTTGCTAAGGAAGGCTGGGAGACACTTTTGCTTATCTGTCGTTTTCTTTAATCGTAGGCCTTGATCCTTGACAGAGAGTGCTCCAAAGGACCCTAATGGTGTACTGGAGTTCATACAAGATACACTTTTAGCTTGTGAGGGCTTTGAGTCCTGTCCTTTGGTACTCTCCTTTGCCAGATTCAGAGTCCAAAGAGTGGTCATATGGTAAAAACCCTTTTCCTCTGATGCTTTTGGACAGCTGAATCGCTTGGTGCCTTTCCACAGCAATCACATTATTTTTTTTCTCCTTTTTCAAACTTTGTACTATTTAAGCATGTCTAGTTTCACTGGCTTTGTACTATACAGTGTTACTAGCATCAAAAGGAAGAGTTGTAAAATAAGTCTTCATCTCACTAGGTGAATTTATTGCTGTCATAAAAATAAAGGCCCCCAAGGTTCATTGCATCCGATGTACTGAAGACACAGAGTGCAAGCTTGGAGAATTTACTGTAGTACACCACTGTGTCATTGTACCTACCTGAAAACTTTGCTCAGCTGACATCTGAAACCATTACTAAAGAAAATGCAACCTAAGGGGAAAGAACCAGGGACGTTTGATTTTTCAAAAGAAGAATGTACATTATTATGTAGTCAGAAAGCAAGTTATAAGCCCAAGTGAAGATGTTAGCTGGGCTTTATTAATGCTTTCATAAATAATTTGCTGAAACAGAGCACTTTTACAAACTGCATACTTCGTTATCTGGTTTGGGAGTTTGTCCCTTATGGGAAGCAATATCATTTGACCAGGAATTTTAAAATGGTTTCAAAGCTAGTTTTTTAGAGGTGGTTATCCTTAAACTTTCAGGAAAGAGTGTTTTGTCTGGTGAGTCCAAGAGAGGCTAACAGAAAACCCCACATTGCCTATAGCAAGAGAAAGAGCTGGAGAACAGACTGTGTCCAGGAAACCTCCCTCTCTGACCATCTAGGAGCCACCCTGGCAGTCACACTCACAACACCTGAGCTGGGACTAAAAGCCCAGCAACAGCTACAACACCAACACTCATACGGTGAGTCAGATCAGCTTTCCTCACTAGTTCCACCTTAGGTTTCCCAGACCAGAGTCTCACATATTTCAGTCCTTAAAATAACTTAATCATGGCGCAACCACAAAGTGACAGCTCAAGCCGGGTACCTCTAAGGAGGGACCCCAAACTAAGGAAACCTTGTTTTTTTATACCCTCACAATCTATGCACATGGAAGTCTGGGGACATCAGCTCCATGGAGTGTCTGGTCACTGGCTGGGCCACGTGTCCCTGTGCCCCTTGTTAGGCAGAGGGTCAGCACCAGTTCATGGCCTCTTGCCTCAGGCTCCCATCACCCAGAGCTCAACCTGCTTCTCACACTGCAGCTGGACACTGAGCAACCTGTGCTAAATTGATTCCTCAACAGGCTGCATCAGATGAGGACACAGTAGGTGGCAAGAAGCTTTAGGATATTCAGCAAACAGTCTTTGCAGACATGTTGCAAGACTGGATGTACTTGCTGAGTAAAACATGTTTGCAAGCAGCACTGTCCAGGTTGCTCTCTTGATAATCTAGGTCACTGAAGGACCAAACAGAAGACAAGATCTACATGTGCAAACTGCTGTTCCGTCCCAGAAACAATTCCAGCCTTGAAGATACTACAGCCTAAAGAAAATGGGAAGGAATTTCAGGGAAACAGAAGTAAAGATGGTAAAGTCAGTCTCCCACAGCTGTACAAGAGGCCTGTGGTAGAGCTCAAAGAAAAAAAAAAAAGACAAATCAAATCAATCTGCCTGCTGCCTGTACAACACAATACTATCCTCTAGATCAGCAACAGTATAAGATGAAGGACTAATTCCCAGTTTACAGTTAAGGATTTACTGCATCAAATGTAAAGGCCTACTTCTGAAAGTGTTTGCTATGTATGTTTTATGATGAAAAGACAACCAGCAATAGAACATCTCCTAGGTTTTTGTGCATATCTTTTTCTAGGAGGAATCACAACATAGATGTCTCCAGGGTTTTGTAAATGCAACAAGAAGAGACCTACCCAACATAATGAGGACAAGCATTACTGGGAATCCTTTGGTTCAATTTGTGGTTGAACATGAAGAAAAACCACAGCTGATTCTAGAATTTAAAAAAGGCAAGAGAGAAAATGCATTAAATTAAAAAAAAATGTATTCTGCTGACAGTAATTGTAACTGTGCAAGCTGTCCAGAGAAAAGTTCTAACTCTCAATGGTTTCATGTGATCATGTGTGCTATCAACAAAGGAAAAATAAGGCTTTTCGCTGATACTCCTGGGAAACTTCCCCAATGATCATAAAGTAAACACAGCACTACTGTATATTCTCAAAATAAACATACAACTCAACAGACCGATCATACCACATGAGAACACAGCTTTAAAAGCCTATGTGTTCTAGACATTTCTGGCATGAGAGACTGCTAAGATAGAGATAGGGAGATGACTTTGCCGATTGTTTCAAACTTGTTACAGAAACATAGCCTAGGCAGAGATGTAATTGTATAATATCCTGTGTATATATGAGGGAATACTTTCCCTTTCCTTTCCTGTGTTAATACATATTAAAAATTTAAATCTCTTTTCTTAAAAATTAGACAATTTACAATGCTTGAACACATGGATTTATTTGCCCTCAAGACAACTTTCTCCTATTTTCCCCTGCATCCATTTCTAAACAAGGAAGCTTTCTGACAAAGATTTCTACATTTTTCCAAATCTTAAAGCCTATTTTCAAATAAAACAAACAGAGATGTTCAAATGGAGATAAAAATTCATAGATTCCTTATACTAAGACTGCCAATATATGAAACACATAGCTGGAATCATGCTACAGAGGTGAACTTCTGTAGAAAGCATATGTGAGATTTTTTAATATAATACTTGATAATTTTAATATAATACTTGATAATACTTGATGGAAGGACTACATTATGTCTTTCCATCATTCCTTAGCTGTAAAAGATGATCCTAGCTGTCATATGAAAGTCCCGCAGCTGTAGCAGGACAGCTTTGCCCATCCACTCCAAGAAGCCTATGTTTTTCCAGGGAAAAAGAAGCTGTGCACATTGTTCAGCAATTCACTGAAGCTGAGGAATGGGCCAGAAGCACAAGAAAGACTCACAGGAGCTGTGACAGGTCTGGCCATCTCTTTCCAGAGCAGAAACGAACTAGTGATTTTAAGCAGACATAAATGATAAACCACTCAAAAAATTTCACTTGTTAATCCTATGTCTTCACAAACTTACTTTAATTTGGTTTGAAAGTAACTACTGCAGAAGTAGCCTTGTAACATCCAGAGAGAAATTCAAAGTATGTGTTGTCAGCTGAATTTTCATTGCTACTTTGGTGATAAATCAGAGTGAGCCTGTATCAATTCAGCTGAATACATTGCAAACCAGCAGGACTGAGATTACCATTGTGCTCTCATGCTGCAGATCAGACATCAAATTTTGTGCTTCCCCTCTTCTGCATTTGGTCAGGACAAAGACATCTCAGACTGCAGTTTGCAGTCTGGAGTGCTATAAAAATGAGGTATAATGAGTACCACCAAAAAAGCGTGAGAGAACAGAAAGGCAGGAATTTGAAATTTCTCAACAGTAGTCAGTAAAAAGTAGTGATCATCTTTAGTGGCTAGAAAGGGGATACTGAAGCACCTGTCATGGGTTGGTTGTGACGCTTTTTCTATTAAAAATCCGTTCTTCAAAGAACTCCAAAATCTGCATGCTTTCTTAAGAGGCACCTATGTTAGTGTTTCAGCTTCAGCTCAGGCATAGCTTTGATTCAGCTCGGCCACCTTCCTGCCATCTCTGACCATTTGCCTGTCACTGATCTCAGTTTCTGAGTGGTTTTGGTGTTTGCATGCTAAATTCCTGTCAAAGGAAACCAAATGAACATCTGTGTTCCACTTGTGCTTCATCATTGAACTGGGTACACAGAGCTGTGAATGACCCTATAGGCCAAACTACTGCAAGATTTCCCTCAGGGTTACATAGCACCCATCTACCATTGAAACACTCTTGAACCATTAAAAAATTCTATGACAATCTGTTGCATTTTACAAAGGACCTAGTTCAGTGCTTCCATCTGGCATCAACTTCCAGTACTCCACTGACTATTCCAACTGATTTATCAGCTATTCCTGAAGATAATGACACATTTTACAATTTTGCCTAGCTCTTATCTGGTCTCTGAGTCTTTATTTTACTCCCCTTCTCCCCTGCTTTTTGTTTTTTTAAATTTTCTCAGCACGTTGTCACCTAGTCCTTTCTTCCACCAGAAAATCAAAAATATTGCAATCTGACAAACAAAGGAAATACTCACATAATTTGCTTGAAGACTGGCAAGATTTCCTTAGAAGTTAGCATTACAGGATGTCAGCTTCCTGCTGATTGCTGAGATAAATGGTGTTCAGTATTCACTCACATTTGGACAACATAAAAAGAAAAGGCAGACAGAGATGCAACGTACTTGAAGGTGGCAAAATGTGAAGGTGCCCATTTGTTGGGAGCTCTGTGCTGAAACTGCACCTCCACTGGATTTACAGTTCTCTGCTGTCACATCTGACCCCATGACACCACAATCAAGAGTGGGCCACCAGCACTTACCATCTTTGTGCCCCCAAAAAACCACTTGCAAGGATGCAGCCCATGGTGCTATTTTACCCCACCCAATCTGCCTCTGCAGCACCTTTAACAGCTCCCAGTGCCAAACAGTTGGATGGAGAAGCAGCACTGACTTTCTGTTCACGTTTAGTACAGGCTGGGATGGAGCAAATATCTTGTAAAATAATAGCATTGGGCTCCAAAATGTGGAGAAGTGCTATATGTCAGGAAGCAGAATGATGGCAAGGGCTTTCATGTTTCTGAAAGCAATTGTCCCAAAGCCACATAGCAACTACCTGTGTAAGGAAATATCCGCCCACTCCCTACCCTCTTTGAATGCCAAGCTTAGTCTCAGCATCAAAAAGAGCCATGAATGTGGTGTGCCACGATAAAAGAGCCCTGCTACACTTCCACAATAACCTGTCTTTGTGAATGCCCTGTCCCTCGTAGGAAGCAGTGGTGAGACCACTATTAAAGGCATAGTTTATACCTCTGCATTATTTTGTACTTAATCCCTTAGCCAGAAGGATTAAGCAAGTTTAAGGCAGCAGGAAAGGTTCTGCTGCTCCTGAATGCCTGTTGTGTGATTGCAGTGTGCTGACCTCTGAGCATGGCCTGCAAGCATTGTGTTTTCCCAAGCATGTTCAGTTGTTCTCCTTGATTTTTATTTCTGCAGTTGTGCAAATATCACATTTTCTGGAAATGGAGCCTGGCTAGTTTTTTCAATCAATGGAAAAGGGTTTGAGTTGTCTGAAAATGTAGCAATTTGCACAAAGTCTTTGAAAACACATGAGGATGATTGTTCATATCATGAGGCAAAATACAGCACAAATTATAGAAGCCTACAATGACTCTCCAAATCCCAGCTATTATGTTCCTAGGCCCTGACTGCAGGACAAGGTGTGATTTCCCACTCAGAGATGGAGCACAGTAAGAATGCTACTGGTAGTCTGGAAGACAGCAATGGTAATGTGAACGTGTGTCCATAATCAAGACATACAGGACTCACACATCACCGTGTGAGTGACTCTGCCATGACTCTGACTGCCTTCTCCAGCTAAAATTTGCGTCATTCATTATATCTTCACTTACTAGAGGTGCCCTGCTATGGAGAAATGAGACATTACCTAGGTAATCCCAGTAACTGTTCCTATCTCCAGGAAGAGAGCTAAGATTCACTTACAATATTTTCACTATATCTCCTGGTTGTCAAGAGTTTGTGTCTGAAAGTATCTCAACTTTAGTTTGTTTCCTGATTTTCATAGGTGTAGTTCTTACTGAATCTGACGTGTTAGAAGAGAGTATATACTACTTGGTAGCTATAACCATACATTGATGACATTTTTCAGCAACATGTAGACAAAGACAAAAATTGCAAAGGAGGAACTCATAGCAGGCAATAACTCTACTGTGCATTTCGTCATTATCAGTATTACTAATGATCTGGATTGCTGACAGAGAAACTGTGGTTATATTGTAGGTATAGGCCCTCAGAACAAAATTTTTCTGAGAAACAAAGGTAGTTCACAGACCTCTGTGCAGCAGTGGTCACTGCTTCTGAAACTGTGAAAGGAAAGGAAAAAGATAGAAGAGAAATCCAGTCTTTGTAAATATTGTCTAAATGATGTTCCAAACATAAAATAAATAATTTTAAAAGGTATTCAAAACTTCGGTAGATGGATTTTCATTAAGTAGACTTTAAAAACAAGTGAAAGCAAAGCAAAATCCTAAGGACTAGAAACAAAATATGAAGCTGTTCAGACCTTTCCATGGAGTACTGAGGATTTTGAAGTATATACATTTAGCACACATTGCAGGACCAGAATGCAGAAAAGAAAGATAAAATGAAATGAAGAAGAATGGAAAGATTAATTTACAAATGAAGAAAGGGAAAAGAGATTTTTCAGAAACAAAATTCAGGTGCCTGCAAGCAGCAGGGGGAAACAATAATATGAAAGAGAACTGACAGTTTCTGAACAACCAGAAAGGACTTTCAATTTAATAAAGACTGCAGCACCTAGAGAACATTCCAAGACATACTGCAGCTCTATCAAGCATCTGGCAGGCAATTCCATTACATTTGAGACAGGAACCAAAGACATTACAGCACTAATAAAGGTTGTTACGTACATTAGGAGACAAGGGGCTAACAGAGGTTCATGTCATGCTGAGACATTTTGACAATAATGGAATTTCAGTAATCAAACCACTCTACACAAAAATAAAATGTCCAGGCAGTTTAAATCCCCGGCAGAGGATGAGCACAACCATAGCTACACCAGTTTTTAAGGAAGAAATGCTGCACTTGTAAGTGGCACGTGAAGAGAGAAAACAGGACATCAAAAACAAGGCATAGGAAATAGGGGACATCGTGTTCCACCCCTGGTTATCTGAGGTCCACAGTAGGGAAGCTGTCTTACTACATTGGCTCCTTTGCTGCATCCCCCTCCTTAAAATCCACCCTTCAAGCCTCCTCTCTAGTGAAGCAAAGACTACCTTAAAGGAATGAAGATTAGCAGAAAAGTCCAGAGTATTTGAACTACTCAGCATGCAAAATTGGCTTCCTAAGAAACAGTCCTCACCTGTGAGCTCCAGTGAATGATTATAGCATTTAAGAACAAGAGAGACAAAGTGTATTTTTAGCATCAATGTACAAAGAGTAAGGCACATGCCATTCATTGATAAGCAGGACAGAAAGGCTGTACCAGAGCTGTGGTGCTGCAAGATGTAGTGCTGCTTTGCCAAGCTTCTTCTGTTCATTTTCCCCTCTACTGTCACTGATTCAATGGCATTATCTAGTCAGTGCATGCAATTTATATTAAAAATATATGTTTTTATCCACTGCACATTCTAATTGCACATGCATACCCTGTAATCAAAAACAGTACAGCTGAAGCATTTGAAAACCTCAGAAAACTGAACTAGCTGTAGCTTCTGAGGCTGGAGCTGGTTAGCAAAGTGCTGCTATATGTATTTTAAACATTAGAAAACATTCTCTCCCTATTCCAGAAAAAAGCAAGCAGTCATACGTTTCCTCCTTCTCATGTTCAAGGCCTTTATTGTGAGGGAAACAATGAAAATGCAGCGGCAATTACATGCCTAGGAAGGTACTCACATGATACAGCAGCCTGTATTACAAAACAGGGCAGATGATTCTTGCAGAATCCCTTCCCAACCTTTTTCCAAATTAAGCAGTGAAGTTGACATGTGCCTTCTTCAGGCAGCCTGGGCTTGCTGTGGTATATATGCAGTAACAGTGCCTTTCTTCTCCTAATGAACAAACACATACAAAAAAAATTATACCCCTTTTCTTTTCAGGAACTCTGTATATTCCTGCATAATCCAACACAAAATTGTTTGTACTCAGTCCAGGGCAAGATAATTGTGCATTTATTTGTTACTGGACTTGGGAGCAAGCCAAAGATTTATGATGAGAAGAATTGGGTAGAATTCCTGATTTAGGCTAGGGAAGTACAAACAAAAGTTTAGTCACTAACATGAACTTTCCACTCCTCAAATATGCTGTATGAGACTAGAAATGTCTCAACAGGTAATAACTTCACAAGCCTCCTTGCATTTGTCCATTAGCTATTACCCAGAAATATGACTAATCTTTAAGGTCTGCTTTTCCATTTAAAAACTGAATATAAATCCTCCAAAATCTAATGAGTTTTCAATTTCGTTTTTACATACTTCTATTATCAATTCAGTATTATTATCAGTCTCCTTTGACAACTCTGAGTAGTGTGTAAGGCTTGTTAAAGAAAGCTTACTACGCTAAACAAAAAAGTCAACAAAATCTGCCATATAAACAAGTGTGAAGGACAACAGCACTTTGCAGTGAACATTGTCACCCTTTGGGAATAGTCTTTTACCATGGAGATAAGAAATTCACCTCTACAGTATTGAACAAATTTGTGAAATACTCACATAGTCCTGTTACTGATATAAAGACACATTCATCCTTCACTGCTCTGAAAAAAATGGCCCATGAAACAATAAACCTCCTTCTTTGTTTTGCTTCCAAGCATTACTAACACAAAACGTCTGCTCCCTAGAAGATATTGGTCATGCCAGCCTTGATGCAACAGCAAACTGTATTGGTCTCTGTAAAGCACCCCTAAACCATCAGTACAAATTTAATGCATCTTGTCACAGATTTAAGTAGTTGAAGGTTTCAGAAGCTGTTAAAACCTGTTTACAGATCTAGACTTGACAGTACGTCCATGTAAATCCAAACTGCTTTATAACCATTTTCTGAGTGATGCAGAACCAAGGAAGTATTCTTCATTAGCAGCCACTCTCACCTCAAGGAAACACAAGGTTGGAAATGGCTCTGTGACCTTTCATTGCAATTGGCATTTTCCTCATAAAGAGTATAAAGAGCGAAGAAGAAGTTGACCTTTCTGTTTGGCATTAAGTTCTCAGCTGGGCATTCTGCTAAATGGCATTCTAATGGTTGATGCAATACTGTTACCAGCCAACTAGCTGTGGTTCTGACTTAAGCCACCTCTTTCATACAGGTCACTGAAAGGCTGTCATGTAGCAACATTTGGTTACAAAAGTGGATTCACAGATATAGACAGTCAGCATCTGAAGAACTTCATATCCCATTTCCAAACTAGTGGGCTCACTGGGACACACTGTAATTCACATATGGTCGATACGTCATACAGCAGAAAGCCAAAAAAAAAAAATGCAGCAACTGAGGAATATTAGCAAAAACACAGAACTGTCACTTTCAATATACCTGTTTTATTAAACCTGGAAATGGGAAAGAAACTCTCTGTGAAAAATTTAATGAGACTACATTTCAATCCTTAGAAACTACTTCAGTGAGGTAATTTTAGACTACTTTGTCTTTTTGTCTTTGTGACTGTGGGCAAATTATGGCAGGCAACATGAAAGAAAAGGACTTTTGTGATCTTGTTTCTAATAGAACACATCACCTGAAGATATCACTGTTGAGCTCTGTTTAGCAATTGAAAGTGTGGATAAACCACACACAGAAGAGCTCACCCAACCCAGTGTAACAGTAAGGAAAGTAAGAAAACTGCTCCTTAGATTCAGGTTTCAGGAAACATTAAGAAAATTCAATAGATTTATTAAGTGAAGCAACAGGTGTTAGTATATGACATTAAACCTGCCACTTCAGGGTTTGTGAAACCATCCATATTTTTCACACATCCTAGACTAATACATATTAAAGATAAACCAAGGGACAAACTTCATGCCCCTGAATCTCTGGCAAAGCTCCCATCAAATGAGAAACACATGCAATATTCTGACTTTATAGGTCTCAGTATGTTAAATTAAATATTTGGCCCTGGGACAGCTGAAGTCTATTTTTGCATTAAAAGGATAGCTTGATGAGTTTTTCTCCCTTTTACAAAGGCTAGGAGCATTGAATCTGAGCACACTTCAAGTTGATTAACTATTAGAAGCCCAAAAGCCAGCATAATATCAGGAAGAATATATTTTTATTAGGCAAACCTCTCTCTCTCATGATATTCACATTTTCTTTTGTTTCCACACTTTTCAAGAATGGCCTTGAAAGCTCTCTCAAGTGTCTCTGAGGGAGAATGACACATTTTTCTGAAATTCCTTAAACTCAAATTTGAAGAGCTGACAGCTCCTTTAGGGCTAGCAGAATCATTCTTCATTTCACTGCATGAACTGATTTTCACTACAAATACCAGCACACACTGAAAGAAGACAGCAAAGGGAATTGTTGAGTACAACCGAATGAGAAGCAACAGGATGCACAGAGGTGATGCAGGGCTTGGTGTGAATCAGCAATTGAAAAACAGATACAATATACTATCTGAAAATAATTTGTAAAAGGATATGTGTCAGAATTCAGGTTTTATCTTTCTTATCTTTTCATGGCTGCTTCTCATTACTTGAGTTACCATGAATTCAATAGGAAGCAATGAAAGACAAGTTGAAAAACAGCAGGTGTTTCCTCACAGAGAGGAGGACAAAGTGTGAAAGAAAAACCAAAAATCACATTGCATACAGTTATGTCCAAGCAACCCTAACAATAATTTCTGGACTTTATCCACATAATATTCTAAAGTCTGAAAGGAATATCCCTATTCTGTAAGAGGATGGTTGAGCAAATAATGCAGGGAACTCTATACAATAGACTATGTGGTGAAAAGTCATCTTAAATACAACCAGCTGATGCTCAGCAAGAAGAACAGACTTTTGTACTATCAGACTAACTCCAGAATGATAAATAAGAATTGTGGCAAGGAACAAATCAGGAATGCAGAAATCACGTGTATTGTTATAGTGACTTGGAGCACAACTTGGGAGCTATCACAGGCCAAGTTTCAGATTAAGTGGTTCAGATGAAACCTCAGCCTTTTCACAGGCTGGCAGTGGCAGAGTGCTGTAACAGTTCTGGGGAGGATCTCAGCCTCTGTACAAATTTGTAAGCACATTTTAACTCACTCTGCAGTCCATAAACTCAGAAGCTGCAAAGAAAGAGCAGAGCATCTCTGAAAAAGCAGCACTGCTGTGCTCTGGAGGTGGCCACACCTCAGACAGTGCAGCAACACGACCAGCAGGGCACAGTCCCCCAGTCCCAAACAGGGTGAACAGAGCAGGGTTGATAACTGCAGGAGTGTCCAACTCCAGCACCAGGAGCCCAACAACCATCAGACAAGACAGTGAATCAAAGCCAAGATCAACCCAGAAAATTAGAAAAACAGTTTGGGAACAGCAGGGAACATGATCAAAGATAGGCACACCTAGAGCATAGCTCCAATAAAGATTAGGTGCCAGGGCCTGAGTCTCTGGCACAAGGATCAGAAGACATGTCTGGGTAGGGGAGGGAGTCGTCCCTGGTGAGGCTGATCAGGACAATGAAAACCCAGTGGTGCACTCAGGATCCTGACACCTCTTTCTCTCAAAGCATTGGGGCAAGAGGGAAACCTGATGAAACAAGGAAAGCCAAAAGGAAATGAAAGATAATTTTTCTGGACATCTAAAATAAAGTAATTCAGGACTAGTGAACCTCTTAACATAAATGAGGTGACAGCAAGGACTTGTCTGGACACAAGATTGCAAATACTTGCAATCCAGTCCAGTACTGTTCAGCACAATTGTCTTTCTCATGTCAAGTTGACATTCATTAACAGTGATTCAGCTGAGATATTCTGGGTCTTTAATTTGTGTCTCTTCTTCCTCTTTGACTGTATCTAGGCCAAGGAGGCAGACATCACTAACAGAGGTCATTTTCCAATGCTGCCCTCTTACTATTTTTGTCACCAGGTCTATGGTAGATTCCTGAGTGGAAGGCAACTGCAATGAACTCTAGTGACTCCTGAATTTGACTTTAAGAAACAGGAAGTAGAGTGGGCACACAGACATATTTTCAGACCAGGGGATACTATGGATCCTTTGAAAATGGCATCATGCACCTAAATTACACAAGAATTCAGAACTGATTATCACAACATCCAGTCTGTCCCTCACAGTTATTTCCTCTTGAAGCCAGACTGCTGAGTACCCTCTCAGACCATTCAGGGCTGCAGGAACTACATGGAGCAGCACAGTTACTGGGCAACAGCCACATCGTTTAGAATCATACTGCTTATCTGGCATGAAGCATAGTGGGGACGCTCAAAGCTCACACTGCCTGATACACACAGGTAGGAAGAAGATCCATCTCTGGCCTCATTAATAAAAACTATACCAGTTGTGTAGCATGCTGTCAGTACAGCCAACCTGCATGTGTCCTAGGGACACCACCACAAATCTCCTCTCTAGTTTTCTCTCTTAAACACCATGAATTTGGCTAAGGGTACATAATCTGATTAATTGCCTCAAAGACTCCCTCAACTTATTGTAAAAATTAGCAGATTAGCAAAAATCAAAAATTTTTGATTTTTCAACTGAAACTTTAATAAATATTCAAGTTTTTCACTAACAAACATCTCAAGTATTAATAAGCATCACATTACTGATTTTTTTTTTTTAATTTCTATTTCTTCAATATGAAATCTCAAAGACCAGAACATGTTGATGAATTGGCCTTTGCCAGAGGAATTATCCACTGAGGGCAGTATAATACAGACATATCTCAAAATGACCACCACATTTCTCCTTCCCAGCCTGTCACATAAAAAAAAGTTTATTCAGGAGAATGAACAATTCCTTGGCCTATGGCCCTCATTGCTGAGTCAGAAGTAACAGATATTACATATTGCCTGGTGAGCTAATAAAAATTAGAGTAAGTGTTGTCATTGCACCCTAAATCTGAAGAAAAGACAGTGAAGATAGCATGTGCCCTTTCTTCCAAGGACAGCAAAAGTGAGACAATGCAATATACATGGATAAAATAGTGGATAACTGTCCTATCATATGTTTCTACCCTCAGATTCAGTCAGTCGGGTTTTGTTTATTTTCTTTTTGTTGTTGACTGGAACAATAAAGAAGAATAAAATATATGAGCCTGACAGGTCCAGTAATAAACTCACAGTCATTAATGATCTGTTCTGGTTCTGGCAATGAGACCCTGATGGCTGTCACATTTCAAATATGTCAGATGCATATTGTGAAACATTGTGAGAGTATCTGAGGCCTGTTATGATTCTTAATGTTGCATACACCTGGCCTTGGGAAGTCTGACAAGCCCTTTGGAATTATGCATCATGCATTAATTAAAGGTTTTTTATAGATGGGGAAAGATCATCTTCTTGAGGGATTTTCATCCTTCCTGGATGTGCAGCCCTCAGCTTTATGGTGATCATGTGTCTGCAGACTCTTCCTGTGGGACACTGAGACAACCTCCAGGATCCAAATAAGGGTTTTATCTATCCATCTGGTTGGAATGCAGTATGAGAGCACAAGGAGTACATAAACAAGTGTCAAAGGACCTGATTCCGCAAAATCTTCCGTATGTGTGTAAAGACACAAGTACTATAAATTTCTGTTTACTTCAGAAATGCTCAGACACCAGGCTCCCATCACATGCAGGACTTATAAGTGCAGTGGAAGTAAATGGATTCTAAAATTTGCACTTCAGGAAATCATGGAGTAGACCTTGAAGCAAGCACATGCCTTTTTTTTTTTTTTTTTTTTTTTTTTTTTTTTTTTTTTTTGAATGCCTAGGAACAAAAAGCAGAACTGGACTTAAGAATGAGGTAACAGTAGGACCAATTTTCCTTGGAACATATTTTGGGTCCGTTTGGGACTGGCAAAGAGATACAGTAATTGAAATCCCAAACAAGCCATCATGTCAGTCAAGGGCCAAATTCTAAACTTCATTCTTAATTCCTGCCTCAATGAGGGTTGATGAAGAAGAATTTGATATACTGTAACTATGCTAGAAACACATGCTCTAAGTAGAGTTTCTCCATACCAGGACAGAGTAAGCCTGTCTCTCTCATCACTGGTCTCTCCGTATTTTAATCATGCCAGTCACTGCAGACTGTATTTCCAGCTTCCAATATCCTTCAGACTTTTTTCCCCTTTTTGTCAATTTACTTCCACTGCTGCCACAATCATATTAAGGAAGTTGTTAGGCTGTTATGAACTGATTCTTGTGACTACTCCTCTGTTCACTGTCTTCTAGGTCCCAAAACACAGAAAAGCAAGTCATTTTATCTTGCTAAGGCAGCAGTGAACTGATACTGACAACAAAATCAGCAAGGACAAACCTGAGTATCCAATCTGGAGAAGCAATCTATCTGAAGCACTTGCTACAGAACTGTTTATTCCATTGCTGGAACAAGCTATTAGTGGGGCAGGGTTTCTGGCACAGTCTCAAATCCACTTAAGCTCATAATGAAGGCCACTTTTAATGCTGATTTCATTCACTGCATAGCCTTTAGAGCTGCCAAGAAAATGAAGATAATTTCAGTCACAAGGTTCTCAAAACTCTTCTTGCTGTTGTGGATCTGTCCATGATGAAATTCATGATGAAAAGACTAAATTGCAAGGCTTTCCAAAAGTTAGCATGATATTGATTAAAATATATATATATATATATATATATGGAAAAATACCTGTTTTAAAATAACTCATGGAGTCATTTGTATCATGGAGTATCTGTTTTCTCAATGCTGTCTTATCAACCAAAATGTTGCAGCAATAGATTGATAATTGAAGACCTGAAGGTGGCCTGTGCACAGTACCTTGTGCCGTATAATTATGGTCAGTGTCTCTGCTTATGATGGACCCCAACTTAACGTCAACAACAAAAGGTATTAAAAAATAAGAAATCCTAAGGAAAAGTAGAACTTTTTCTTCAGCTGATCAAATGGAGTAATATTTAAAAAATTAAAAGGCTCCTTCTACTGGCAAAAATCCAAACTAGATTATTAAAAGTTAAAAATAATAGTCTAAGTGACTGTATGTAACCTAAAGAAAAAAAAATATTTTAACTTTGTGGCTTACTTGAGCTATAGAAAATCAGTACTGCTCATGTGGGAAATACCAGAGTATGTGATAAAATTATTAATGTGTCTGTTTACAAGATATATGTGAAAGATAAATTATGTATGCTTGTTTGTATGAAAAGAGATAATACAAATTTTTGTTCGAAACAAACTATGTAAGCTACAAGGTGCCTTAGCAAATGTATTTATGAAATTGCCTTTAAATATAAATGGAATAATCAACACTCTTCAAAGATAAACTGGAGTATAATAAAGATGTATTTTGAGGATCTTCTCGGAACACATCGAGAAATGGGGGTTCCAGGCATTACAGTTAGAGTGTTCCCACAGGACATTGGAAAGAATATATTCTTTTGGTATTAAAAACACAGCTAACACTTTATAGAGCAGATAATGACATTTGATTTCTTTTCAGTAATGTTAACAGGAAGAATGTTATTTAGTGTCAAAATGTTAAGGTGAAGTCTTGTCTCCAGAACCTCAACTGACTTGTGGCTGAATAAGATTTCACCTCCCTGAGTGTCCTGGGGTTGCAGGACAGACACTGACCTTGGTGAAGCAGAATGAGACTGGAAGAGCTCTTTTTGAAATGAGACAAGAATATAAGGATTGTATGGCAAATTACAAAACAAGACAAAGGTCCATCTAACATTACCAAATCAAATAGATCTCAGTGTTATGTTAAAAAATAAAGACTAGTAAGTCTACCGTAGCAAGTCTAACATAAGAAGGGTTACTCTCAGCCCAAGAACATCCTTGAAGAGAAGGTAGGATGAGTAAGAAGTGAGGTGGGCAAGGATGTGCAACAAAAGTAGATGGAAGTTGGAGAATCACCAAATAGGTTGTGCTGGACACGACCTTAAATATCATCTAGTTCCCTGAATGTCTCCTGTAAGAGTGACCCTGAACAGAATAATCCTCATCACTTCATTTTAGAAGGTCTCTGTAGAAAACTGCTGTCACCAGTATCTGGACTAAAATATGCAAGCCTGGCCCTCTCCTCTTCCAGGATGGAAGCAGGTTAAATGGCACTGACATCAACTTCTTCTACACACAAGTGTAGAATTGCAAATGTAAGGCATTCTTGCAGTGACAGCAGCTGTGGACCAGCTACCTTTGCACTCAGCTTGGAAGTATGGCCTATATATCCTGAATTCAATTTGGCCTTCTCTGCTCATTTAATTACTTCATTTAGAGAGAAATATCTTTAAAAGGATGAGAATAACAATGCCCCCTTTCTACCACTACAAAATCCCTCATAGCTAGTTCATCAGCTGCTTGCCTCAAGTATAAGAAAGATAAGTCCAAGTCTATTTAAGACAAAACTAGATTTCCCTGGGCTGGTCTGCTGTTAGTACCTTTGCAGCAGAGCTGCTGGGTAAACCTTCTTCTCAAATGTCCTATGCAGAGTCCAGTACTTCAGATTATATATGCTTCTATCAGCAATGTTAAAAAACAGAAGTACAACCCTAAACCTGAAGACATCCAAAAAAGGAAGATATAAAGAAAAGTGTAAGATCACATCATCAGTGGGATGCTTCAGGATATGAATTCTGTAAAAGCATATATATATTAATGAAATCCACAAAGAATTAGTAACACTCAGGGTTATGTAGCTCACTGATATCTCTGATACTTTAATTCTACACTGTTGACTCACAGTGCCAAATAATGCATTCCTGAATCAGCCTTTCTGCAGACTAATCATGCACTAGAGATTATAGTCCAATAGACTGAAATGGGATTTGAGAGGCTAATTCTTGTAAGTCAACCCACCAGTTTTGCAGACTATGGGCTGAATGTTTCTGCTGGTTTTTTTTACTAGGTAATGTTGGATCACAACAACTACTTATTCATCAAATCAAGAGCACTGTTATATGAGCATCCACTTCATTTCTGCCTCCAGATACCAAGAAAAAAAAAAGCAACAATCATAATTAAATTAAAATAGCAAGACATATACAACCATCCCGTTTTAGACCAAACCAGCTCCTAAAATGACAACTGATGCAAAAATAATTAAAGCAAGACAGATGGGGGGGGGGGGGGGAAGGAAAAGGAGAAATAATGTATTTAGAATTTGAAGAGAAGTAATTAGTTTTGGCAGGTTATTTATTTATAAAAATTGAAAAATTAGCTGTAGCAGATGCAGGCAGTAGATACAAATTTTGCTTTTTACTCACATCAGAAGAAGAAGAAAAAAGTTATGGCTAAATAGCATACTGGATTTCAAAGTATGTATACTTCTTCAGAGAATATGTGTTTTCCATAATGAAACATCCCTGGCCAACAAAATAGAGTATAGCAAGAGACATTCTTGTGTTGTGTCTCGGAGGGCTTTAGAATTGGTTTTGGTTTTTGTTTTTTTTTAACCAGGGAAACTTGCCTCCACTTCATTTTTTGTAGCAGTTTTTCAGTTCTTGAATTACCACTGCAGGGCACACTGTCGTCTCAAAATTTCTTACAGCTCAGAAAATAAGCTGAAGTGTGACTCATTAATATAGCTCTGTGAATGGATTAGTACTGCTGTCTGGAGAAAAAAAAGATAGGTGTAAGACACTTTAGGTTTTAATTATGATATAGTCTTATTCTTATATCTCCCATCCCTCTTGATTAATGCATCCTCTGGAGACAACATCAATGCCAAAATGAGAAAAGTATTTAACTTCTTGGTGTCAGGTGCTATTCTTGGCATGTTTACAGAGGCACAGTGTATTTTTAGCTAACATTAACAAGCAGAACTGGAGAGGCTGTTGTTAAACCAACACAATCATTTTGTAGTAAGTTACCATTCCCCAGTTTCATAGAATCACAGAATATACTGAGTTGAAAGAGACCCATCAGGATCATCAAGTCCAACTCCTGGTCCTGCACAGGTCACCCCAACAGTCACACCATGTACCCAAGAGCATTTTCGTGATGCTTCTGAAACTCTGTCAGGCTGGTGCTGTGACCACTTCCCTGGGGAGTTGTTCCAGTGCCCAACCACCCTCTGGGTGAAGAACCTTTTCCTGATATCCAAACTAAACCTCCCCTGACTCGGCTTCAGGCCATTACCTCACAGCCTCTCACTGGTCACCAGAGGAGATCAGTGTCTTCCTCTCTTCCCCTCATGAGGAAGTTGTAACGGCAGTAAGGTCTCCCCTCAGTTTCCTCTTCTCCAGGCTGAACCAACCAAATTACCTCAGCTGCTCTTCACACAGCTTCCTGTCAAGGCCCTTCACCATCCTCATTGCCCTCCTTTGGACACTCTCTAATAGTTTAATGTCTTTTTTATATTATGGCACTCAAAATTATACGCAGGACACAAGGCGAGGCTGCACCAGTAGAAAGTGGTCCTTCAGCCTTTTTTCCCCATCATTCTTTCTTTGTATCTATGTGAAGACCTATGCACACCCCCACAGTCAGATGGCATTTTAATGCTCTATGAAGAGGTTAAGGCACCATCTCCTTTGGCAGAGGTAGGATCAAACACCAAGAACAATTCTGCCCCTTTTTTCAATATATGGTGACTTCGTTCTCAGACTCCCCAGTGTGACTATCCACTAAACTTCAAATTTAGTTTTGCGCAGCAGTCTTCTAGTTCATCCAGATCTACAAAGATTAAATCAGAGCTGTTTAAGCAGCACCTTGAGACAGACGTGGAGACTTATATTCTGCTTTCAGCACCACAGTCCGATAGGTGGTATAGCATGTCACCTCAGCACCTCCATTTCCTGATTTGCAGATTTACACAACATCCATGCTCCAAGGCATGCTTAACATCTGCTCTCCCCAAGGAGATCAACAGCCCAAAGGCAAAGCTCTAAATACAAGGTAACAAAAAAAAAAAGAATAGTTATTACTGCTATTCACATTTCCAGGTCACTGCCTTTGACCTGGAAAGCCTTTCAACCTTTGAAGCACACTTGAGTTGCATCCCAATTCGTTGCAGTCCACTCTTTCTGCTCAAAAGCACAAAATAACAGGCAGCAGAAGGACTATAAATTTCTTTATGGATGCTATAAATACAAATAATCCTCACCCATTAAGTTACATTGGCATTACAAAGATCTAGTCATTTATTTAATGCATGGCACAGCCACGCTGCAGCACTTGGAGGAGGCTGATGATCATGCTGTCACAAGGATTCCATCTTTAGCATGTGAAATGTCTCTCTGACTCACAAAACACATGAGAAAAAAACGCTGGGAATGCAAGCATCAGCTGTCCACCTTAGAATCCTAAGAAGGAATAAAGAGTGCTCCTAAGTGTCAGCACTGAACCTGGATAGCTTCATCCTGTGATTTATATACTATCACACATAATTTTGAAATCAGTATTTAACTGACTTTGTGTTATCCACCATTTTGTCTGGATCTTCACTCCTGCCTACAAAGTATCTAATCATAAAAGTCAGACAAGGCTTGTGAAAAAGCTACTTGTAGAATTCAAATAACGTACTAATAACTTAGATGATTCCTGTGGAAACTAAGTCATCATTAAGGGTTTTGGGTAAGTTGTATAAATACTGTTAATAACTCTAAGTATTAATATATAACTGTATAGTTAAATATATATAACTATACATAGTTATATATGTATAACTGTAAGTTGTAATAATTCAAAGAGCTGCACATATACACACAGCAATTCTCCTAGGACTCATAACTGATCTATTGTAATGTTTGCTAGAGTATATATATATATTATTTTTTGCTTTATTGATAAATTAACAATCCTGAAAGTCCTTAATACCTATTATGTAAAAAATGCCCACATCTCAAAGGATACCTTCATCCTGTAATGTCACATTCACAGCCCTGGTGGTGCACACAGCAAGTGGTCCACCAGAGAAGGCCAGTAAGCAAGCCCTTAATTCAGTGTCTTCCCCGCTTGCTTTTATGAACAATCAAGTCAGTTAAACATGGAGCTTTGAAAAGAAAAAATAATATTCCCATTGAAACTTACCAGTCCTTAGCCCATACATTCAGTAACTTTCTTTTAGGGGATCTTTAGACATGTCTTGTTTGTTTTTTATATTATTAGAAGTTATATTTAGCCTCCAGGGAACATAAATTAGGCAACAATTAAAAATATTCTGGCACTTATTTTTACAATTGCTAAAAATAAGCAATGAGACTACTACCCAGAATAATTCAGAGGGAATCATTTGGGTTCCCAAAATTACAAACTGCCTAATTAACTACATAGCCCCACTTTGAATGAATAAACAACTTCAACATTTAAAGAGGTAGCACAAGGAAGACAAACTGAGATATAAAGTGACCTTAAATTCTTGAGTTTAGAATAGTCCTGTGGCTGGTGAAGTTATTAACTAGAAGGTGAGCATGGACACCTTCAAGTGGCATTTGGGTGTCTAAGGCATTTCATGGCTCTTGCCTCTGATTTGCGAGAGTCCTCATTCAGTATTCAGTGCTATTCAAATATGCAGTTGTGTATATTCTCCTAGCACCCTTTCCACAGTCCTTCCCTGAAACCTGTCATTTAACAACTCTTCTGTGAAATTACTGAGAGTCTTCAATCAAGGCATTCTGAAAGTAAAATAAACCAAATTTTCATTATTCAGACAAAAGTAATTTGCTTGGAATTACCTAGAAAGACGGAACCATTTCCTCAGGTAGAATTTAGCTGCCATAACCAAGAAACCATGCATTGTTTTTCCTGATGTCTCATCTCTCTTCTGCCCACCCCCTCACAGTATTTTCAAAATTTTACAAAGAAAACTTCTAGGATAAACTGCTGTGTTCCAAATGAGGCAGAAACTTTACTATCAGAAAAAGTGTTTAGAATCTTGTCTCTGGTACTGACATGCATCTAACCAAAGGAAATTAACTGCATGGACAGCTTTCATTGCCTCACTTCCCAGTTGCTTATTGACTGCTAGGCTGCCCACAAATTAATTTTTTAAAGTCATTTCAAATGTTTGCATCAATTGTTTGCTTCCAGACATGACATTGACTGCAGCATTGCAAAGTTACAGTCATAGATGAAGTTCTGATCATCTCTCACAGGTATACTCTCACTGCAGACACAGAATTTAACTGCAAATTTTCATGCAGAATCTGTAGAAGATATGCAAACATTTCCAAAGATTTTCTCAGGAGGCCAAACAATTTCTGAGTTCAAAGCAGGATGGCATTTAAAACAACTAAACTATATTTTCCCTATTGTCATTCTCAAGAAACACAGAGACATTTAGGACTGTGTATTCAAGAACTGTATCTGCAAGCTAACATTAAGCATGGAAACAGTTCAGGCCACATCGTTAAGTCTGACAACTGAAAACCTGTGTCTTTTAAAGGAATTGACCTTTAAATAATATATGATCCTCAACCTTGCAGCTGCTACAGTTGGCACCCCTATCAGACCCACATACAATACCTGGAGTGCTAAGAATAAATGTTATTTCTTTCCCCTGTTCTCTATATGTCAATGCTTTAAACTCTTATAACCTGAACAGAGCATTGAAGATAAAAAAAATAAGCAAACCTGAACATTATACATTAGGAAGGAAGTGAAATAGGAATCTGAGACATGAAGCCTGTATGTCCCATGTACACTACTGCAAAAGGCCAGTTTGTCTCCAGGTTACCTGTACAGCCCTTATGTAAGAAATTTGATGACTTGATGAGCAGTAACATGCTGTTCTCTGCATATTCTTCCCACTCCAAAGGGTGATGCCATATTTTTTATCCCACTTTTTAACAATTACACAGAGATAGAGAGTTTTCCTGAAGTGCTTTCCACTACATTTGGATCAGTTCCAAGGCAATTTTTAAATTGCTATCTACTGACTTCTTTCCATCTCAAGGGAACGTTACCTTAATATACCCTTCTAGAGAGATCATTTAGATAAAAAAATTAGATACAGGTTGTTTTAAAAAGGCTGGAAAATCAAATCGGGACTTATACACAGGCGCAGTCAAGATCCTGATTCACTGAGTGTTGCAGTAAGAGATGCATAAAGCAGTTCCTATGATGAAAGGCCAGCCACTAACACCTGTGAGAACTGCTCACCTGCTAAGGGAGGAACACAGTTACTGAGAACCAAAATATGGCTGTAGGGGACAATGAAAGAGGAAGAGCTAGTCAGAACAATGTACTGCTACACTCTAGTAATTAAGCTGAGATCCTCAGCTCTGATGGTTTTATGCTGAAAAAAGGTTCCTCACAGTGTAAGAGCCCCCTAGTAAGTGTAGTTCCAGTCAGAGAAAGATTTCTGTAATACAGCTGCCTGATGTCAAATTAAAACACTGTAGCCAATCATGTTAGGTCTAGGCTTGGAAAAAAGCTTTTTACCTAGACAGAATCTCCACACTTACAAAACAGTGCTAGAAAACTTACAGAGGAGTAAGCTGTTCTCCAGGGGGTATTTTTGATCAACTCAAACCTGAGAAGTTAAAAAAAAAAGGGGAGGAGAGTTTCAAAGCAAGCATGCAAAACCCCACAGTGTTTCCCTGAGGTCAATCAGCATGTGTGTGTCAGATCTGTCAGCAGAAGTCTCTGCACTGTTTGACACAAATGGCAGCTGCCTTTCTGCAGAGCAGTCATGGCTGCAATGCCAGGTTTTGCTCCAAGTCAGGACAGAGCTAGGCACCCCCAGCACCAATTATGTTCCTCCACACCCCTAGCTCAGGGAGAATTCCTTCCCCTTAATATCTCTCTACCATAACAATTTATGAAACATCACTGAGAGATGCAGCTCAGCCAACACCAGAAAGCTATTAGGGGGGAATTGTAATGTATTAAATGGAGCTCACAACTGCAAGACTCTTAAATGATAGTAGCATTTGTTTTGGGACCTTTGCCTGGAAATGTTAGGAGATCTTTTAATAAATGTATTAAATAAGATGCATAATTTAGCTTCCTCTCAGCGGAACACTGGCTGGCTGCCAGATCCACTCTCAGGTTTGACTCAATGTCAGGGCTGCCCGCTGGCCCAGTACAAATAGACTCATTAAAAAATGCTTGCTGCTGTGTGCTCAGGCTCTATTTCTCCCATTAATGGCTCAGTTTATGCCTCCCCCTCTTGAATAAATAGAGGAGCAGCCTCCAGAGAGGAAAAATATTCTTCTGTACACACATTCCACACATACGAATGCAGGCAACATGCTGTGAGGTGTAGGAAAGCAGAAGAGAAATGGCTGCCCCATGCAGGAAAAAGGTGACATTCAAAGTGGTTATATCATATAACATCGACTCTGAGTGATCATGAAGTTTATTAACCATAACAGGGACAGTTCACTGCCCAGATTTGGTCTCCATTTCCATTGTGGTAGACACACCCAGAGCCCAATCCACAGGCAGAGCCTGGCATCTGAACAAGCAGCACGGACAAAGCCAAAATAAGAAAAGGTTACTGAAGGAGGCAGCTACCCAGGGGCAGCACTCACATGCCTCTGTTTTCAAGTCCCATTAAGCCGTGTTTCTTCTCTTGATTCAAGAGGGTTTGTGATTATTGTCAAACCTAACAGAGTTTCTCAGCAGTCACTCATTTTCAGATTTGTTCTACTAAATTTCCTTTCAGATGTGCTTTCTGGTTAATAGAAAAAACAGTGGTACAGGTAAAACTGGCTTTTCTGACTTAGTTATATTAGGGGAGCAAAACTTTATATTAACACTGTTGGAGGTGGGGATGGTGTTATTTAAAGTTTTGGGGTTTTCCAGTGGATTGCAAAAGGCCTTGCACTGGAAAACACAATGTTAGAAGCATGTTTTGTACGCTAGCTCTAACAATATATCTTAGTTTAAAAGAGATTGTAAATGCAAAGGCTTAAACAGTCTCAAAATACCTCCACCTCTTCACCAAAACTAAAAAATTTATAACATCTAAAATTATGTTTCTGTTAACTCTACAAGCACTGGTAACTCCTGAAATGGCCTTAAAACACACAAATTCAAAACTCAAGCTAAAAGAAATTAAAATCAGCCTCCAATCTCACCCACTTTCTATTATTTGTAAGAGTCATGTTCGTCCAGATAATTGAAGGCACTGCACACCCACAGAGCAAAATAAAGTAGCTTCCACATTTAACTCGGTGGCTGTGCTTCACAACAGTGGATCCGATTCTGTGAAGCTACAAAAATGTCACCATCCCACCCTTTCTGGCTCAGCAAATCACGTCTTCTTTTCTCCTTTCACCAACAGTCAGAAGCACCTGCTGTGTCTTCCCACATTGCTGACTCCTAGAGTAGCCTCTATCCCCACATTCCCTCCACTAGATTAGTTCAATGAAAAGGCAAGCACATGAAATTAAAACTATGTTTTGTCTTTGAGTAGCATAGTAAGAATTATTAAGCAGAAACCCAGATAGCCATCCCTCACCCTTCAGACATACCTTTATATTTAGTGTTTCCTAGTTACTCTCTCTAGACTATGCTCCATCACCCAGACTATGCTCTGAGGTGCCTAAATTTCTTTGAGATCCTGCAAAGAATTCAGAAACCCAAACCAGACATCTGTCCACAATATTTTAAGTTCTAGGTGTCATTTATACTGTTGCACCTAGAGTAAGTGACAGAACAAGAGTACTTCTCCATGCTTAAGCCTCCTTGCTCTTAACCCCCCTTGCACCCTGCTCAAGCCTGCAGTGATATTGCAGCATGCTGAATTTCAGAGCTGGAGTCTTTGATTCTATATTTTAAAACATTGCATAGAGCTTTTAAAAGCTCTGCAGTTTAAATCTAGTATACCTGAATCACCACCCTATTAATTCTACCCTGAGAGCATTAGAGCTCTGTTGAACTAATTTAACACCAGACTGAAAAAGCCCCTAACTCCTTAGGTTATTTCTTGTGCAACTATACACCTCCCAAGCTGACATTGTTTATTTACAATCCATTTCCCAGGCCTCTATTACCTCTGTCACGCATCTTAACCTTTGCTGAAAACGTGCTGCTTAAAACTCCTTCTGTATTTTCTTAATATAAAAAGGCCCTATTTTAGTTTTAAAAAGAAGCTGAATGGTCACATGTGCTAATCATTAGTACCTTTCAATTACATCTGACCACCTTCTTTTAAAGGGGCTCAGCTCCTCTGAGACTCATCTAATCTATTAAAAAAAATCAAACTCACAACATACTATTAGGGTAGTTATAGACAATGACTCTGAAAAAGATGTTAAGACAGTTATTTATTATTTCTAGGTGTGTTTTTGATTTAGAGGATGTAACGAGAGCAAGTACACTTACAAAGACTTATAAATGTATATGGGATGACACTCTAGTGGGAATATAGCAGGGAATAATGTTCTCCACCTTGTGCACTTTACATTGTAATGTCTTTGCCAGTTCCATACAGCCAAAATAGAAAAATTTCAAAAGAAAACCTTTAGAAATGAGGTAACATTTTATAGAACTGGTGAGCTACCTGGGTGAATCAAAGAAATCTAGATAAAGCATAGGTTAAGGATATTATCTCTCAAAATAGAGTGTTACCAATTTGAGATAGTCCATTTTAGTCCTGGAGGACCAATAGTCATCATATAATTGTGTAAACTAATTTACCCTTTTAATGTATGTAAAAATGTTCAAAACTTTTATAAATTCTGCTTGATTGCTGTATAGCTCAAATTAAGACTTTAAATTCTGTGCTGACTGGAATTCTGCCACCACAAAAGCTCATCTGTGTACTGTCAGGTACCAGTACTTCATTTTAAGAATATATAGCACATTGTTTCCCAATTAGATGTTACACCAAAATCAATGGAGTCCTTCTTTGCAGCAAGATAGTAAAGCAATGTTCCAAAGTCTTATTGATTTTAAAAGGGTTTTGCTAGCACAGAGAGATCTATTTGTGTGAAATATTTTGTTGGAGCAGAGACTGGAGTTTTGAAAAGGTCTAAAAGGAAATGACTTTCCTCTAAGGGTTATATGCATTTGTGGGGAGTGCAAAGGATGCTTTGTAGCTCAAAAGTTACTGCTGCAGCTCTCTTATCCCATTTGTCACTGAGAATTACAAGCCTTATTGACAGAAATACACAGTGTTTCATAACTAGGATTTCAAAGCTCAGCATACAAAGAGAGTCAGGCTTTGACTGATGTATGCCCAAATGTCCCCAATTCTCAATATGCTAAACTTGCTTCCTTCATTCTCTCCTCCAAGGGATGTTGAGTCAAGTTGTAGAAAATTCCCTCTTGTCCAAGTTGCATCAAATTATCCACAGTGATTCTGAGAGAAAAAAGTTATACTTCTGCTGTGCCAGCATCTGGAAAGCGGCCTGATTGGCAAGACTAAAGAGCAGAGTAATTGCATGTTCAAACACTTTCACTCTGCCCTTCCATATGGAATAAACATTCAGTCAAGAACAAACAGCAAAAATTCCCTGTGAGGCTGATGTTGGAAAGATCACCCTTCACCAATCTTAGATATCCAGGGTAAAAACTGTGTAGGGTTGAAAGCCCATAGTCTTACAAAACTTTTAGATTCAGAGAGGCTGAGTTTGAACTATTTAATGAGATCTATGTGCAGGCACTGATTAGCCGAATAGACCGAACATGATGGTACATACTCAAGGATTCACAGAAATAATTTTCAGCCAGAAAACCTGCAAAGTCTTTTTCATTACAAGGCCATCCTGGGACAAGTCCAAAGAGGACAGAGCAACAGCAAGGTACTTTATTTTTGCCAAATACTATAACATAGTCATAGGAAATCCGGAGTTGCACAGCATAAAAATCCCTCATCATACCCTCATCTCTGATTAGTAGGAAATGAATGACAGCAGTGGAGCTACTCAGTCTAATTATCAGTTTTGCTGAATTTCTAATAAGCTCTTAAAATCTAATTTTGGAAGCAGGAGTTTTGTCTCCTGCAGGGAATGGCTGATAGAAATGAGTAAGATTTCGGTTTGTCAAGTCTGGTCATTTCTCTGGCATTTAAGTCCTCAGTGAATCAGTAGGTTGGGGATAGAGCAGAATTTGTGTAAACTCTAATCCACTTTACCACTATTTTCTTTAGCTTTCTAGGGATACAAACCACTTCTACAATTAGACATGGCCCTGCCAATTCCAAGCTCCCTGCTAAGGCTGGAGTATTTATGAGAATGACTCCATTGCTTCATTCATGCCTGTCGACTGGGAGATAGACTGGCCAAGAAATAATTTCTGACAGCCACTCTGCAGTAATAGTGAAGATCAGAACTTTGACTTAGATAGCAAATTAATGTTTCATTAAGCTTTAGGAACCATTCAGAAACTATTTTAAGTATGCATTCATAATTACACTTGCTGTAGCAACAGGAATTAGGCTTCAGGCTGTTCTTAGCTCTAATTTCTCTTCCCTCAGGCTATTCTTCATCACTGTGCTTGCATGAAAAGCACCAAGCCTCTCCTCTGAGCAGCATTAAGCCTCTCCCATGGTCAGCAACGGGTCTTGGAGAGATGTGTCTGGGGACACAAACCACTTAATGACTGTTGATATGGACTATTTCTGAAGGCTATTTGTGAATTCATTCACTAGTAAAAGTGATGGAAGGGGAAGGAGAAGGGGAAAGGAAGGGAAGGGATGGGATGGGGAAAGGGAAGGTTAAAAATATCCCATTTTTCCCCCTGCTTTTTTTCTCATATTTTGTAAAGCTGTCCAGCACACACAGGAGGGTTCTGAGATTGCAGTCCTTGGGTTAAGGAGAGTGGGAGAATAGTAGGAAGAACCTACAGGGCAGGCCAGGCCATTTTTCAATCTAAACTGGCAACTCATGGCAAGCTCTGAATTGTTCGGTATTAATGGAGAAATACTGGATAAAGACCTGTATGCAAGAGGTACTGTTCATGTTTCTAAAGGCATATCTCAAAAGGGATTACATTAGAGTAATAGAAGGATAAATCTGACTAGAAAACACATGACCAAAGCATTACATTAACTGAAGAACATATTAATTGGCACTTGCTCACATTGCCTCATGTCAGGAAAGAACCTTACTCATGGCTTCACTGTGTGCAAGAGACAAGCTGCACCAGACTGCGCTTGACTTGGAGTTTTGGATGGAAGATGTAGCCAGGCAGCAGAACGCTGATGAAAAATGAACTTATGTGTAAGTTAGACGAAATACATTTTCTGCACTGATGAGAGTAATTACCTCTTACATAAAATTAGAAGTGAGTAGGAAGAGGGATTGCAACCCTGAAAAGAAAAATGCTGATTACAAAATATTTTCTCTTCCAAAATATTTCAGTTTGGTAATTGCAAGTTATCATTTTTTGGTACTTTACTGTAATTAAAATTGACTTTTAGAAGTGGAATAAGCATTTAAGAAGTAAAATGGAAACCTTTTCATCTGAAAATCCAAGAAGAGGTATTTGAATTTTTTAATATCTATTTTTAGGAACACATGAACCAGAACAAGCAATTTCCTCCTTCTCAGCCTCAATAAATTTCTGTTTTAAGAATCTCTCCATTCTTACAGGCACAGAGGAGAAGATAGACATCTGAAGACTTCAAATCACCTCAAGGAAATATTATAAAAATCCATCTTCATAATACATACTTTCCCACAGGGAGAGAGAAAGCATATATAGGAGTCTTTTTGCTTCTTTCAGCACAGTGCCATTTTCAGGTCAGTGTCAGATACTGGGTGTTGCCTTATGGGAAGTCTATGCCTTGTGGGACCCAAGAGCTAAGTGACTTTTTTTTTGCCTCTTTCTCTATTTTTGTAACCCTGAAAAAGAATGTGATTACTTCCTTCTTATTCCTTTGTTCCACGTTCCAGCCAGACTCTCCTCTTAGGGAAGTTTGTTACCATCCTGAGGTCCAGATTAAGACCATCTCACTGCATCCAGCTCTCAGATCCTCAGCACAGGAAAGACATGGACCTGTTAGAGCTGGAACAGAGGAGAGGCAGAAGAATTAGCATAGGGCTTTCCTCTCCTATGAGAAAAGACTCAGAGTTTGGGTTGCTCACCCTGGAGAAGAGAAGGCTTCAGAGACATCTTACTACAGCCTTTCAGTACTTAAAGGGGGCCTATAAGAAAGCCAGGGACAAGTTTTCTAGCAGGGTCTGTTGAGACAGCATAAAGTCTAATGGTTTAAACTAAAAGAGGCCAGACTAGCTATAGGAAAGTACTTTTTTATGATGAGGGTGGTGAAACACCGGTACAGGTTGCCCAGAAAGGTTGTAGATGCCCCATTCCTGGCAACATTCTAGGTCTTGTTGGACAAGGCTGTGGGCAACCAAATATACTGTCTCTGCAAGATTCAGAGTTTTTGATGCTTCTAGGGACCAAAGTTCCAAATCATCCAGGATTTCATTAATTTTAGGTTTTTGCAGCAGTAAATGCAAATTGGTATTATTTTATTTAGACTTCTAAGATTATAGAAAGCTAAAGCACTGTGATGTTTTGATGATCCTAAAAGCTTTGAAGTTGCTGTTTCACATAACAACTGTCTTCCCCTCACTTCATCCTTACAGTCAAACTACCTATTCTACTTTTCACTTTGAAATACAGCAATGACTGAGGGGCACAAGCTGAGGATTTCTCTTAAAAGGAACTGAAAGGGATATGTAATGAGGACAGAGGTATAAATACAAAATAGCTATTTTTCAGAATGTTCTAGACTTACAGCTTATATAGAAATGAAACTGTGTGGCTACAGAGAAAACCTCCCGACCTCTCTCCTCCTTCATGATCATACAGTTTTTCCCAGAATTTGGAAGTATTACTGATGAAACATTTTAAATCTTAACTAAAATTGGAAATGACAGATGTGAGCACCACTGAAAAAAAAAAAAAACAAAAAAAAACAGAGTGTCTGAAAAACTTGGTAATCAAAAATGAAAGTGAAGTCTGATGAAACTCGAGGATGAAACTCCTATATTTACCCTGTACCTTTTCATTCAAGGAGATATTGGCTAGTAGTTCAGGTATGTATCTTTGCTTTTCTGAATACCTGAATTTAAACATGCTTCTAACAGACCAAAAAAACAGAGAGTGGTGTTAAAGATATTCCATAATATAAATATATCCATAAAGATATTCCAAAGATATTTTTTCCTCTTTTGGAAGTATGGTTCCCACTGGAAATCCAGAACTTCATTTTAAGTACCCGTCTCTCTCTCAGCATTAAATTTGGGCCCTGGATGCTCAGTGTGGTCAAACACACACCAAACAGGGCAGCCATTCAAAGCTCAGTTCTTCTCTCATTTGGTATGAAAACTGTATCTCTGAAAATTCCTGTTGTGTTTCTGTAAGCATTCCTGGGAATGCCCATCAAAGTCAAACCCTAAAGTGAAGCTTACCTCCTGAAGCCTGAATAGTTTTACTCATAACCTGTCCCTTTCATTCATAACCAGTGCACATTTTATGCATGAAGAGAGTGACACCAGATGCCTCAGCAACTGAGAACCAGTATAATTAGAGAGTTCAGAGAATTGTGAAATTAAAGGGCAATTGAAATGGGGTTTTCAATATTGCAAGCTTGAGCTTCATTGTAGGATCTTAAATTTCATTTTGATGCCTTAATCTTATTCTGGACATTGATATCTGAAAAACTAAATTTTACACTAAAACACTAAGCATAAAATTAAAGCATTAAACACAAAATAGTGGATAGCAAACAGATGCAATAAGAATGGCAGCACTAAATTTAGTAGATGGGGAAGGAACAGAAGTAACTATGATATCTTTATTTAAAATCAGTCCTGTCTGATTGATTAATGCATTTCTTAGGTGAGCTGAAAATAAGAAATGTATGCACCTAAAGTACAAATTAATCAGCACTGCACCACTGTTATCTATACCGTATTAATTAATTATACCACATGACAGATGCAGATTTAATCACTGTCTGAAGGATTTGGGTACAGAGAGCAGTAGAGAAAAGCTGCATTTTTCAAAATTTAGGAATGTTCTACAATCACTTAAACTGTTGAAAGATTCCATGAGATGCTTTTTCTGACAGATCTTGGGGAAACGTCTTCAGCAATAATTAGCAGTTTGTATGTGTAGTCATTGACTTATTCCAATGCAGTGTTTTCAGTGGGTTTAATTAGGAATTGTTAGTGTTATGACCAATGAGCTAAAAAGTACAGTGAGATGCTCCATAAGATAAAAAGAGATCTCTGTCTAGATCTGTCAAAGCAACCCTAATTTGCTATAAAATTGATTTTATTCCAGAGTGTAACAGGGAAAATGAAACTTTTCAAAAAAGCCACTTGAAAATCTTAAGGTTTTCCTACACGTTTTATAAAGAATCTGAATTCCATCTCATTCCAAGTGTCTCCACCCGTGAAAAATGCTACATACTGAAATGAGTACTTCAAAATCCTTTTCTAGATCCGGGTGGTAGCTCAGTCCTTTTACCCTGTTCTCTTTCCAGTCTTTTCCCCTACCCTGCACCCAGGTTTTTCATAGGAGGAGTTCTAGGTTAAGAGTCAATAATTTATACTTTTTACGGATTGCTTCATTTTTTCTCTTATATGTAACAAACCCATGACTACCTGTTACTGAGTAGCCATTTCTTGCCTGAAAACATGTTTAGTTCCACTCCTCCTGCTTCAGGAAATCAATTTTGTATCACTTGAGCTCAAATTCTGATTTCTATCTAAAAAGGGTTTAGGAAACTCTGATCAAAGAAGACCTGTGATAGTGATGGATGTGCTTTTAACTGTATTCATTCTCTCCGTTTGTGCCTTTAGAAAATATCCTAAACAAAGGCATTCACAAACAATGAAAATTCCTAGTCTGTTTCTTCAAACCTTCTTCCTGGTCTCTGGCTGGTGCAGAAAGCTTCTCATTATACTACTGAGTAATGACAGAGTCTTCAGAGCAGATCTTAAACTACCTTCTGAAGGTGGAGAGGTGCAATAAATTTCACTGTAGAGCTGAAAATGAGCCCCTAATGATTTGAAATATATTCTCCCATATTAGGTTCTGTCTTTATTTGCTGCCACTGAATAGAGTCTACAGCTGAAATGAAGAACAGGAATGTAGGAAAGAAATGGACACATATGCAGAAATCTTGCATTATAGAGCAAGGAGTTATTAGCTTCTTTATCTGCTGTTTCAGTGATTGCATTAAGGATACAATATTTAACCCCGGACTGCCTAACACCTGACCTGAAAGAACAAAGAGAACCTAGGAAAAGATGAAAACTAAACATAGAGAGATACTTATTTAAAGATAATGATATGACAAATGAACTAGTATTGGTGTTAGGATTCTTGGAACTGTTTTATTATATATCAGTCACAAGCAAAAATACTCCAAAGAATATGCTGACAAGTCCTCCTTTTTCCCCATTTCTGACTTGACAAGCAGATCGTGATTTTGTGGAATTAATTTGCTATTCAAGCTTATTTCCAAGTTAAATATAATGGCTCATCCAGAACTACTTATCTGTAAGGATTTGCTATTTGAAATTCCAGCTGTGCTGTTCAGATTTGATAGGCTACAGCAAACACATGGCGTGTGTTTGTTCCTAGGAGGATGCCTGTAACATCTCTGCTGGCAAGTTTGTCTATTAAAGTATTTTTGGAAAGCAGGCACAAAAGGGGCAATAACAGTGACAGAAGATTGTGTTCAGACATGCAGAGCATGCTTTCAGGGGATAGTTCTATTTCAGGACCTCATCTTCAAGCAAAAATATCCCTTAGGTCAGGGAAGTGTCAGACAGCTGGCACACAAAGAACAGAAGGACCTGAATGTTAACCTGCCAGTGGCAGAAAGGCCCATATGGCCATGATGGAAAGGGTAACAGGTACTGGTCACAGAGTTATCAGCCATATGGCAACTGAAATTGACGAGAGACAATACATGAGCATCAATAACAAACACTAAAAGTGTTGGGATAAAGACTCCTTTACAGACTACAAATAAAAAGTTAAATTAAGCAAAGCAAAACTAAATAAGACAGGAGGAGTGTAAAAACTTGGTATGTACAGGGCAAAGGAATTAGCATTTTGAGGAAAGGTGTCAGTGCCATTACTTCAGAAACTCAGAGTGGACACACACATTACAAGGAAATACCCCTTTTTTATTAATTGTGAGATGGATGGGCAAGACATAATGAAGTATCTATGTACCAGATTTGAATTCAAGTATTCAGAAGAATCAATATTTACAGGTTTTGTTTTTAGGCTTCTTCTCTATTCTTATTACAGAGAGAGTGAAATTTGCATGCAGGGAGTGTGCTTAAATAACTTGCAGCTCATTTCCATTTAGAATGTCTGTTTAAATATCAATTTGACCTCTGTCTTTGGTGTTGGATAATATGTGTAAAATGGTCACCAAGAATTGTGTATGAAGCACAAGTGGAAAGGAACATACTGAATTTTCTTAGTTTTTTTTTACCTGATTGTTTTATTTTCTCCTTCAAGATGTCAAAGGGAGAGAGGATATAGGCAACAAATCAATAAGGCAGAGAAGAGTCAGGATATTTGCAGTAGAAGATGAGGGAAAGGAAAGCTGGGTGACTTATTTTATCACGTAAAATATGCCCTTTCTGATCACCCTCCTGGAACCAAGAATGCAATACCCTATTTGGTGCTCAGATACCATGCTGAAGAAGTAAATACAGTCTTAAGTAGATCAGATCTAAATGAAGTTTTGTACAAAAACTGAAGGTTTACTACGAGAGAAAATGACGTGCTGTTTCTTTTATCATTATTTATAATAAAGATTTGTTTTCTTTAATGCAGACTTCCCCTGAAATACTGGAAACCAGAACATAACAGGAGGAATTTAGAAGTGATTATGCCCATGAATAGCAAGTAAAATTCTGTAGGCCATGTATCTCATGAAAAGTAAATAAGTTTTTGGTTTCTTTTGGTTCATTTGGGGATTTTTAATTTTTTTTTAACTTTTTTTATATTCTCCTTTCTTTAAATTCCTCTAGCTTTGAAGGTTTTTTTATGTAAGACACATATCAAAATAAGATGTCTTCATAACTATCTTGCAGTATAATGGCAGACATGTAAGACTCTGTCATGCCCAGCACTACCTACAGGATTGTGTAACATAGAAAACTTGTGTTAAGGTTCCAAACATTCCAAATGAAGTACAGAACTCTCAGTCTTCACAATATTCCATTTAAAGTTTAGTTGAGACATAAAGATTTTTTGCCCACAGGAATCAACACCTTCATTTAAAAGTAGAACTAAATTGCAAATTTTCCTATATGAGGCAAATCATTAACCTTTGCCAAATCATTACCTCAAGAGATAATTAACAGAGATCTTGCAGAAAATGTAACTAATAAAAAAAGCTCTCAAAATTAGTGTGAAGAACAAATGTGGTCTGCCTTCCAGCTAAGGGACTTGAGTCCCCAGAGAAACTAAGTTTCTATGGACTTAAAAGAGGGTCAGGTGAAGAAAAAGAGGATTATTCTAATCTACTAGACCCCCAGGTACTGGTCATCTTAAACTCAGCAGTACTGTTAGAGCAGAAATTTTATCTTGATATCAAATAAGCTCTAGGTTACATTAATAGACTATAATTCAATTAAACATAATAGAACTTGTCACTAATTATTCAGTAACTAACCTGAATTTGCCTCGTTACATAAGAAAGTTAAAGGCTTAACATGGGAAGGCAATGCCCCTGGCTTATCTATTAACTTCATTGTTCACTTCTTCTGATTTTTTCTTTTATTGGTCTATAAAATATGTACGTAAATATTGAATTAATTTACAGGAGTATTGTGAAGATAAATACATGCTATTAGAGTCCACCAGGTATAGAATACCTTATATTCTCTCACCTCCTGGCAATTGCATGAGCTTTATGAAGTTGCAGGGAAAATCACTGTAATTTTATCACTTTGTGCAATCCTTCTATACATTATTTATAAGAATCTAGTAATATGACACATTGTTTCATTATATAACCCCATAAATAGTCAAATAAAGTATAAAGTCATATGTGCATCAGAATCAAGCAAATTGAACCAAATACTTACTACTGTCACGAAGGCTCAGGAAAGTAATTTTTTCTAACAGATGATGAGCTCTCATTTCAGAACAGTCTCACAATGGCTTTTTCCTCCTAATGAATTAACTCAAGGAATACGGACTACGATCTCAAGAAAAAACAACAGCCTCAGCAGCCTGTCTGTCTCATTTATTGTATCATTTTTGTTACTGCACCCGTCAGTTCCTGAGGGGAAAAAAATAAGTAAAAATTAGGCCATTCATAAAAGGGAAGTCAATACTTCTCAGTAATCCCACATGCTGTTATTGGATCCTCTGGGGAGCACTATGAAACTTCCCCCATAGCCCACCTACTTGGTGAACCCCTGTCTCTCCTGTATTTAGTCAGTGACAGCGTGTAAGGTGACAGCAGCCAGGTATTAGCTGGGCATCTGGAGCCTCTCTTCTCAATACAGTGTGTAGGACTCTGCTCTGTGCAGTGCTGATGAGACTAAAGGGAGCATCCTCCACATGTGCTCACATCTCAATGAACCCACGTCAATAGAAAACAGCCACAGCCAGTAATATGCTGTGTGTTTATAGGGGACCAGGACTGTATTTTAAGATAATGTGAAGTGCTGAGGCACCTGACATTTCTGGTTTAAGCAAATCATCTTCAACAGTTATTAACAACACAGTATCTTGCACAATTAGAAGCAGCACACATAATTTGTAAACCTGCACAATGCAAAATAAAACTTTGCTAATGACCCAAGCCTAAGAAACATGTGTTCTCCACCTTTTCTACCACTGACTCTTCTTCCTTGACTAATGGCACAAGACTTCCTTGACTTCCCTGGCACATGGTTTTTCTCCATTTTGTACATGGCTGCCTCAATGAGACAATGACATGGGCAATGTGACATTGATGTCAATGAGACTTGTAGATATCAGCTTCTTTCCTCCATTTATTGCAGCAATGAAATGTATTTCTATGTTTTCTATGTATTTTCTACGTTTCTGCCTTTTGTACTCTTGTGCCTCTCCACTGATAAATCTAAAAAAAATACATGGAAATGACTGCTTTACTAGCAAACTCTTCTTGCTAACAGAAACCAGTGACCATGAAGTCGCAGCATTATTGAATCTGTTAAAAAAAAAAATATTTGTGTAATCAATAAATGTAGATCTTTCAAACTCTTTTAATTGGACCAAGTAGTTTCCTACTTGAGTGAGTATTTTAGTATTTGCTATAGGTACAAATGAGAAAATTATCATAGATTTTTGAATTTGGGGTTACTCACACGTGCAAGGGATTAAGCTGGGACTTATTGGACTGCTGACTATCTAATTCTTCTGATAAGTTTCATGAGGTCTTATTTCCCAGACTGGATAAATATTTACATACTTCTGGATCAAAGAAAAATTTAACATTAATTTTCTTCTAAAGCTTTTATGTGTAATATGTTTTGCATGTAATACCCCAGTTTCTTCATGATGTGAATCTTTAGGATATTCCCTGAAAGCCATGACAGTAGGTAAGCATGTGAAAAGTGAGTGCATTCAAAAACTGACTGATAGCTGGCAGGAAATTTCTATGATATTTTGCTGTTATGCATATAGTAGAAAAGGATGTAGTGAGGAAAAGAAAAGGGCAAAATAAAACCAAAAGAAATATCAAATGCTGGAGAGTCACATTGATGGATTGAAACAGAATGGCCTGAACTTGAAAAATAAACCTAATGACTAGATAGGAGATGCATAAGTACACTGAACTCCTACAGCTAGAACAGAACAACTAAAGCAAATTTAAAAATCCAGGAGACTCATTCTGAAAAATTTTAGCTGATGTAACTTCTCAAAATGGCCTCATAACACACAGAATTTGCAAGTGTTATGAATAATGTTCTGTGTCTAGCCTCCCCCAATTTCAGGTGTCTCTCCCTTATTTCTTTGCCAAATTATTTTACTTTACTCCCAGAATTTGATTCAATGTTACATCAACAGGTAATAATACATAATTAAGAGTGCAATCAATGTCAATATTGAAATATATAAACTCATTAATGATAAAGAGCATCTAATGATATGAATATGGAATTAGGATGGAAATTGATACATTCAGTAGGATTTAAGAGATGACAATAATAGGAAAACAAGGCTGAAATGAAGCTGCAGGGGCCAGATATTCCATCCAGTACAACAGGAAGAATCCTGTCTTTGTCACTGTCTGGCCTCCATTGAAAAGATAGTTTTCCCACACCAAAAATTTCATAAGAATTTTAAAAGTAAATTTATAATTCCATGTCATCTTGAAGATCTTCAAATTTTCTCCAGAAATAAAAACCAAGATTCTTTGAGCTGATAAAGATGTAGTTTTAGCCATTTATTCACATTTTGTTTAATGATTTATTTGTAATAGATCTCCATCAAGTTGTCCTGTTTAGCTCTGATTGATTTCCTCATCATGACACCAGAATACTGAAGAGGTTTGTCTTTTCTTATATCTTTTCCACGGTGTAGGACATCTTCAATAAAATGTGTTTCAGTCTGAGTATAAAATAAACTGATGCTTTATGAAATCACTAAATTTCAAAATGAATGAACTTTTTGGTCAGAAACAAGTAGCAATAAGGCTTGAACACGATTTCCTTTTTCCTGTTGCCCACGAAAATTCATCCTGTACTTAGGAACACTTTTCCAAATCTAATGGTTATCCAACCATCTAAGTTTCTAAGTGAAAATGCATGTTTTTACCAAAGAACATTTCTCTGATTCTAATATTTCATCAAAAGCACCTTGAATTTCATTGCATCTCTGTGTTATGAGTTATCAAACTTGAAATATGACTTCCCCAAATCATCAGAACCACTATCACCCCAGAGAAAGAATCTCCCTGCATTTTTTAATTCAGCACCTTTTGATGGTACTTTTCTATGTCCTCTGTGTAGGTATATATTCTACTTTTGTACTGTACTTTTTCTATTTTTAAGAAAATGTCCATTTTAAAATTTTTAAGGTACACAGAACTGTCTATCCATTCTAACTAACCAGACCAGCTCTGAGCTAATGTTCTCAGGAATAAACAACCAAAGTAAAGTGAAAGTTATTCTCTCTCTAAGAAGGTAGTGCAATCTTCTTCAAAACAACTGTGAAATGACCACACAAGATGTTTAAGAAGCAAAAATAAATAAGACCACAGATAGGGCTATGCTGGAAGTACGGAATCAGAGAATCATAGAATAGAATATTCTTAAGACAGAAGTGCACTTGTACAGAGAAATGCACCATGCACACACCAACCTAAAAACAAACTCTACCCTCCAAAGCCATGTTCTATCAAATAGATTACTTTGTTGAAAAAACTTCTTGTTAGGTTGACAGAATCATACCATAAGCCCTATACAATCCTCTTCAAGAAGATGGGTAGAAAGTCAAACTATAAGCTATCCTGGACGAAGGTCATAACATGAATCCCTTTTTCAAATTCTCTTTTCTCCTCTTCAAATTCTCCTCTTCCTTTACAGAATGCTCAAAAACAAATTTCTGTATACCCATACACATCAAACAGTGTCAAACTGTGGCTAAGCAAGAAATGCAAGATCCTACTATCCATTTCTCACACTCACAACAAAGTATGTTCACCCTGTCCCCATTTCATAGGACACTCAGAATGTAACCCACTTCCTTCAGTGCATTACATACCATCATAGAAGCTCTGCCAGTGAAATCAAACAACTGCTTATACAGCAGAATAAACTTTCTCGGAGCAGTAAGTCAGAAATACCCGTTTACAAGGAGGATAACACTCTTCTCAAATCAATTATCTCATCTAGCCTCTCAATCTCTGATCTTTCTACACAGCGTGGCAACAGAAATGTGCAAAACACACACAAAAGACAAGACTAGGAATGAAAATCCATGACTAATATACATGTGCCTTGGTTTTAAATCACGGGTTTAAGCCATCTACTTGTGTCCATGTCCTGATGCAGGTGATACTGTACATACTCATAGGAAAACTGAGCTCATTCCATCCTGATATTAGAGTGACACGGTATCACGTTTATCATCTACAACAAAGGTGAGATTTGTTCAAATGCAACATTCCTAAATTGACTGACCTGGACAGCTGTCAGTGCCCAAGGCTTTTCAGTGAGCAGCAAGGACCAGGTGCTGCACAAGGAAAGCTGAGCCAGCAGCCAAGTCTGATAATGAAGTATGTGGGAGCAGTGTCCCAAACACCAAAAGGGCAGGATGCAGAGCAGTGATTTCAGTTCTAAAGAGACAGTGATCAAGAGTGATCAGGGTCAGACACAGCACAGTGACCACCAAGCAAATCTCCAGCAGCCAGGCAGGTCCAAGGCCAGGCCAGGCAGCCAAACCAGCAGGTCCAGGTCAGACTCACAGAAGTGGAAGATTAGGCAGAGTCATAGCTGCTACACAGATCTAGTACAGCAGAGGCAGCAGCAGCACTGAAGTCTCAGCTAAAAGAACCTCCCAAGAGAAAAATATGGCAGCCCTCACTTCCAGGTCTATTTGCAACAGCTCTTAGAGGCTACATTCAACAGCTGAGTTCCTAGAAAGGACACAGTCTCCAGGACCTAACAGTCTTACCATAATCAATTGCTTTCTTTTCTAAACCATAAATGTCAATTGTAACCATTTCTAAGAGGTGAAGAAATGTCAAAGAATGGAGAACTACAACTAAAATCTCAATACACAGAAAGGGAATTTTTGACCAGGAAGTCTCAGACTTCCTCACCGAAAAATTAGAACACTATGATATGAAGATTTCTGAACAGAAATACGGAGTTGTTTTGAGAAGACAGAATTTATTACACAGAATTTCTGCTTCCTCTAAGTTTTACTAGGTTTGTTGCTTAAGGGCAAATAAATTACTATAATATAATTGGACTTTTTGTCAGCATTTGATTTAGCACTGCAAGAAATTTGTTTTAATGTAAGGTTTTCTAAATCTCTTATTCAGAAGCAAACTTAATATTGTAAAGTCTTGCACATGCACTTAAATAATCTTAAAGAAATATATGTAAGTAAAATTTCTTACTCCAAGAGAACAGGGTTTTCCTTTGATACTTTTTAGAGAAAGAAATGCAAAAATGTGTAGAAGACACATTTATGAAGCACTTCAACTAAAGCTACTTGGTTAAAATTTTAAAAAATATATTTTGTCTCTCCTTCTTGAAAGATTATGTATTCTTTCTCGCTTTCATTTATATCAGTTTTTCAGATGGACATATGATATAGTCACCTCACTGTCACTTCCTTATTTTTAACACAGTCTGGCAGGTGCTCGTCACAGGCATGCAATAGAGGCATTCACTTTCACAGCACCCCTTTGAGACATTCAGTTTGTAGCCATGCACAGTACAATATCATATTTTACCACACAGGGAGGCTAGAATTCAAGCTAATAAGACCAGTTGCAGTAAATATTTTGCAGTAAACACATTTCCAGGGTGGCATATAGATACCATTGTCGAGTGAGAAAGATGCAAATAAAAAGCCATCCTCATTGAATCAATAAATGAGGTCATGAGGGAGAATTAAGCTGTTTCTCACTAGCAGTCCACTTAGTTCAATATCCTGCTTCTGGAAAGAGCCCACACTTGGTACTTCAAAAAAATGAAAAGCTATTGACAGAGCCCAGCATTATGTGACAGAAGACTCTTGTCTGACCTGTTTAAACATCATACTTACAGATGGATGCTGATCTCAGCGTGAGCGAAGGGCAAGGTTCAAAATGCTTCAGGAGTTGCTTGTTGCAACTGAAAGACATTGTTCTACAGTCTGCTTTTTTTTTTTTACCATTTTCAAATACTTATGAGCTCATATAATGAGGCATTGCAGCAAATGACTGCAGCTCCTATGGGGAAAAAGCAGTGAGTGTCAGCAACCAGAAAGCCTTAGAGGCTCATCGCTGTTCTCTGCTTTCAGCCATATTGGTCTGGCACACAAAATAGTGCACTCCAAACTGCAAGCTTGCTCTTGTCAACATATCAAACTGGAGTGCTAATCATTAATAACTTATTCTGAGACAATATTGACAGCTGCTTTGCTTTATTACCAATGCCATCTGTGCCCAGCAATCCCACAGTCCCTTTTCTACTACTTCTTAGCTTGCACTCCAAATGCTTTTCAGGCTGCAACAAGCAGAATGGAAACAACAGCTTGAGCTTCTTAAGAAATATCACCAGCCAACTCAGGGAGCCCAGAAGATAAGGAGTAATATGATTGTAGCCTACTGAGTTTTCATCACAAGCCAGCTTTATGAATAGCATGCTGCCAGATGCCTTTTACTACTAGTGATCACTTCCACTGTTTCCAAAGACCAATATTATGCACTTGATATTCAACTGGTCTTTTCCTATTCTGAGCAGCACTAAAGCCTCAGTAAGTTTGATTAGCATATCTGAAGTATTAGCAGTATCTAAAGCAGTTTTGAGTCTCCTTTTTACATTTATTCAGTGTTTGGATACTAAGAGAAGTTTGTGACCAAAGCAAAAGTATTATTCCAATAATACTCTAATTATTCCAATATAAAAGGCAGCTTCCAGTCTTCTGCTGGGCCACTTGAAGATTTTTCATTTGTGAGTTCCCAAGGTGTTTGCACTTCAGTACAGAATTAATAATAAGACTTTGCCTTGCTACCCAAAGTGCATTCCTTTGAACAAATGAGAAAATTTAGATTTCAGATGTAAATTTAGCTTAAGTCATCAAAGGCAATTCAGTTTTAAACAGACACCTACCAAAATTATTTAAAAACTTGTAAAGAAAAGAACTGAGAGTGTTCATTCAAGCCATTTTTGTGGATCTGCTCAACTGGGATGAAATTGCTAAGAAAATGTATAAATAGACATATTTGATTGTTTTGTAGTAACAATTTGGGAAAAAAAGGGAAAGCCAAAAATTTTCAAAAGACTCACAGATAAACTTTTAAGTGTGAATGGCTTTTTAAAGCACACGTGCTTTTGATTTTTCTGTAGTGCTATTTTGGGAAGAGGTGGAAAGAGCCCAGAGGTCTACCACTTTATTTGGAAAAACTGTCTTTTGTCTAAGCGAATTTTATCATTTGAAATTTTTAAGTCAGAGAAAAGAAAAAGAAACTGTGCTTTTTTCTCACATGTATGTATGTAAATGTAAAAATTCAAGTGCAAACTCAGTCCAAAGCAGAAAGGTCTGGAACAGATGGCTGAACGTCTTTGGAATATCAGTTGAAAAGAGGCTGTCAGTGGCAGACCTTCACTGAAAAATAAAGGAAAAACTCTACAACAAAGGAGTTTAGGTAACTTGTTAAGAGCACTTGCCAGGAGAAGAGGGGAGGCTTCCTGGGTGAGGATACATTTTTAACTATCTGAGGAAGGGACTGGGAACTCAGAAAGCTTTTACCAACCTTATCACTGATATAATAAAAAACCCTATCTCTGCAGAACTTGCCACTATTAGATCTCTAGAAACCATAGGTTCAGCAGCCTCACTACTACCACATAAGAGTCACAAGTCACAGAAGAAAGGGACTTCAGAAGGTTGATTAGAGGCTGTCACTTCATTGTGAGGGTTTTGTAGGCCCGTGGCAACTGGGCTGAAAAAGATTGAATAATAATTACTGTAAATTCAGTGTATGTAATTACCTCACAGATGACTTGCCAGGACTGATAACATGCTGACAAATCTGACACAAAACTTTTTTAGCTTGAATAGTGGAGGTTGGCATCTGTGGTCTGCAGTGCTCAGTGAATGACCGCAATCGCCATTAGCGCTTTGTTCATTGTGCTGCCTCAGCACTCCTGACCCTTGGCCATCCCCATTAGCAGTCAGCAGAAAGAAAACTGATCACAGTGACCCTTCCTCCTGTGGTATCACAGAACCAACCTCAATAGAAACCAAATCTATTGCAGGATTATAATGCCTTCAAAAACTGGATGGTGTGTCTCTACCCATCTGTAACAAGACTGAATCCTGCAAAATCAATGTCTGTTTCATGTTACCCAGGCTCTCTGGATCACAATAGGGGACAATAATGAAGAAGGAACACACAAGAGGAAACTGAGCTATCTGATAAGAGCTAGCAGCCTATCAGGGCACAAAGCATGCCCAGGAGCTACTCCTCTCCAATCCTGATCTGGGATGGCACAGGAGGCTGCAGCTGCAGGTGAACAGTGTGAGACCTGGCAGGTCCACTTTGAAAAAGGACTAGAAGAAAGGTTCTTTTTCATTTAGTCATTACTCTGTCTGTCACACTGACATTGCTCCCTTGGATCATGTTTTCAGTACCACACACAGAGTCATAAATAGTTCCTGTTAATTTTATAGGTTAAGACCAGGGAGCATTTGATCTTATCTCTCAGTTCTCCATCCCTTTTTGACATTCACAGCATTAAAAAACAAATCAAACCAGCTTTCTTTCTTCAGCAACTAAAAGAAGGAAAACAAATGTAATTGATTATTTCAAAAATACTGAGAACATTCAGGCATAAGGACTGAAAATTCTATCGTAAGTACAACTCTAATTAAGAGAGTGATCAACATATTAATAACCAGAGGGAAATCTTAAGGATAAGGGTTTTGTAATTATTTTTATTATTGCTTTGGTCTATTCTAAATACAGGAAGCTTTATTTATAAATTCTCTGATGTACATAGATTTAGTTACATTTCCACTAAGTTATCCCTTTATTTCATTAAATTTGCTGGCTCAGATCAAACAATTTTCCTCTCCCTTCAGGCACAATTTTAATGTCAAAACAAAAGGCTGTATCAATGGTCTTTAGGACTTTAAATCTGTCTTTGGAAATGATATTTTATGGCATATATGAAAAAGAGAGCATTAACTATATCTGTATCTAGTCTAACCCAAATGGTGTGTTAAGGATGTGTTTATTGAACTTGAAATGTGCCAAAGCAGACTGACATAAGGTCCTCCATCAGGTGTCAGATAGAACAAGCTGAACTGCAAAGATAGAAGAGGTATTCTCTTTTTCTTTTCATTCTAGGTAAAAACACAAAGCTCTTTGACCCAAATCAATTTTTATTTCAGAAACAGCAACTGAAAGAATTTCCAAGTTTTGCTGGAGAACATTTGAGGAGGTCAGTGAAAGTCAGTCTGTCTGGTTAACAAATACTGGATCAAATATTGACTGAATAATCCCCAAGTCACTATGAGCAATCTCTTCCCTGTACAGATGTGTTAGAAAATATGGATGTAGGCGAATTGACTTAATACCGATATACAATAAACCTGAAGGTATCAGACCTGATCTGTCCCAGAGAACTCCCTAGACCTGACATTTTGCATCTCTGCTGTTTTTGCAGCTGCTTAAACCTGGTTAGTGCTCATAAACTCTTCCTATCTTTGTAAAAGCCAATGTTGATTCTCCCAGGAAAGTTCTCATTTGGCCTGCTGGCAATCAGCCATGTAATACTTCTCTGAGAGCGGACAGATTAAATGGAAGCTGCTCATCTAGGCAGAGCCTGGAGCTTATGTGAACAACATCCAAGTGCATCCCAGAGTAATGTGTCCTGGGAATTTGCTCTGGCTTGCTCAAGAGGTAGCCCTGACAGCATACTCAGCAACAAATTCAGCTACAAATTATGTGGGTCATTACTCGACATGACTGTGTGCTTGGTCTTAGGGAGAGAAAAGTGCCAATGCAGTGACTGCTCCGAGAGGCTGAATCCTCTCATTCTTCCAACAGTCTTGGACTTGCTGAAATCTCCTGGGCTGTGTCATGTGCTGGATGAAATTATAACAATGATAGAAAATAGAACTGGAAGGGACCCAAAAAAGATAACTAATTCAAAGCATAAGTAATTAACATTTCCAGTCCTATAGATTTCCCAGTCATTTTTCCAGTGTTTTGTTTTCCATTATTCCTACATATAGAAAGCCTCTCCTATTGCCTAAATTCTTTGTCCTTTGTCACCATAAATGCTAGTCATTTGCTGACTGTATTTTTAAAATTCTAAGTATTTTTAATTTTCTCAAGTAGACTTTCTGTCTGACTAGGACCTTTTAGTCAAATGACTGAATAGAGCTGAAAAGGGTAAATCCACTCCACAGTTAAGAGCACTAGATGGATCTCATGAGGAGGGATAAGGTGAATAACCAAAGATCAGTTACCACATTGTTTTTATCTAAGCTATAATAAAGATTTCTGTGGAACCCTACTGATTACAGCCATGGCATAAAAGTCCTCCTTACATCATGCACAGCTTTGTTACATGAAAGAATAGCAATGGCTTGCTGTTTGGTCCAGTTTTCCAGTTCACCTACGATTTGTAACTCTTCATGTAAAGGCTCTGAAATTCCTGATCTAGAAAGGGTTTTACAACCATCTCTCCCATTGTCTGTCAAAGTCAAAGGAAACATATTACATGGTTTTCATTTAGGAACAGAAGCTGTACACAGACATCTGGGAAAATGACTACATGGAAGCAGTTTTAGGCCAAGATCTTCTGCTTATTTCCACTGGCATAGTGGCCTTTCTGGTCAGGATGCCAAGTCTGCTATAATCAGCAGAGTTAAGGGCTCTCAGTGCTTCAAAAGATTGGGATCTAATTGCTGCAAATTTAGTTAATGCCAAGGGAGAAAGACAGGCATCAAGATTTGGGCCTTTGCCCCAAAAGAGAAGTGCAAATAACATCCATAATCATTAGACTGTTGTCAGGAGAGTGCTGAGAACTGGGCTGTACAGAAGCCTGCCTGAAATTTTGATGAACTAAAAAAATTAATGAGCTTTGGGTTCAAAAGGTTTCCTTTGATGTGCATCAAGCATTTTCATGAAATACAAGTAACTACACAAATGTGCTATTTAGCAATAATGGGTCATATCAGAGCTGGATATCTCTTGATCTCCTGCTGAGATGACAGCATGCCCCACACACTTCTGCCAACACAAAACAAGTGTTAGCAGATTTAGTCTTAATGAGCTCATCACACCAAAGTACCAGTTAAAGGGAGTAGGTCACAGATTATGTTTGTTTAGTTGTCCCGATGTGTCTTGTTAATTCCACACACAAATGTGGTGTTGGGGGAGGAAGCATCCCCAGTCCTTAGTGCCTATCTTCTGCACTGACACCTATAAGCTTTCTGTCTGCCTAAACTTGGGGTAAACTGACACAAATTAATTTGTTCTGTGCCAGCTTTGAATCTGGCTCCGCACATATGTACTTTCTCTTCTTAACACCTTTTTCTGACCTCTCTCTCCACTGAAAATGATGTAAAACAAAGTTGGACTTTTTGACCTTTGTTGGATTTGGTGAAATTAGAAGTTTTTACCAGCCTTAATGATTCTAAGTTTGAGGTAGGGAGACAGTTTCCAGCCCAACCAGACTGGTATTTTCAGATCATATTTCTGTTTATGCATTTACATTTCTCATGCATGTTTGAATGTGGCAGAAGCCTCAGTCATGCAGCCCTTTGAATTCAAGGTGGTTAGATCAAGGAAGATTAGGAATGAGAGGATACAGTCCTGTGATACAGGAATACCACAAAATCTGCTTGAAGACCCACACTACATTCTCTTCTAGGTACATAAAAAAACTAGCATCAGCCAATGGGTATTACTATAGCACTTAATAATATGCACAGCTACGTTAGCAGATATTTATGTCTAGAGAATGCTACAATCCTTCATTCCCCACTCCTCCACCCCTCCAATGAACCTGTGCCTTCCTACCTTTTGTTTAAATTCCTTTCTGCACAACAGAACATCCTTCACATGAAAGTAGGGTACTTGCTAGAGGAAGATCATAAAAATCCAGAAGATCTACTGCATTTCTGTATTTTATTGTGTATAGGAATGAGGTTTACTGGTTAATCCAGTACTTCATTTCTCTGTAGGAACATGCTTATGCCTTGATGTGCAGTCTTAATAACTTTCTCCTGCATAGGAAGACAGTGTCCAGTGCTGTATTCATAAGCTAAGGCATAGGTTAAGATGAAATAACTTTATATAACAATTACATGCCGGTATGTTAATTTTCTTGAAGAAGCATCACCTCTCCTGCTATTCTCCTAACAACAATCTATAGTTATAAAAACCAAGATTTAAAGTGAAATATTTTCTGTGCTGGATTTCATAGAAGAAGCAGTATGTGATAATGTTGTATGAACACTTAACAGCCAATGCTATTTTCACAGAAATCAATTTTGTGTCATAGCCCATTAGGTACTTCAAGACAATGCAACATTTGAAACTACAAAAGCTTTAGTGAGGCATATAAATTACAGAATAAACTCTTATCCTTGTCGGGATATGCTGAAACTGCAACTTTGATGGTGGGGAAAGCTAAAAGAGCTCCTATTCTTCCCTTCCTTCCAATTTTGTTTATGGAGCTGTCTCAGAAACCACAGCACAAACTGAGTTTTGGAGTAATTAATTTTAAAAATAAACCTTTCTCCTTTTTTTTCGTAAAGAGGGGCTGAATCCAGAACACAATGGAGTAACCCCACTAGTAGCTGTACTGGCACAAAAAAGTGACAACAGTGCTGCTGGAGAACACCAACGAGAGCAGGAGCTCCTTAAGCCACTTTGAGTGCTTGTAGTTAGTGCCTTGTTACTTCATACCTACCCACTGATAGCTAGTCCTATCAATTACTGGCTCTTGCAATTCAAAGCACATTTTGGTCAGTAATCAGCTTCCCTGATTTCCCACAGGTTTGTTCCCTGTGATTCTAAATGTATATAGTGATTTTTTCATCAACTAGGACTAAATTATACTCCACAAGAAGCAATTATTTGGAATGCAGATAAAACATAAGAAAATGCTACATAATAATGATGTCAAAGCTGGCTTCCTTTTGAAAGTAAGGGAGTTAAGACAGGAAGAAGTTGACATTACTGGTAAATGATCCACTTCCAAAGCAAAAGCATTTCACTGATAGAAAGAATCAAAACACAATTGCACACCAGTGAAGCAGGTTATGGTGGCTACACAAGTCATAGTCCTGTAATAGTAAGAGCAGAACAATGAGAATAAAAGTAGCATGAAAGGTCTTTAGACAAAAAACAAACTCTCTCATCTGGAATTGCAAGTTGTACACAAAAGATGTTTTGAGAACAATATTTTTATAACAAGAAAGCTGTAGAAGCAACACGACTTATCAAGTGTTGTTTCTGCTTCAAACATGATGTTTGGATTCAAAGTGTCTGTATACCACCTTTACTTTAGACATAGCATGAGACTTCAGTACCCATCTCCATAGTTTTCATCATGGGTATTATTCCAAGTATTTTTCTACTTTCCTTCCCCAGAGCTGATTGTTTCAGCTCCCAAAAGTCATCTTTGGTAGCCCCCAGTTTGGTCTCACTAAAAATTTTCTGCACTGCTGCTTCAGACACCATGGCTCATGCCCTGTCATTACCTCACCTCTTTCCAGATATCTTAGTTCATCTTTGTTTATATCTTACCTAATTTCAGGGACTGGATTAAACAAAAGTATCCACTGTTTCCTTCCCCTCTGTGTACTTAACCAATATATGCATCACTGCAGTACAAACAAGGAGGTTGAGTCTGTGTTTATCAAATAACTCTGACATAACCTCGGGTGTCTGCTCTGTTCTTACACACAAATGAAAGAGAATTTGGCGAGCTTAGGAGTGAAAACTGAGTATTAAAGGTAATTGAAAAATACGGGGTATTGTAATTCATTTTATATTTCAGCATCCCTAATTGCCTCATATTACATCAGTTTTGATGTGTTTCTTTAAGGCAGCAACACAGAATTATTTTTACAGGCATACACCCTCCTTAGCTTTTGCATACTTGTTACCTAAATCAATATCCAAGTAATTCGTCCTACACTCAAAGTCTTAGGCATTTTTACTGTCTTTTATCTGTAAACACATCTCCTTTCTCTAATTCTTCTAAGGATCTCAGGGGATACAACATCCACCTCCTTTCATTCCTACTCAAACTGTGTCAGAAATTATGTTGTTTCTCTTACAGACTAAGACCTCTCCAGGACACACCATCCTTTCTGGCTTACTTTGTTTCTGGCTTTTGGCAGCTCCTGTATTCTATTCAGTCCCTTGATGTTTTCCAGGCTTGTCTCTGATGCTGTATGAATTCTGTATGTCTCTTGGAAAAAAATAACCACTTGATCCTGTAGTTTTGTGCTATATGCTTCAAGAATTTGTCTGGAATATAATCACATGTACTTTGAAATTCCTTTCATTTATAAAATATCAACTTGAATGCAGAGTACAAGAACCTAAACACAAGAAAAAAAAACCTATACGAGAAAAGATCAGGACTCTGGACTGGGATTTGAAATATCTGGGATTACTTCTTGGTTCAAAAATTCTGTGTGTGATCATCAGTTACAGCTGTATCATTATAAAACAGCAGTCTGTAAAGGGATAATGAAGTTCCGCCTTCACTCATCCTCTCTTCAAACCATTGCCTTGGAGATGAATTGGAGAGACTCTGTATGCCCCAGGGTGTTAATGTATTGGCAGGATATTTGAACACCCAGATGTTTGAACACATTATTCCTGTGTGCTTCAGAAAGTACAGCTTAGATCTATATTTAGTCTGCAAATTTGCAATCTGTACTTGCAGCCTTTTAGAACTTCCTTGACCCAGTGGTGTAGATATATTATCTTTTTTACCACTTTCCCTTGCCTTCAGCGTTCTTTTCTGCTCTGAACCATAAGTAGTGAGATTATACCTTATTCTTGTAAAAAACTTTAATAATACAATATTAAGGGTATACATATAGGTAACACTAGTTAGGACTTTGCAAAATCTTCAAACAAATGCCTTATATTCTGCAACAATTCAGTGACTAGTTCCAGCATGTAACTGACTTTCACTTCTTAATATTTTCAGTTCAAATTTACAGCCTCTTATGTCAAACTTTTTGCTGTGTTCCTCACCTCTGTTTAAACATAAGTGTCAGGAAAAGTTTCATTCTTTAAATTATTTTAGAACTGGAGCAGTGTGATCCCAAGATGTTTTCCATTTACCTTGCCTGCAGAAGCCACTGTGCAGTGTACTGTTCAAACTCACTAAACATCCTTAGAGCTGTGCTGACACCAAAAGGATCCCTTAAAGCCTAAAGAGAAATTTGGTAACAAATGACTCATCTGAACAGACCCCATGACACCCACAAGGCAGGAGACACTCAACAAATAAACCTGTATTAATGATCTCTTGGCAGTGTTAGCATTTACATTAGTATTTTAAAAAAGGTAAAGTCAGGGTCTCTTTAGCCCTTTGTCATTTCTTGTAATTGGAGAATGGGGTTGAGAAATAGACACTAAACAAGGCACTTGGGGCACATCACAGGGTCTACAGTCATTTGGTGATCAGGACATCCCACGCTGGCCTTAGGGGACTTCCTCTGGGTACCCATCAGACCATCCAGCACAATGTGCCCTAGTACCAAGGACACAGAGTTAAAGCAGGCAGCAGAATCTGAGTTCCTGGAATTCATTTTACTAATCGACTTAATTAATTTAAATGGATTAATTTAATTAATTGATTGTTTTAATTAATTCAAATGTCATTAATCACTTTACTTCATTTTTCCAATGACAGAATTGCAGTGAGAGCCAAAGAAGCACAAAGCAAACAAGCAACCTGGAAATTCAAGTCAAATGCAAGGCAGTTAAAGCTAAATTAATGGTGTAAACACAGCACATTAACATACTGCAAGGTCACAGCTGCTCAGGCTGACGAGGAGTGCATCCACCTTAGCTTTTCAACATTTGATGAAGGACAAGTATTCTTAGGGGATGAGAACCTGTCTCCTCTTGGCTGCTGAGACGCATATTATGACTGTATTTAACCAATACATTCAGAACAAGAAATGCACATTCCAGCAGTGAGTACAACTTTGCCCTGAAAGGTGATATTTATGAAGGACAGTTGGTGGTCTGTCCTGGCCCATTCCCACATCCCTGCCATGACTGGGCTGTGTCCAAGCCCCTCCTCACTGGGCCTGATCCCGATTTGCTACAACTTGGCCTTGGACCTGTCACTTAACCATGGGCTTCCCTGATTGCTGAGACTCTGAGCTGACTCTGGTTGCATCTCCAGCCACGTTTCTTCCTGATGCCTTGTGTAGGGCCTAAGCTGAACCAGCAGAACAATTAGAGAGTATTGGAAATACCCAGAGACTTCATAATACAATTTTACAAAAATTCAGGTGTTTCCCCTTTAATGAGTCTATATAGGTTTTCCCATTCCTAATCTTCCAATGACTGGGTGACACTTACTCATTTGCAGACATGGACTTTTGGGATCACAGCAAATCCAAACCAGTACTGTAGATTAAACTGAACTTTTTGGGAAGTTTATTTGTTTGTTTATTTTCTCTAATGGGATGCCAATCCTGACAATATTTGCTACACTGCATTCTTCTTCTCACCTGTCATGGCTGCAAACTGATGGCTAGGAGATACTGTTGCTCTGCCAATGTCTGAAGGACCACAGGAAATGGAGTGGATACAGCTCTACGCCAAATCCACTAAAGGAGCTCCAAAATCAGTTTCCGTCAGATACTTTGGTTCTGTAAGAACTGCATCATCTGTTTCAGCTCACTTCTGTGACCTCATGTGTGACTGCCACTCCTCTGTATGTAGAGCTTACTCTCTTCCACAATCTCGTCTATGAGCTCTACTTCAGAGCTTCTATTCTCGGCACTAAATTGCTGTAGCTGATTTTTAGGATCCCAGTACACCCATTTAAATATGTTTAAAATATGTATGGACCATATCGACCACAGCAACTTGGTAACTGAGCTGATTTAAAGACCAAGTCATAGACCGGCTTCATCTCTCCCCCACAAAATTTTCAAACAAAATACAGACAACTAAAACTGGATTTTTTAAATACAAGGCACCACATTCTCCTACTTACCACCTCCCATCTTTGCCTTTTAATTGCTCTCCCTAAATTAATCATGTCATTTTAATGAGTGATGAATACCATCAAAACCCAATAAGTCATCTCAGAAGTCAGGTAATCTGAATTTGGCCACAAAGAGCAGATCTCTTAGGATAGTGCCATCATTCTTCAGCACAGACTCACACTTTAAAGCTTTGGACACAAATATAATGAATTTTTTTTCAAAACCAGACAGCCATAAATATGCTAAATGCTTACTACGTTATCTTTGTAATTTTTCATGCCTTGTGGGTCAAAAACAGTCCAGGAGCTACACTGCTCTGAAAAATAGCATAGTTGGTTCTTGTGTGGCCTGTACCCTACACACTTGCATTAACTTTAATCATTTAAATAACTACATGGCAGTTTTCTTCACTTTGGTGAAGCTTACAAAAGTGAATCTTATTTTTTAATTTAATATATTTTCACAGAAAGTCATAGGTGAATATATTTTTCTCCTTCTGTTCCCCCTCCTTTCTTGGTTAGTAAAACCAGTACTCAGTTTAACTTGAGATTTGATGGAAAATAGTCAGCTGGAAACACTTGTTTGGATTGTCTTTAATTGTAACTAAGCTTAGAAAATGCTTAGTCTTACTTGTCAGAAGCACAATTGTACATTAATTACTCCAGACTAAAAGATTAAAACGTGGATGTGGAAACCAACGAACATCTTGAGCATCTAGGTAAGTACCAGGTTTGGTTAGTCAACACTTTGGTACATAGCATAAGTGATCTTGACAACAGCCCCTCCTGCTTCTGTGGAAGGACAATGAAATTGCAGCTGACAAAGAACACAGGTAGTGGGAGCTTTAGGTCCTGCTTGTAACAAAAATGAAGTCAAAGGACTGAGATATTTAACTCTGAAGACATCAAATTCTCTGTTCAGATGTAATTCTGAGCAGTGCATGTTGCCAGGGGCTAGAGTGAGCTGTGTGAAAGAAGCAAGGGGCAGATCCAAGCTCCATGAGAGTTTAAATGCTCCCTAACTACAGAAAACTGGAAAATATCCAATCAGCTTTGTGCATTGTACCTGCAAGGAATACATGATAATAAAAAACATTATACATATCACATACTTCACAATGAGCAATCTTTGAATCATTTGATGTGGTTTAGCAGCTTCAATTAACTCAAAGTAGGATCTTTATGAAATCCTAATATGGAATCATGAATTCCAGGCAAAACAAAACACAAAGGCTACAAAAACAAAAGGGGAATACAGGAGATTTTGTAACTGAGGAGAAGCCAAGGAACAGATCTTGCTCTTTCTGAGATTAAACACTAAAGAAAGATCATCTCACAGCAGTGATCACCAATACAATCCCAAAGAAGGCACTACCAACTGTTGACAAAGAATTTATCCAGCACAGGCAGTCACCCAGCCCCATAATAAAGTGGTCAAGGGGATTGTAGCATTCTGGTAATATGGATGGGAGCTATAAGAACTGTAAAAGGGAGACCAAGTGACAACCCAAGGAAGCACAACACAACGAGCTGCAAAAAAGACCAAGGTTTTCTTTTCCATTGTAAAAAAGAATATTCCTGTTAGGAGTGAATGACTGTTGTCCATTTCACTGTACAGTAGAAATCCCAAGCAATTAATAGAAAGTCTCACTATGTTTCCATGTATCATAAGTAGCCTTATGTTGAGACTTGTTAAAAAATTAGTAATTTTTCATGTGCTTAAAAATCAAGCTTTTGTTAAAAATCTCCACTGAAATTCTCTAAGACTTCAAAGGAATGATATCTGGAAGGCAAGTACAGGTGCATAAGAAAAGAAAAATGTCTTGATCATTATATCTCAAACCACTACGTTCAATCCATCATAATGAATAAAATAACCTACAATTTAACACCATACCAACAGCATTTTTAAGGAACCAGGTGGAGAATCTACAAGCACAGCTGAAAAGTTGTGTGGAATGTTTCATCAGGATTGCTCATGAATATTCATATCACATATTTAGACTAATGTAAAAGGCCACTGTCAAGCAGAAAGCATGAGTCAGATCCCAGGAGCCTATTCAAAGTTGCAGGCTTCTTTTTCATTTTTGATATTGTTTACTTTGCACCTCTCAGTCATCTCGATATACAACCCTAGGCCCATCTTGTTCTGCCCACAGTACAGATGGCCAGAATCAGCACCTAAAACTCAAATTACATTTGGTAGACATAGGATGGATTAGAGGTAATTAGGGCCTTGTTTTGTTTCAGTAATTATAATTCTGACATGCCAGAAAATTCTATCGCTTTTTAAGTAATTTTTATTCCTAAGGGGAAATAATCTTCACCCAATGATTTACTGTTGCCTCAAAAAATTCCAGCTTGACTCATACTTTTTACAGAATTCACCAAAAAAACCCAAACCTTGTATATTCAGTGTGGTGTTTATCTTGACTACTGAACTATGGAAGGTGTTACAAAAGAGAGCTCAGGACTTGTGCCATTGCCCCATAGATAGTCGGCAGGAAGAATACTTGTGCAGCAGTGCAGAGCTCTTTGGGGAAATTAGCAGGTAGACTGCAAGTCTGGAGATGACTCCACTGACATCATTAGACAAACAAACCCCCTCCACTACCTGAGCAAATTCTGGAGCAGAGAATATTAAAAGTTTGGAGGCAGATCAACAGAACAAACCCCATTCTTTCTGCTCTAGAGGGAGCAACTTAAAAACACTCCTGTATGGCTACAGGCAATCATTGGCGGAACTGCCAACCCCTTCTTATGACAAAAGATCACAAGCCAGTCCATTTTATCTGAAGAACAATGCAGTGGAATGCAGCAGGACTATCCAATCAAATGATTATATGGAAACTATTTTGGTCAGGACCACAAGCACACACCAGCCAGTCTCCATAGAGTCACTCCCTAACACAGTTTCTTAAGTTTATAGTTGCTGGCTGCCTTTCCATCCTCTGATTTACCTTAGAATTATACAATTGTAGAATTGTTTAGGTTGGAAAAGGCTTTCTAGGTCAGCAAGTCCAACCACTTACCTAAGACTGCAAAGTCCACCATTAAACCATCTCCCTGAGCAGCACAGCTACACATCTTTTAAGTACCTCAAAGAATGGTGACTCAGCCACTCCCCTGGGCAGCCCATTCCAATGCTTGACGACCCTTATTTTTACAAAATATCCCATCTAAACTTCCCATAGTGCAACTTGAAGCCATTTCCTCTTGTTCTACTAATTATTACTGGGGAGAAGAGACTGACCCCCACCTCACTGCAACTTCTTTTCACAAAGTTGTAAAGAGTGATAAGGTGTCCCCTGAGCTTTCCATTCTCCAGGCTAAGCAACCCCAGCTCTCAGCTGCTCCTCATAAGGCTTGTGCTACAGACCCTTCACCAGCTTCACTGCCCTTCTCTGGACACACTCTGGCACCTCAAGGTCTATCTTCCAGTGAGGGGCCCAAAACTGAACACAGGATTCAAGGTGTGTCCTTACCAGATCCAAGTACAGGGGGGACTATCCCTTCCCTTGTCCTGCCAGTCACACTATTTCTGATAGAGGCCAGAATGTCATTGGCCTTCTTGGCTACCTAGGCACACACAGACTGATGTTCAGATGGCTGTTGACCAGCACCCCCAGGTCCTTTTTCACAGGGCAGATTTCCAACCATTCTTCCCCAGCCTGGAGCAGTGTATGGGGTTGTGACCCAAGTGCAAGACATGGCACTTTGCTTGTTGAGCCTCATACAATTGGCTTCGGCCAATTGATCCAGCCTATCCAGATCCCTCTGCAGAGCCTTCCTATCCTCCAGCAGATCAACATTCCCACCCAACTTGGTGTTATGTGTTACTGACTGAGGGTGCGTTCAATCCCCAGACCCAGATCATTGATAAAGATATTGAACAGGACTGGCCCCAGTATTGAGTCTTGAAGAAAACAGTGGTTCACCAAACCCCAGCTGGATATAACTCCATTCACCACCATTCTTTGGATCTATCCATCCAGACAGTTTTTAATCCAGTCATGAGTGCAGCCATCTAAGCCATGAACAGCCTTTTATTATTATATTTAAGAAAAGAAAGTTAGCTTCTCTCTTCCACACTCCTTTTTGTTACAATGCTAGAGATTAAGTACTGATAAGAAAGAACAAATTAAAATAGATTTAATGCATTTGATATTCTGATGTGTCATGCTGTAGTCCTTCTCTGCAGTGAGCTGACACTCTACCACAGTATTTACCATTCTTCACTGTACACAGCTTGTAACTAACACAGTAATTTTCATTACACATTCTTCTGAATACAGCAAAGAATGTACATTAAACTAGAAACACTGGCAGCTTGCTCAGCCCCAGCATAAACCACTGCTTGCTTAATTCAGCACCATCACAGGTGCATAGCAATAATAGCCAATAGTGTTACAAAAAATAAGAAGGAATCAAGGCCAAATCCAATCAACATAACTGTCATGTTTCCCAGGCACCTTCTAGACAACGTACCATTGAGCAGTCTCTCTTTAAACCATTGCACAAGTTCTGCTTGTCCCTGACAAAAGACACTTTTGTGCTGTTTGCTTTCCACACAGGGTCAGTTAGTAAATCAGACCCAAAGAAACCTAAATCTGCCTCCATTACTCCATGAAATTTGGTAAACCATGGAATAATCTTCAGGCAGAGACCAAAATTTATGAGGCAAAGGAACTGCTCCACTACAATCTAAGGCTCGTGCTAGCAGAGGACAAAATTCTAGCTGTGCATTCAGAAAAGAAATAATAGTGAATAAAAAGGTGGTAATGAACGGGCTAGGAACATCTGCTTAGACATTGCAAACATTCTAAGCATTTCCCATAGGTGTTGTTACAGTCTGTATTTTATTTCCCTGATGAAGCATAAAGAGAAGCAGAAAGACAGTATTTAGGAAAGCAGTTGTTCTAATATGAGAGACTGTGGTTGTCAAGACAGCCACAACACTAGAGTACTTCATTAAAACTTCACAAGGCTTCAATTATCAGCACTTTGTTATTTAGAAGTCTTTCATACCTTTTCTATGTGCCTTCCCATGGGCAGCTCTGGCTCTTTCCCTCTCTGCTCTCACAGGCACCTCTGCAGTGTGAACTCAACAGCTCAGCTTCCTCCTTCCCTGCCTCCTTACAGCATGGCCACCAGACTCCAGCTGACTCCAACTGCTAACTCACTCTTCTATCACACCCATGGATGTGAGAGCAAGGCTGTTCCCACTCTTGGGTAATTAACACAGCTGCAATGTATCGGGGGCAAGATTGCTTTCAGCACTACCTCTATCTTATCTTCCCACATCTTCCTACAAGAGACGATGCCAAATATAGTGTTCCAGTCAATTTGAATCTCATGGCTCTTCAAAATCACAGTGAAAATATCTGTACTGTCACTTCTATCTTCCAAAAATGATTGCACATTTGCTTTTCCTGAAAATCTCTAATATAAATTATGGTAGCTGAGCCCAAATAGAATCAGGGAAGAACTTCAAGGGAAGAAATGCAGTTACATGTTTAGGATTCAGTCTTGCCACAAGTCTTGCTACCTTACATTGCTCTTCTAAGAAAAGTTCGAAAATGCAACACCAAAATTTGAATGCTGAAGTTCTACTTCATTTCTCACTTCTTTTTTTTTTTCTAATAATGATATTGAAGGAAAGCAGCACCTTATGAATCTGCTGTAAGGACAGAAAAAATGGAACAACTGTTGGCATCTCCATGTTTCATTGATGTAAATTATGTGAAATGAAATGACAAATGTTTTCATGCAAAGCTCCACTAGGGAGAGATTGAATACAGACAGATCCAACCCGTCTTCTGAGTTACTGAACAGCCTCATTGGTTCAGGGAGAAGACTTATGTTCTGATTTTGATTCCCAAAGAGAAATGCAAGGAGATTGGGTTTGGTTTGTTTGCTGCTAAGTGTATATTACTATAAATGAACTTAATGAAATTTATTTGCCAAAATCCAGTGATGAAGAAAAAGAACAGGTGAACAAGAAGTGTAGAATGACTAGAATTTACAGAGAGATACAAATCAGAGCCAGGTTTGTTATCTAAATTATTTTGCACTGTTCTGATACAATACACTGGACAACAGTGAGTTCCATTCTCTGGGCCACTATAAAGATAATGCCTAAAATATCTCTTTAAATCTTTTTATCTGTGAATGACTTAGTTCCATAGACTAACAACTCTAGAAAGCAACAGCTTCTGTATGCTGTAGAACAAGCAGCACCAGCCAAATGCAATGTAGGGAAATACCTTTCCTGGCCTGTGAGTATGCACAGATTTCTACTTGGAGATACTAATACATGCCAATAAACAGAATAATCTCTTGGTCCTAATCTAAATACATCTTTCCTAATATTCAAATGGAAATGATCCATTTGATCCCTTGCAGCACATTAATCTAAACATTGATTTAAACACATAATGCAAAGTGGAAAGGTCGCATAAATCTCAGACACAGCCCTATCTATTTTTCAGTCAGAATTATTTTGACATGCTACTGTGGACTGTATTTCATAATGAAACATGCTGTGTTTTTGGCAGATGATGGCTGGTACCCATCTGGCAAAACATGAATCACAGTCAGAAACATAGCCTAACTGTTGTTATGAATTTAGGACAAGCCAATGAAGCTTTCAGATTTCCCCTGGATGATCTGGTCTTCTAAGCTTCAGTGTGTCAGTTCAGGCCTATGTTTAGTATAGGTTGACTTAAACAGTACTAGTAAACATTGTGGCAGTCAAGTTTTTAGCAGTCAGTAGGGATAAGTGACTACAGGAAGCAGAACAGAAAAAAAACTGCCTTTGAGTCTTTTCAGTGAGTAGAAAACCCCATTTGTTTCTTCAAAGCTGAAATAGGCCACAGAATTATAGAAAATTATTTCCATATTATCTAAGGGGTTTATGGCTTGCAATTAGATACAAATGTGAAAATCAATTAGTTTAAATGGAAAGAAATGGTGCAGGTTCTCATTGGCTTTTGAATAAGGATTTAACCAGTGTTGGCTGCCACAACCCATATCTGAGACAAGTAACAGCTGACCAGTATCTTTTTCAGCCATTTCAAGCATGTAAAGGCCTTGCAGTTCATTTTTAAATACTTTATATCACATAAAGAGAGAGATCTTTTTTTCCTCTATACCACCTCCCTGGTTATTTCCATCAATGATGACATAGCAAAATCTGCTTTTATTTGCTACAGGAGGTGGCAGACTGATTTATCCCAGAGAAAGATCTTGCTTTCTCCAGTAAATTTATCCCCTGAGTAACATCACAGATGTCATAATATTATATAAAGAAAAAAACCCCTGGTCTGTCTTCATACTCTATCATTTGTTTGGTGTTTTGACAATAAATTTAATTTCAGTCTAGTTGCAAAACTAGGATAGTGATACAAAAGTTAACTGACAATTACTGGCTTTTCACTTTGGCATATAGTTTTAAATGTTTTTAAATTATTCCTCAATCAAGAAGTGCAAGAAAATAAAATGTTCAAAATTAAATACTTTTTGAGTTATGTGTATCAACACCACACAGCAATGGCATGTAGTTAAACAGTAGTTCTTGCACAGTAATTACACATCCATAAGTGTTTTCAGAGTATTTTGCATAGGATGTCTTACTTCTAGTTAGAGCACACACTAATACTTTGAACAACAGCAAAAAATGGAACAAAAACGTGGGAACTGGAGTGTGTTGGTCAAGTTCTAACCTTACTTGACTGGAATACTCAGACTGAAAGTACATGTGACCCTTACAGAAATGGACACACTATTGAATATGGTTTGACAGACAGCAATCTTTTAAAGAAAGAAGACTGAAGCTTAAAACGAACAAACACAGAGGCAATTTACCTTTGTATATTTAATAGGATGTTTCCTCCAACTTAAAGACCATTCTAACAGCAGGATTAAACCAATTTAAAAAGGATCAGGAATAACACTTCCAAGTCTAAAATAATTTGGAAGCCCAAAAGTATTCTGCACATCACAACAGAAAGAGAAAATTTGGTGCAGCCAGGATTCAGACTAGGGTGATATTCAGAAGCTACCAGTGAAAAATAAACATGGACCATTACTTATATAGCTTGAACTAAACTCCAAAAGCTAAAATTCAGCAGAAAATCATTAGTAGCCTTGAACAGTAAAAAGATTTGACTCCACTGGACTTTGCCACTGGAACTTTCACACCCAGATGAACTGCAATTTCTAGGTCCAGAGAAGTTAAGCTTATTCTTTATTTGCTCAGTTGGGTATTTGAGGTAGAAAGAGTTGAGCAAGAATGCTCCTACTTTCTCACATGCTCTTTTTCCCACAACAGGACTAAGCTCATAGCTTAATCATGCTGTCCATGCACAAGTTGTAAAGAGGTGAAGTTATATGTGGATCTTCAATAATTAATGATTCAATTTTGCCTTTTTTTCCAATGAAATGGCTAATTTTTCATTTGAATATATTATTGTCATTGCTCTTACCCATGTATTATTTGCACTGTGACTTGGGTTTAATTCTAAATTCATTTACTTCCTAGGATTTTCTACACATCTTATTCCTTACGCTCAGGGGCTTTATTTCTGAGAGTTTTAAAATTCTATTAAAACCAAAATAATTGGTTACTTGTATTATTAGAATGTGCCTGTAGGCATAATCTAGTACAAGTTCCAAACCCCTAGAAATCATACAAATTAAATAATGTACATACTGCTAGAATCCTCTGAGCCACTCTAAGTGCTATAAAACAAAGCTTTACAACATCATTTTAGTATATGCAACAACGAACTGAATTCTCTTAGTATTTTGCCTTGAGATTTAAAAAATAATAATAGAAAAGCCTGCAATTTTGCTTTATTGGGTACCTTTCACACCTGCAGGTAAGGGGCAGCAAAGCTACCCAGGAGAGCAGGGAGGAGCCCATTGAACAGTCATAGCAAAACAGCATCCTTTTAAAGGATTTTGCTTCAGCAGAAATAGCCTAGAAGATAGATTGGAGCAAATAAAGCTGTTTCAATGTAAAGAGCTCCATTAAATGCTTGAATGGCCCTTCCTAATGAATAAAGCTCTCTGGGATGGAGTAGTAAGTCAGTAAAGCAGGTGCTGTGCTGAGGGGCAGACACTGGAATGCAATTGCCAGTTAGGTTGCCTTTTTCTACCCATTCAAGATAATCACTTCAGCCCCCATAATGCATCTTTGTGGAAGTTATTGCCACAAATCAAGAGTTTTAAACCCTTTAGCAACAGCTGAAATTGTTCAGTTTGGAGACAGAATGGAGAACACTGAGGAAATACAAACAGAAGAACAGAGGCAATTCAGTTCTGTTACAGTTTTTCTGAGAAACAAATGGGCTAACCAGGATTAACAAAGCTAATATTACACAGTGCTTTGTCCTTCTCCAGTAGTTTCCATCTGAGCTTCAACATTTCCTTGAGGGAGGAAAGCATTTATTTCCTATTCATGTTTGGACAGCTAAAGAACAAGAAATGAAGGTGATTTGTTCAAAGCTCCATGAGTTTCAAAATTAGCTGAATTCATAACCCTCAAATCCAAATTCCCTTTCTCTAAGTTCACCAGCACATCCAGAAGCATAGCACTAGTATTCTTTTCATACTATATACACTGTTCAATTAAGAGTACAAAAACTGGCTGATTGTTTTATGAAAAAAAATAAAATCACAAAAATTTATTAGAAGGGAAGTGTCAAAGAATTTGTTAATGCTCAACAAAACTAAATTAAGCCTTAATTTCATATTGACATTAATATGTACAGGAGGGATTTATTTGGGCAATTTTTTGGTTTTTCTTAAGGGTTTTTTTAAGTGTTTAAACCTAAGAAGTGAAAGCTGATTTTTCCACTGAAACAAAATGCCAGATACCTTTTAATTAAAATCACACATGGTGCATTAAAGTTGTCACTTACACATTTCTTGCATAAAAAATCCCCACAACACTCATTAGTTCTCAGAAATTGTTGGGTTTGTATTAAAAACTTGGTTTAATTGCAACTGTTTTTTTTCAATAGGAAAACTGGCATCATGAAGGAGCACAATTCCTTGTGCCATTTGCTCTTTTGTTTGGATCCATGTTCCATAAGCAGCTCAGTAACTCACCAAAGCACTGTGATCATGCAGTCCAGCAGTCCCATCCTAGCTTTGAATATGAAGGAGCTATGGAGCAAGACTGATACTGGGAGCCTTTGCCATAAGCCTAAGAATTTCCAGAATCAAATCACCTTCAAAAAACTCTCCAAAATAAGGCTCCCACTGAAACAAAGCATCCCTCATTCTACCATGATGGCAATCCTGTTCACAAAGGCAGAGAAGCCTGGTGAACTCAAAGCCACAGAAGGCTTCTTACCTTCATATACACAAACCATAGCCCAAATATTTTTGAAATCAGCTTAACATTAGCTGTTTGTAATTTCATTTCTTGGTCTAAGTTAATTTGAATTTGTGCTAAAATGTATCATAGAAATCTCTGATATCTCCAGGTAACAATATCAAACAGGATTTAAATTCTGACTGCAGATCATTCCTTTGAGAGTCAATTCATACTTTCTTTTTTGGTTTTGTTTATATTGGAAGGGTTTGATTGCTGCTTCTTGGGGAAAAGAAATAATTCTACTCCTCTAATACATATTAGAAGACATGTTGGATAAGAACTTGAATTCTACATCAGAACTTTTCTTGCAATCTGGGATTTATAATTTTACACTGTATTTCCATTTCTTTGTCCCCAAAATGTAAATAATAAATGTGAATATGTACCTTGCATGGATTTATCAGCATACAGGATGCTTTGGGAAATCTTACTGAAGAATCTATTTTTAAAATACACTTAAACCAACTTAAACCTTTTGAGCATTTTTTTGATTACAGAAGAAGAGCTTGTATGCATTGGTATAAACACTCTGTGACATGCACATCCCTACTGCACCTGATCAGAACACTATACCTACTATACCTGTGTGCTTTGTTGATACCTGTCATTGTATCAACAATTCATTTAATTTGGTTATTTTCTTAAACCACCAGTTTTCTCATCAGCTACTACTCCTCTTTTATTTGGCACCCTGTTGTGTGCAAAAATTCTAATTATTGGTCTCTCTTGGCACCTCAACACTTTTCAGATGTGATGGAACTTCTGCTGTCCCACATTTCCTTTCAAAGCATAAGGTGGTTATCTCATCACAGATGAAATCTTTGAATGCTTTTAAAAATAAATAATATCCTTCAAGCTTGGAAATGGAGAAAGTATGGCAGTGATCAGTGATTCACCATGTGGGATTTTTAAACACTTCATTTTCATCTTACTTGAAGTATTTTATGTCTTTGAAATAAAGAAGCTAACATGAGATGAATTACCTTTCTCCCTAATAGCAGTGTGTCTTGCATTAATGACCAATTACACCTACATTCAAGAACAGACTTGAGCTAAGAAAATAGGATTTAAACTTGAAATTACTCTGAACACAACTATAGCACTTTTGCACCTCTTTTCACTTACATGAGATCTTCCAACTGGTATGGTAATTCTATATTTAACACAAGGCATCATTTTCTAGGTTTATAGCTGTATTCAACGATCTTAAGGGTTTTTTCAACACTAAATTAGTCTATGATTTTTCCAAGAAAAAATGTCAAGTAGTGTTTTTTAAGCACATGAGCAGTTAATTTTTTTCTGGGTATCAACCACAGAACCCAAAAAACTGAGCTTTCAGGCTTCTGGATTCAGTTTTTCCTAAGATTCATGTTAATTCCCTAATGTCACTTAGTGTGTCTCTTTTCTCCTCTGCAGAAAGAGGACAGTACTTCATCTTTGTCAACACAGTGCTACAAGTCCTACTCGATAGTATTGGTAAATCACTCTCAATATGTTCAAGTGCAAGGCACTCAAAATACTTTGGCCAACAGTTTGCTGTTACACAGAAAGAATGTACACTGCAGTTCCAGCTGCCCTTTAAGATGTACGGACTTCAGTGATTTTTCTCCCCCACTGAATCACTAAGTAATGCAGACTTAAACGTTTTTGAAAGATTGTGTCTTCCTTTCTCTATACACAAGTGGAGTCTTTATTTCCTTTTTAATGCAAAAATACTTGTCCTCTGTTTGACATTACTTTGGAAATATATATAAATATTCCTGAGAAAGTGAGGACAGAGAAGTACTATAAAAGTATTAAACCAGGGGAAAGGGTGGTTTTGTGCAATTTTAAAATGAAACTAAACTTATTAATCATGTTATCATTAGAGTAGTAAGAGTAATTTGATTGTTTCACACAGATTCCTACAGGAAGATGGTACTTTTTACCATAGGATTCTTTCACTCTAACTCAGAAAGACAAAACAAGAAGTAGCAGATTTCCGTTTTCTTCATGAGTATTTTTTGAGTTAATAAACTTCAGTTGGGCACAAGGTGCTAAATTCAATATTAAAAAGCCCTTGAAAGCCTAACTGGCCCATGATATACACAGGGCTAGACAGAATGACCCTTCCTGGCTAAACAAAGCTGTGAATACATCTTATGTCCAGTATCCTTCCTAAAAACTCACCTGAGAAGACATGGCTCGTCCTGAGAAGACATGGCTCGTCCATCTTTTAACGAAATTTTTAACTCAAAAATATTTAGCACATATTTTCACAATGACAGGTCGCTTAAATGACTAGATTGTGATTCCACAGATTTTTAGAGCATCTGTTGATAGAGGCCACATCCTATTCCCATGCTGTCAACTCAATAATGCACTCCTTATTCAGACAAAACTCCAGCTGTTCTCATGGAATAAAGCCTGAGTGGGGAAAATCACTCTCAGCCCTTCTGTGAACAAATGAACACCTACATTTCTTTCCTGAAACAGCAGGCAGCACTGGATAAACTGCATCCATTACCAGCCAAGTTGAGAGTTTTGCCTGTCATTATAACTACAGTTATCTGGCAGCCTTAGAGGCTACACTGACATGCCACTTACATGGCCTGAAACTAAGTCTAAATGCCAGGTATCTGCCAGGCTGACAGTGTAACAAATGAAAAGTTAACCAAAGCCTGTTTCTGAGAATATATCCAAAGGAAAATATTTAGTTGTATTAAGATACCATTGTGGCTGTAATGTATTGTCTTCCTGCTTTGAATTGGGCATTGAAGTTTAGAAGGGAAGCTGAGGAATTTCATTTGCAATCATAGAGTTGGTCTTTATGGACCTTACAAAAACTTGTCATGTAGTTAATAAGTCTTGGAAAAACTGAGGCTCTCATTCTCAGCAAGACCATATTTTAGCAACTTGAAATTTTCAAAGGTGCCAGTTCTAAAAAAAATTTCCATTGTCTTGGAGGCCCTTCTGCTGAGTCTCTGCTCTGTTCACACACCCATGCTTGTGGGTTGTCAAGCAGGAGAGTTTAGACTACACAGGCAGCAGAATATATCTGATGAGGGCCTTTCCATGGGTTTGTTCACCACAGCCTTTGTAATCTTTCAGTGATGTGCTTGAAGAGATTTAGATTCTGCTCCTTCTCCCTCTAGTCACACTAATGAATAGGATGGTATTAAGTTCCCAATACACCCATGGTTCCTGAAAGATAAAAAAAATCTTTATTAGGAAAATTGTCAACAAATCAAACATCCTAAAATATTGCTGCTCCCACAGTTAGTTACCACTGGAATAAGAAAGTATGAGAATAGTTTAGGGACACTCGAGAAACCACTGAAGATTTGAAAAAACAAGTATGTCAACATTTTATCTTACAAAAATGAGCCATTTTCAGCACTTACAGGTGACTCCTAATATTTTATCTGAGAATGTTTTCTCTCTTATTTGCTTTTCTTCACCCTTCTCCTCTACATCTAGGTTAAGTCCTTAAATGGTCAAAGTTGAGTAGCTTGGGTTGTGAAATCTGATTCTGTCTGAGTTTCAGGAATGGAAATGAAATGATTTTGGCACTCATAAAACTAGTTCATTGCACTCAGAGCAGTCTCACAGATTCACCACAGACACATTCCAGATTTATGTTGCAAAGAGGCAAAGTAAACATATATCTTAATCCTGGGATAGAGATACAGTAAAATCAGTTCCTTGGGTAATTATTATAGTGGTCAGTCAAAGCAATGGAAGATTCATTGCAGTGCAACTCAGACAATTTACATTGAATGTTTGAGGACAGAACATTTTTGTTTCAAACCCAGTTCCTGAATCATACTTACATTTTAAACAAACACCTCAAATATACAAGCATGCAGAGATGTAGATTTTTTTTTTTTGTGATGACCCTTCTTTTGTATTGCCAGAACCTACAAATATGACATATCAGCCAAACTGCTTCTACAGAAAGTGAACTCCACAGTATTTTTGAAGGTGGCATTTCTGCTACATTCTCAGTAGGAGACTCACCCAGAATGATTGATTCCATGCATTCCCACTACTTATGTGTGGTCTTTCACTGAGATCAGTGACCCTACCTTCATTCACACTGGTACCACAGAGATTCAAGTCCAAAAAGAACACACTCAGAATTCAGACTTTTGTGGCAGCAGAGGGCAGGCTGAAATGCTCCAGACAACTGATTTGGAGGGTGACTAGCAAGGAGACTAGAAAATTATCTGAGCAGTACAATTCTGAACAGTCCCTGAGTCCACTATTAAATCATGTCCTTAAGCACTACAGTTTTAGTGCCGGACTTCACAGTGCTGGGTTAGAAGTTGGACTCAATTATCTAAAAGGTCTATCATTTGATGATTTTCTTTCCTACTGTAATGTTTGGACAATTGAACTTAACACCTACAGGACATCATAATCATATGTTTTCAATGTTTCCAAAGGATAAACACATAATTCATAACAGGATTTATTGATCCCTGCTTGTGGCCTAACCATCCTTTCCTCACTTACGTGTTAGTAGGCTTTTCAAGGACAAATTCAGCCCCAAGATAAACAGGGACAGGTACCTACTGAGCTCTGCCTGGCTGTTGCATTTTATCCACATAATTATGGTTTCATGGAGATCTGGCTATTTCTGCCTCAGATCAGTCTCCAATACAGGAATCCCTGAAAGAAATGTCATTGCTAAGAAGAATATGTTTTGACTTTTTACCTTCAGTTATTCCATAGCTGCCAATCTGTTACAACTTGAAACTACTGAAGATACACATGAGAAACAAATAGAGTATCAGGAGCCAATGCCATGAAACATGAAGGTAAATCCAAAAAGAAAAAAAATCCACCAAGGAGCACTTTTATAGTGATCACAGAATTGTTTCCAATGCTGATCCATCTTGTGTGATACTAATATTCCAACATCCAGGTGGAATGAACATCTGAGGTTTTCACTATAATACACACACACTTTTGATAGACTGCTTAGACAACCTTTTTGAAAAACCAATGTCTTCTCATTTTAACCACATATATTTTGTAGCTTCCTGTGCTCCACATGTATTAAAAAGATAATTTATAAGGTTTCTGCTGACACTAGGAGTGATGACATGAAGTACCACTGAAACAAAGAAAATGTGTGTGGTTTTTCATGTGCCTGCAATTCAGCCCAGCACTTTCAGAATCTCAGCCTTCTCATCTCCAATTAGCAAGCACACCAACAGAATTATCTGCATTAAGACTAAAAGATCTAGTATGGTGGTGAAACTAGATTTACTAGATTTTCAAAACAGTATTTTTCTAAAACCAAAGCACTCATATGCCTGCTTGTGTGAGCAGATGGAAAGCACATCTGTTTTACTTCCATCAATGACCTTATTTTAAAGCAATTAAATATTCCTGCATAGTATGTGTGATGCAAGCAGTGGAGTTACATGCAAGTGCACCAAAACAGGGAATTAAAACCAGTGATTAATCAACAGGCTATTTCCATTGCTGAAACTGAGAGATATAAAAGAAGGAAATCATTACCACAGAAGATGAACTTTTTTAACCATTTCCATCACAAAAAGCAGATATATTATAGTTTTATTATAAAAAAATACAGCTATATAAGTTTGAATAGATAAATAGAAACTAATTAATTTCTTACAGCTTAAGTCTTGCAATTTCACATGTAAAAACCCAAGCCTCAATACCATGCCAGAGTACCACAAAATTCCAGTCTTCCAGGCAGAGCCAGGCAGATATAATTCTCATTTATTTTTTCCTAAGAGTTCCAATTTTTCTTCATTTTCATGAAGTGCTTATGTTCTGGTCCTGACAGTGGGCAATTCTTGTGATTATATACATTTTATAGAACAGAAGCGTTATCACTTAGCCAATAAATCAGCTATACAAGTATGAGAGTGGGAAGTGAAATTTTATTCTCTGTGACACTGAGTTTTCAGAAAGCAGCTAATGATACTGCCTAAGAAGTAGGCAGGCTAGTAAGAGAGAATCATGAAAGCACATAAAACCTTGAACTGTTAGTTTTTCATTTAGTCTTGCTTTCCTGGGCTATTTTCCCACAATTAACATCGTGCAGCATCAAGGATTAGCAATTCTTAGTCTCGTGTTCTTATTGCAACCTTTACCTCTTAGACTGAAGAGGAATTTAGACAAGTTTTCAGTATATTTAATGGAGAATAATACACTTCTTGAGATAATTAATAGCATCACAAGAAATCCTTGTAAAAACACATGCCTGCTTCTCATGCTGAATTTACTTTTCCCTCAGTATCCTTCAGCAAAGAGTATGCTGAGCATTAAATGAGTTTCTGATCACCCAGGGCAAGGTCAGCGAGACTGTCAGTGGTGTCTCAAGCAGAATAATAGAGCTATCAATAACAGTTAGATCAGGGTTAATAAGTGGAAGATAATGAGAGTGATTGGGAGGTCACATTGAAACACACTGCAAATGCCTTAGTTTACAAAGATGTTCTCCAGCAGGGCTGGCCCTTGTTTCCACCTTGTCCATAGAAAGAATCTACATCTTAGTATGCTTTTAAAATTACTCAATCTTCATCAGACGTTCATTTTTCTGTCAGTCACAGGCAAATAAGGGCCAAATCCTGCTGCATAATTGAGTTCTTCATGTTCAAAAGAGAAGGAAATCTCTTTTCAACCCTCCCCAATGCTCTGCACATAGGAACAGTGACAACTTCACCAAAAAGTTATTTAGGTAGTTCAGTCTTAGTGCTGCACTGTTGTTTATACCCCTCATTACTGCATTAGCAGTGAGCTCCCACAGACACGAATCTCCTGCATGCCAGTCAATGCAGAGGCAAGAGGAGCCCAGAAATAAAAAACAAGATTGGCAGCTGATTTATTGGTGGAAAGGAGGAACAAGACCTCAGACAGTAGTGAATACAAAGAAAATAGCACTCCCTTCCCCTTACACATACATATTCACAGACAAATCCTCAGCTAAACTCTGCTGCTCTTTGCACTAAGTACAAACCTACAGTACCTTTGAGGAAGTGTTTTTAATCAATATGGGGATAATTTACTTCTTTTAGAACTACATGTAGTTTAGATAGACATAAAATTCCTGATATGGATTCAACCCAACCTGAACCTATTTGTTGAAGATATTCTCCTCACTTGAATGTTTTCCAGCAGAACTTCCTGATCCTCTCATTTCCTGATAATTATTCATGCAATATCCCCAATCTTCCAACTAAAACCTTACCCTCTCCTGCTTTCATACCACATGGCACCCCATCCTGGTTTCTTTTGGGGATAAAAACACAAAGTTAGAAGCACCAGCTTCTAATTTTCCAGGATCTATCTTTGTTAAAATTTCCATACCCAGGAAAGATGTAGCTGGGTTGCTAACTCTCATTAGCTTTCAAATCACAATAGCAGGTCTTTCACAACTAAACAAATCAGGGAGAGAATTCTATATTATAACAAGGTCATAAAAATTTGTCTAAAAAAACAATTTGTAAATAATTATAAAAATTTATGCCTAAATCTTCATAGGCCTAGCAACTAACTGGTACAATTATGGAAAGTCCTTTCAAAAAAAGAAACTGTAATGCTGCTTCAGACCTGGCTGTCTTCTTCCTCATGAGACAAAGCAATGAAACACAGCAGATGAGATTACATAAATCTGTCCCCAGAAGATCTGAAGTCTAGAACTGACACAGAAGGCACACTGGATACAGGTAACACACACTAATATTAAACAGGTAGCTGGATGGACTCAATTGTTGTCAGCATGGAATGTTTTATACATGTTTTATACAGGTATTGCTGGGCTTGTTTGGTTGTTGTTTTGGGATTTTTTTTTTTAAAGGAGAAAGAAGGAATTCAAGTTTTAAAGTTCTACTTATGGTGTAAAGGAATATATCATAAATGCATAATGTGCTGTGTGTGCTCACATTGCATCTCCCACTTTCTTGAAAACGTATTTTCACTATGGTGCATTACCTTCTTTTATATATAATAAACTTGTGATTTAAAAGTCACAAGACTATTACTGGAGAGGATATAAGCAGGTGTTTGCACATATAGACAATCACAGAGAGACCAAAATGTACTCCTACACAGAACATCGTGGGGTTTTTTTTAAACTGGCAATGCCAAAGGATTATAATATCCCCACTCTGATGCCACCCAGCTTAGGGATCCTCTTTTCCCTGAACAGGTCATTCTGCAATACACTTCTCTTCCATTTCATGAAATGAAAAAATATTTTCCTCATAAAACATTTCCCAAATATGGCCCCAGTTTACATGGTTCTAGGACTGCATTGTCTTTGGCCTTACACCAGGCTTATTCAGATAATCAATGGACCTTTCAAACATGCATCTCCTTCCTCTTTCCCACACTAGTCTGGATGAATTAGAATGACAGCTTGCCTGTCCACAGGGAAATTAATCTGTCGATCTGAATCCCGTAGAGCTGTAAGGGGGCACTTCTCCACCAGCTCTCTCCGTGATGCTGTCTACACAGCTGGAATCTCTTTTCAGAAGAGAGAGAAGACCAATCAATAGTGCCTCTGAAAAAGATGCCATCACCAGCATGGTAGCACTCAGCCACTGCAGTGAGCCACGTGCTCCTGATTAAGACACCCAGGCAGGGGCCGATTGATTTGTCTGGCTGCACAGCATACAAACCATGAGTCTGAAACTCAGCAGCTTCCCTGCCCTGTCACCCTCTGCCTTCCTCACCTCTCTCCTCCTTGGAAAGGATGGAGCACATACTGGTGAACAGGGGGCTTAAATCCATACATTGGCTGAAGGAATTCTGATAGCTGATCTCACTCTGAACTAGTGACTGGAAGTAATGAGGTGCATGACTACAGCTCCTGGAGACACATAAGGAAGAGATAAAAATGGCCTGGTAGATTACACCTAGCCCATCTCCCTAGAGACTACTACAAAACAGTGTGTTCTTTAACGTGACTAGAGTAATTCCTCAGAAGGTGATCCCAGACCCTAGCAGGCTCCACTGTTGGTAGCATGGCGTGGTTTTTTTTGTCTCAGTGTTATTCAGTTTAATCTTTTCCAAATTTGATGACGTCATTATTGCCCATAAGATCCACTTCATTGGGCCACACAAAGTCACTACTTTCTTACAGTCCTTAGTGATGCTGGCAGTGGTTTTGGTCTCAGAAATTTGCCACAGAAATAATTCTAATTGTCACTAGCTATTTTCTAAACAATAAAAAAAAAAAACAGTAGAAATGGGAATAAAAGGGTGATTAAGAAAAGTAGGAAGATGGTAGGACCAGAGACATAGTACTGAAGAGCAGAACCAGCTGAGTCATCTGATGTGGCAAAGGCTCTATTTAATTTCAGGAGGATATTTCCATATAGGCATGGAAAAAGCTCAAGAAGGGCCATCATTTATTTTACTGAATCAGTTCTGTCACAGCTTTGCATCAAGACTCTAATGCCTCTTAAGAGTCTGCACATACAATTTAGTTACAGCCTTGCCTAAGAACTGAGCAGAGTAGAAATTGTCCAGAGTATTCAGGAAGCAGGCAAAGGATCAAACAGCCATTCTGGTTATTTTGCCTGGGCTGACTGCTGCTGCCACCACTAATTAAGAAAAATTAAGGTTATAGGAGCAGTAATTTTGGAACTGTGGTCAATACAAGATTGATTCCCCCCATCAATCACTCATAGGAACAGCAAGCCTGACCCTTCACAGCTGTCTTCCCAGCACAGCAGAGCAGTTTCATTTTTTTTCTCCCTCAGCCTCTTTTTCTCATAACAGGAACAGTTCAGCCACAACTTTGTGCCAACATTTCATCCTTCTGGTTGGCACAGCTTAGTTTTACTAGAATGCTGAAAAGTGCCACAGCATCCTTGCCTCTTTCCTTCTTAGCTAATCACCTCTTCCTGATAGCACAAAGGAAACATAGTTCTTCAATGCAATCACTTCTATGCCTGAAGCAATTGGTCCCCATACCAACATCCATTGCACCACTTAAAACCAATCAAAGCTCTTAAAAAAAACCCTAGATTATAGGTGTCTGATCTGTTGTCTCCTGTGTTCTTTGACAAGATGGCTCAGCATGTGTGTTTCCAAATCTTTTTGCAATATACCTCTCAGATGCAATTTCAGATACAACTTACTACTGGCCATATTTTTTGGCATTACCCCTTTCCAAAGATTTGCATTTTTCAGAGACTGTGTCTGATTCCTTCCTACTCTACACATCAAATTCTTTTCCTTCTTACAGGATAACTGTGCATGTTGCCACATGCCTGGCAGTAACATGGGTATCTATGGAAATTATGTCCTCTCTACAGGCTCCTTTCAAATTAACCTGCCATCTCATAATCAATAAACACATTTTTGCGTTATGTGCCTATCAAATCTTGGTGTTCTAGTTCAGGAGAATTGAAAGTGATGAACATGGTTTACATGCCACCTCTTTCTCATTTTTTCTTCAACCTGTTTTTCCTTACTTGTCTTAGTAGCCTGTCAAAAAAATACAGAGAAACAGGGCTTTTTGACTGTCAGTATCTGGACTTAATAAAATAATATTTAACATTCTCTGTATTGGCAGCACTTTTTAGATCAGCAATGTCTGTCTCATGTAAAAAAGTTAGTGCAGCACTTAGCTTGACACTATCTCTTTCCAACTTAATGCATTACTGTTCACTATTACCATTTCTGTCCTCTGCTCCTTCAACCATACTTGACTCCAGAGTTCATAGCCTTCAGCTCATACATAGAGCTAAATCACATTTAAAATAGGCATTTTCATCAATTAGGGAAAATACAAAGAAAAACAATGTCACTGATTTTTGTAAAACATACAAACTAAATCCAGAGGCAGAAACACATCTTTATATCAGTACTATTAGAATATCAAAAATAGTTTATAATTATACCCTTGGGAGCCATCCCATAGCTCAACCACCAGGTGGCAATTTCATCCCATTATATGTTCCATTAAGTAGGCAATGGCCTAAACGGTGTGGAAAGATGAATGTGTTTTCAGTTGATGTAGTCTGTAGAGGGACTGAGAGATTTCCATGGCAGGCAGGAAAAATGGCTTTTCATCATAGAGGAGAGCTGATATCTTCACATAAGTGGAATAGTCTTCCTTCTTTTATTTGTGGGTATCTAGTGAAAATCCCTAGCTTCTTACCTGGGAACTAGCACTACATAATATTTGGCAATCAAAATGGAAGTCCTGACATCACTGAAATTATAAGGAACTTACCTCCCATTCAATAGGGGTTTTGATCAAGAGAACATGAAGAGAAAACAATTCTCAAGAAACTAAACTAAGTTCTTTATCAGTCCCTATTCAAATGGAAGTAAAACCTCATTTTTTTGTATTACATGGATTTTTGAAATTATTACATAGATATTCCCTGATACTTAACATTTTCTTTGCTAACACCATATTCCCTGAAGTCTCTGCTATCTCACTTCAATCGCAGTGATGTTTGTCTTCATCTTTCCTCCTCAGCAGATCTTCTAGGTCTGGGGCTGAGCCAGAAAGAGAATATATCTTCTTCATGAGCCACATCAAGGAGTGGATTTCATTCTCTGAATTATTCATTCTTGATCTTTGCACAGCGCATAACAAAGTAACTAATGACATGCTTTAGCAAGTCCATGTGGCACCAGTCAACTGTTCTGTATTGCAATATCTCACAATCAGGTCTCCTTTGAGACCATTTCCAAAAACAAAAGGAAACACAGAGACAAATTGAACTTTGTTCTGAATTCACTAGTGTAGGTAAGATTGCTCAAAATTAGTAATGAGGTGTTTTCCTATTTTGTTTATAAAACATACTGACTACTCATTTACTTCTGATTTTTGACTGTTTCATATTCCAAACTATATGGCTTTGCTATCAAGAAGAAGAAGAATAATTCATGTTATATAGACATCTATATATAAAGCAGAGCTTTATATATAAAATACACAGACATTCTAAATAATTGAAACTTGAGTTAAAGCCTGTATGTTATCTGACTGTGTTCAGCTGCCAATTTTAAAGTCTCCAACGATCTGGAAGGGAATAATTAATGTACTCATTTCATATCAATGTGGAAGTTTTGATAAAAATACCCCACACCTACAGAGGAAAGGGTGCAAAATAACTCACTTCTTTTCAAGTCTCTTTTTCAAACAGGAAAAAGGATATATTGATGTGATGAGGCTATTTTCAAATCTTCAGCAATTACAGATGATTCATTCTGCACTTCCTGAAGTGTTCCTGATCAAGTTTATCAGGCAGAAAAGTTGTCTAGGAAGCTGTGCTCTGACAGCAATTATGCATTTTCCACTGATGCTGAAAGAGACAATATTTTAGGGGTAGTAAGTTGTGAGGTTTTTGTGTTTCACTTTTCTGCAGATACGACTTGAGTATTCATGTATAAACCAGCACTGTAGGAAGCTAGCCTGGGGGGAAATATCTTATCCCCTTATTATATTTGAAGTCTGAAACCATCGTGTATGACAAACACCTGCAAGCTGAAAAGAGAAGTATTCTTCCAACTCCATTATCACAGGAATACTGTCGCATCAGAGCAGACTAGTTTCATTCTGCTTTAGTAAATTGATCCACAAGCTTAACCTTTGTTTGAAGCCTCTAGGGCTGTAAGAAAACAACTGCAGTGCTTATAACAGAAAAGCCTCGTCAATGCATTTTTCCAGTAGGGCTATTACACAGCACAGATAAAGAAGGCCCTTCCCTAGGAGAAACTGACTGACAATACTTGTCACTTCTGTAAGACAACTGTACCTTTTTTGAAAAGTAAACTTTAGAAGTTTAAACCTGTAGTGGGTTTAGTGGCAAGGTTTTAGTGGCAGGGGCTCAGTGAGAAACCCCAGAATTGCTCCCATGTTGTACAGAGTTGGAGGAAATTGTGTTTTTAGTTTTGTCTGTGTTTCTCACTATCCTCCTCAATTTATAATTGGCAATAAAATAAACTAATCTTCCCCACATTTTCCAGACCACAGAATGTCAGCTTGGAATATGATTTCATAAGCTCCATCCCTACTGACAGAAGGTCCACAGAGTCTCTGGGGAGCTTGTTGCTCAGTTTATAGTCATGACACGCTGGTGACTCAGTTTTTGACCACCTTCCTTGTAAAGACACCTTCATTTGACAAGCAGCAACCTCCTGAATGACAAGGAGCACCACAGCTCTGGAAAGACATGGCTTAGTGGTGAACATGATGATGCTGGGTAGGCACCTGGACTCAATGATCTTTTCCAACCTTAATAACTTTGTGATTCCATGATTCTGTAATTCTATGATTCTATGACATGCCATCCTGACAGCCCAGACAGAGCTGGGAAAAAGCAAAAATGAAATGGCTCTGTATCAAAGAACCTTCTATATAAATGGGAGATGCATTTGGTCAGTGTCAACTGCAAATATTATCCACTTGCATGCTCTCAAAAGCCATGAAGAACCTACAGATGCTTCTTACTATCTGTCTTTACTTTGGGACACACAGGTTTGCCTGCAGCCATTGTCTGCTATCTCATGAACTAAGACTGATGAAAACATTTAGCAACCCGCTGAGTAATTGAGAAAACTTACTCTTGAGATAGCTCCTTAAAAGAGTTGTTGCTAGATTCATGAAATATTATGCCTGTAGCAAGAACTACATTACAAATCCCTTCAGCTCCAGACAGGTGATATTAATTTTTTCACACCAGTGGCACATTAATGGAGAAAAACCACTTCCACATTCCACAGATCTGACACTGACAGCTGTACAGAAGTATATATGCACCTGGGTCCCCTGTTCAGTAAATAAAAGAAAGACCTAAGCATGTTCACTAATTGACAAGAGCTTGCCAAAGGATATATTGCAATTGTTTTGTCTTCTGATCAGGTGTGTGCACTATTCACTTATTAAACTATGGAACTTTAAAGCAGAAACAAACTTCCCAAAAAAATTAATCTCTCTCGGCTTAATGTTGATGTATATGAAGCTTTTAGCACTAGTATAGAGAAGAAAATGCTTTTTGACTACATGTAAAACTGAACCACCACAAAATTCGTAGGCAAGTTCTAATGCACAAGTACTGATTTAAAAGTGGTTTTGATTCATAAGGGCATCTTATTTTTGCTCCAACCTTGTTCTCAGTATCCTACTTTAGAAAGGTTGTGAAATGCTTATACAGGAATACCCTGAGAAATACAGGATATTTCAGCCTAGACTTCAAAACCTTCTGTTTTGTGGAGTAATTGCCGTATATTTTTGCCACTTCACAGAAAGAAGAATTACCTTCTGGATGCATTCTGACAGCATATTCTGATCATTTAGTATGAAAAAAAATTAATGGTGATGCCACTCATAAATATAAATAAAAAATATATTAGAGATGTAGGAAATGTACCGGTACTCAACACACATATAGATACACTTCCTGCAGTACATATACAGTCTGTGCTATATATAGAGAGTCTTTGACAGTCCAGTGAGCTTTAAAACCCGTTTCAACAAATCCACACGTGCCTCTGCAGTTTCCACATTCTTAAAAAAGAAACCAAACATTGCTGCAGTTGTGTTATTTTTAAACACTTACTGATATCCTCTGTAACAACAGAGAATGTGCTAAGAAAATATGGAATGGTTTACATAAACATTAAAATAATTATTAAAGTAAAAAAAAAAAGACAATTCTTTTTACCAATTTCTACCTTTCAGTTGTTGTATTTGAGAATTTTAGTATGGAACTGAAATTTCAGGTGTATTTTCAGTATATTTTGTTTAGCAGAAGATGAGCTCTTCAGTCAGACTAGTGCTTTCACACATAAATTCCCATGTTTCATAAAAGCATCCCCAGCATTAGGTGGGTTTTAAAGACACAGATTAGAGTCTGGAAGTCACAACAAACTAAATTTTGCATATTATAGCCATTAACAAGAGAGTCCTTCATTATCCAGAGACTAAATTTGTCTGCTGATGTGTATTCCTGAACAATCTTCTCTTCCTAAAATGTGTTTCATACAGCACAAGGCTTTCTAACTTACAAGGTAGGTATTAAATTTGTTATGGATGTCTATTTTCTGCCTGTTTTAGTTGAAAAGTATTGACTTTTCCTTTATCCACATCATCCTGCTCCAAATGTCAGACATCTCTGAAGCATAAAGAAGCAAGTTGTAACCTTCTCAAATTCATTTAAATGGAGTCTTTAGACAACAGACTTAAACAACACAGCCAGGACATGTCCTGCTACAGTTCCTATGTTCTCTCTCTTTCCTAGAAAAGCTCCTCATTCCCCTTCTTGTGATTGAACAACAGATTTATTTTGGACTGTGATCCCATTTTACTGTCTTGGATTAAAACAGATAAGCAGAAAATACAGCAAAATTTAGTAACTATCTAATTCACACTCCTTACCCAACTGTTTCACTTCTATTGATTGCTTCTTTTAAGAGAGCTTTCTACTCCTCAGACTTTTAATAAGGTTCTTACACACTTTTAGGGACTTTCCATTTTGATTCACATCCAAAGAATGTTTCCTTTTAAGATGCTACAAGTTTTTTCTGAAATAGTTGCTATTCAACCGTGTGAGAGCAAAGGGCATGTTGCTTTCTCTGTTGGAGGGGAAAGACTGGACGAGTTTCTTTAGAAGTTTGTTTCTCTTCACACAGCTGGACATGTCTTCCTTCAGTAAACTCAAGCTTTAAGTCTGTTCTTACATCTCCATTTTACACCCAGCAGTAGCTCTTTTCAAAATATAAACCACTATCCAGCCAGACAAAAAAGCTCTACTCTTAATCTAAAAGCTTCTGGTATAAGAACATTTAAATTCACCAGCAGTCAGAATCTTTTTGGATGCATCTTCAAAATTTTCTAGAAAGAGTTCAATGCTACCAGCACACATTAGTTTCTCTGTAGCTGTTACTTGCATGCTTATCCAGAAGGTTTTTTTAAAGCTATACTTCTTGCTTAAATTATTGTTAAAACTTTTTCTCCTTGGGACTATGTTCTGGACTACTCACTTACTATTCAGCTGCTTATGATGTCAACCTTTCCAGTTTCCTAATTTTCACAAGCAAACCACAACAAATAATCTATAGTAACTTATATTTATTTCACGACTGGAGAACAGCTGGCTAATCAAAACAAAAGATAAGCCCTCTACAGTATTAGTAAAAGGATAGTTATAAAGCAAGTCTTTATACAGAGTTGCCAATTATTATAATAGTCTAGTCTGCTCTTGGACCTAATAATTTTCACTTGGAATTATTCTGTACATTTTTTCATAGAATAACTTTTACCAAAGTTGGTGGTCCTTGTAAGTTTTCCAAAATAGGGGTATTTCCACTGTATACTGATTTCCAAAAGCTGTCCGGCTGCAATTTACCTTCCTGGCTTAAGCCTCTAACCATGAAAACTGCAAAGCTGAGGATTTTTCTGAAAGTGTTTTTGTTTCCATTGCCTGGTAGTGTTCTTCCTAACAATTGGCACCCACAGTGGCTCTCCAGCCTTCTTTAAGCTTGTTTCCCTTAAGAGCTGCACCATAATCCAAGACTGAATTGTTAAAAATGGCCCAAATTGATTTTTCCTGACTCAGAGTAAGCCCTTTGCTTTATATACACACCTTTCTGCCTGACATTTACCTCTACTTTTTCAGTCCTGCTGACACACACAGCATGACGTGTTGATTTTCTGGGATCTCATTTATGAGTTCTTTTAAATAACCACCCACTGGATAGTTCGAGTCTCCCTTATGATTCATGAACATCACATCACCTGTCAAGGCATTGCCAGTGATCTTGCATTTCTATAAAATAGTGCCAAGTGATTGTAAGCAGGGTGAAATGGGCTATGAAAATGTTTTTATAACTAGCATGTAACTGTCTTTGGCATGCTTCAAAGGCAGGCAAACCATTTCATCACATCTACAACAGAATAATGAACCCTGGTAATTACTGGGAGGGAGAACTGTAAAAGCATTTACTGGAGTCAATGGCAGGCCTAAAAAAAGATAATACTTATTCTTTGGCCACATTTACGTCATGAAGAATTTTAGAACAATTTCGTAATCTGGCATTTTGTGGAGCTCACTAATTAAATTGTGTGATTTCATTCATCTGCCATTCTGACCATGCAAGTGAAAGGAGATGCCATAACATATGTTAATGCTGTCAATTCTCAAAATAAGAGAGGGAAGGAGATGTGTCATCAATGTTTTGGAATGTCCAACATAATAAGCCCTGCTTTTGCTTAGAGAAAGGAATGGAATGTTAAAAAAAAAAAAAATTAAAAAAAAAAAAAAAACAGAATAGATGTCATAACTTGTTTGAATTTATAGCACAAAAGAATATAATTACTCCTTTTTGCAGCTAGTACATAGCCAGGCACTAAGGGTTGTGACAGCCAACTCTTTTTTTGACAAATGCCCAACTTCCCAGTCCAAGCCATGTTCTTCTTGTGCTCCCAACAAGTTCTACTGGCACATTCCCATCTTTTGAGATAACTGGCCTTCTTCTGTGTTTTGTAATAAAGTATTATCTCACATCTCTATAAAGTTCTGACTCTGCTTTAAAGTAAGAGGAGAAACAACCATGAAAAAATTAATAATTGAAAATCTATGTTCATTTAATCATCTAAAAACTACTTGTTCTCAGTTTCTCACCCTGAAACTCATAAAATATCTTGCCTCTCTTGTCTACAACACACCGTAGCCACTGAAAAGCTGGAGATGAATGCCAGTCTGCTATTCCTGCTTTGAGGAGGATGTACTGTGATGCTCTAAGAACATTAAGCTGTAAATAGCTGTGAAGATAGATGCCTAGGTCATGCACTGAAAAAGATTATGGTGTTTTCTTAACAACATAAATCTCCAGTCCCTTCTTTTTACAAAGTCTTTATATACTAAAAGGTCTATACCTTGTGTAAGTCAAATGCTTCATTTCAACGCATTCAAGGTATGACACTTTTTCTCCCCAGTACACAGACGTCAACCCTACAGCACCTCAGATTCTTTCCAAGCACACTGATATAAGCTCCACAGTACCTCAGACTGGGTAAAGAACTGCCAGTCCATGAAGGTCTTCATAAAGTCCAAAATGTGTTGCCTGTCTTCTGCCAACAATTAAGTCACAGAAAATTCCTTTCTACTGAAATGTATCAAAGCTCCATCTCCATGAGCTATCAGTGCTCATAAAGCTTCCTTTCACAGGTACGACTGCTAGCCCCATAAGAAAAATGATGTAACTTTAAATCTGGTTATCAGACACTTAAACTCCCTGTGTAACCTAAACAAATTACAACCAGGGATGTTTGAAGCAGTTCTTGTTACTTTTTGAAGCAAAGGGCATTGAACTCTGCATATGCAGTTACAGCTGCACAGTTTTTTGTGTCTGGCATGACTTTTGAGATCAAACTTTTTGACATCTGGACCTTGATAACTAAGGTTATCATGAACCTAACTTAAATTTGGGGTATAAAAAGATTCCCCTTTTACAGAATCACTGTAGCTTTTGACCTGAGAATATTTTCTAAATGCAGCTGTAGTACTGATTGCTATACATATTTTTTTGTTTGTTTTAATTTTTTTTTTCTGTCTAGCTACTCCAGTGTCTCCTGCAGCTGTTTTGCTGTGGCTGCTATTTCTGCATTCATTGCAACCCCAATAGAAAGAGACAGGACAGAATGGAAAGTGCGTGTCACTAAAAGTATTATTTGCATCTGCTCTATCTCCCTTTTTTTTGTGGATGAACATGTTAGAGGGGACAAGGTTTACATCTATGAAACCTCAACTACAAAAAGAGGCAATTTCAGATTGAGTTAAATTCCTTTATTGTTTTAAAGATACTTACTGATCCAGTTGAAGAAATCCATGACAGAAAACTCCCCTTTCATTTATTTTCAATGAAAAAGTCAGTCAAAATTTCAAAAACTATCATGGTAGAAAATAACCCTGCAATTACTTATTATATCTAGTCTTCAGAAGGCAGCTGGATCAGTATATGCCTCACACTGACAAAGTAATAGAATTTAGAATTATAGAATATGCTGAGTTGGAAGGGACCCATCAGGATCTTCAAGTCTGACTCCTTGCCTTGTGTAGGTCACCCGAAGAGTCACACCATGTGCTGACAGCATTATCCAAATGTTTCTGGAACTCAGACAGGCTTGGTACTTTGACCACTTCCCAGCCTGTTGCAGTGCCCTACTAGAAGGTGGTTGGGCACTGCAACACCCACGCTTTCCTGATATCGAATCTAAACCTCCCATGGCTCAGATTCAGGCCATTTCCTTGCGTCCTGTCACCGGTCACAACCTTGAAGAGACTGGTATCTGCCTCTCCACTTTGCTTCATGAGGATGTTGAAGACTGCAGCGAGGTCTTTCCTCAGCCATCATTTCTCCAGGCTGAACAAACCAAATTACCTCAGCCATTCCTCATTAGGCTTTCCTTCCAGACCCTTCAACATCCTCACATCCTCTTTTGGATACACCCTAATACCTTTATATCTTTGCTATATTAGCACCCAAAACTGCCCTCAGCACTCAAGGTGAGGCTGCCCCAATGCAGAGCAGAGCAGGACAATCCCCTCCCTTGCCCAGCTGGCAATGCTGTGCCTGAGGCACCCCAGGACAGGGCTGGCCCTCCTGGCTGCCAGGGCACTGCTGGCTCATGTTTGATTTGCCATTGATCTGGACCTGCAGGTCCCTTTCCTCAGGGCTGCTCTCTGGCCTCTCATTCCCCAGTCCATGCACACAAACAGGGTGGCCCCATCCCAGGTGCAAAATCTGGCACTTTCCCTTGTTGCACTCCATATAGTGGGTGAGTGGTCTCTCTAATTTGTCAAGTCCTTCTGAATTGATCCCACATCTTGCCCCAGCACCCATTGTAGGGCCACTCTTCACTTTCAGCTTCACCAACCGCTTTATGTCATGAGGAGTCAGATCTGCCCTGGGCAGAAGACCTCTCTCCATTTTTATGCTCTTCAGCAGGCTGTCTGCCACTGTTAGCAACTAGGAAGACACTGTTTTTCAGAGGGATTTTCAGATCATTCCCTTGTCAGCCTCCCCCAGGATATGTTCTGATAACATGTCATCTTCAGAGACTTTCCTACTGTGTTGAGGTTTTGGCTAAAAAATGTCCCTTAGCTTTTCTCACCCTTGAAGACAAGCTCCAAATCTTGGATTTGTTTTGGGTTTTTTTTCTAGAAAAGTTGCCTCCTGAGGCCTTTGCCAACAGTATTTACTCTGTTTAAAAGGTGAATTATGTCAGTTTGAAGCTTCTAGACAAGCTGGTGTTTAACACTTCTAGTTATTTATTTGCCTGAAGGTAGTAATTCATATAGAATTGAATTCCTTGTTTCCTCTCCTTTGCCCATCCTTGGCACATTTTTTGCACAAAGCTGCATAGTCTGCCTTAGTGTTATGAATAACGTTGAACGGCCCTGATAATTTCTTCTTTTTTGTTCAAATTCTTATCAGGACCTGTCTCAACAAATATTAGAGCAAATATCATGATGTATATAACCTTTTATCTAGCAGTAGCTGCTAAGCTGGTAGTCCTGCGAATCTTATCCTCAGCCTGGAAATAAATGCTTAGAAACTGAAAAGCTTAGCACACACATGCAAAAAAAAAAAAAAAAACAAAAGAAGAAAAAAAAATCTACTTCTTATCAAGTTCTGAAGTATCTTAAAAAATGAAAGCCTGAAATCAAGTATATCTAAAATGTGGTTACTTCAGCTCTTGTATATATTTGTCCACAACAAATATTCAAATATTTCCCTTTTTGAGGTCTCATTTCTTTACAGCTTCTCAGCACCTTGAGAGGAGTCTGGTTTTGACAGAACTATTATTATTACACTTCTATTACATATCAAAAATAGATTTTTATTTGCAAGCAGTAAGATGTACAATATGGTTAGAGGGGTTTTTTTTTAATATGTATTGATTAAAACATTTAGAGCTAGCAGAGAGGAATTTAGAGAAAACAAACACATAGAGTATAGTAGCAGCACACAGACGACAGATATGCAACCTCCGTCATAGATTCTCCTGCAGAATTCTAGAAATTTTTCTTTCTACATTGCTCCTAGTCACAGATGGTCCCTGGAATTCCAGGGAAAAAATGGTGTATTTTGGTTAATGAGCAAATAAGTGTTAGTATAGAGTCCTATATGAAAAATACTATTAACAGAACTGACACATCAAAGGGGCAGATTTTTCTGGAGAAAAGTATTACAAAGTATAAATTGTTACACTGCTGAAGGTAATATTGCCTTGCCTCAGAATTCCTTAAGAATTTCAATAATCCACTGTTAGCGAGAAAAGCAAGAAAGAAGCACTGATTAGTGAAGGTAGATATGTAAAATTTTTTGTGTCTGAACACATATAAATGTAACTGTACAAGTAATTATAATCAGCACTCAAGCTTTGCAGAAACCCATTTGCAGGATTTTCAGATAGAAGAGAATAAATAAATTTAAAGATTGAGTTTTCCTACTCTGCAGCAGAAAGGTTGCTTTAAACCAAGGTGCAGTGCAGCATAAAAATGTGAAAAGTCCCAGAAACATTCAATGAATGGATGGTGAAGATGATAACCATCCCCCATCACCTCTGCAAGCATATTTTACTGTGAAACTCACAGGTTTTTTCTTCTTTCTACTAGCAAATGCACTTCACAAAATGTACAGCTCTATATTTCTGTGTTACTCTGAAATGCAGAATAATAATTTATGGGTTTTTTTCCTCCAGACAGGGACTAGAAATGACGATTTTAAATGATGATTTTAAAGAGAACAGACTCACAAAATCCCAAGATGGCAGAACCACTGGCAGAAGAAAAAGCCTTCAGCTATAGCTGTACTCTCAATATATTTGTGGGAGAAGTAGCAATAGGTGACCACTTCCTGAAAATTAATATTAGGTAGAAGTTGGTTGGAAGGGACCTCAAGAGTTCTCCAGCCCAGGCTCCTGATCAAAGCACGGTTAACAATGATATTAGAGCAGGTTGCTTAGTTGGTGTCTAAAAACAATGTGCTTGCTTCCCTTTTCAGCTGTGGGAAGGCTTCAGTTTGGGATGGCTTCTAAAAACTTGAACTAAAACTGACATTGTTAGGCATGGGAATCAAATCCATGCAGATTCACATCGGGTACAGTTTAAATGCTACTTGGCTATCTACTATGTGACTTTTTAAATTTAATTTGATGTACCTAATGCATACACAGACAGAAGCCAATTACAACTGGACAAATATATGTTTTCAGCTTATTTTATCTCAAAAGTAAAGTTTCACTACAACTAATATATTTGTTTCTTTAGCACCTCTAGGTTTTCCTTCAATTAAATGCTTTTTTGATAAGTCATTTATAATCTCTGTTACAAAGTATTCAACCTTCATACTGTGTTAAGAGTTCATCAATCAAAACAACAATCATCAAATCAAATTCAAACAAGTTCATCATATCAAAAACAACATTAATTAAAAATCATAGTGTAAGAATTCATATTCTTCTATGACTTTTAAGGAAGCATGATGTCAGGTTTCTTAAACTAAACAACCAGCCTGTCACAAAGAGTCATGTCCCAGTGCTAAAATAACACTAAGAGCAGTTTCCAGGTTTAGTTCAGCATAGGAAAACCACAGGTTTTGTTCCAAGTTTTCTTGGTGAAGTGCAAGTCATGCAATTAAAAGTCTATTGGCCCAGGGCATTTGTCCCATAAGCATTAGGACATAGCTAAATATGGTGTGTATGGCAAGACTTTTCTGAAAATACTTCATAGCTATGAAAAGCAAACATTCTACAGCTTTCCACGTACTTGAAATTACTTTTGTTACCTGTTCCAGGTGCAATGAAGCTCGTTTTATCAACCTTTAGCAAATATGTTGGGGCCACTAAATCTCTAATATAACTGCTATCACTACAAACATTATCTGCACTTGAGAGGTAAGACATGTGCAAAGATATATTGCAATTTGCTTAAAGAAGCTGCTAAACTGAGACTTGAAACCAGATGTCCAAAGTCAGAGCTGTTGTCTGACTTCTCCTCATACTGTCATAGTAGGTTTTATAGTTTCACTGCCACACTAAACCTCACATGCACTATTGGCATCTTACATATCAACTATTTCACTTGGCCTAATAATCAAGATGTACTCAAGGAACAATTTGGTCCATGCATTCATCACTAGCACATGTTTTTTTGTCCATCTGTATGGCCCACTCCATCTAACTTCACCGAGAAAAATTTCCCCAACTCTCCATTCCTTCCCCTGCCTTCGGATAGCAAAACAACTACAGCAGGTAATCTGACAGCAGATGATGAATGCAGGGAAGGGCAACTTGTCTTGCAAAGATCTGTAGCTAATGAATCCACTCATGTTATTCCCTTTCTTTGACCAATCATTTGAAAATTCACTAGCTTGAGCCATACCATTTCTGAGAGCAGTCTCAGCACAAATTAAAGAGCCATCCATCCTCAACCAAAAAGAGGGAGTCTGCTCAATACTCAGTCACAAAGTCTCCATAGTGACCAAAACACAGGATTGTCTTACTATACCATCAGCACGTGGGGTGTTCATAGGGTCCAAACACCATCATATTGTCCTATTTGCCCTGTCACTGTAAGTTTTAATTTAAGCTTCACAGAAAACTCAGCAGCAGAAGGCATTTATCATAAAATACAAATATTCACAAAGTTCTCTGAAACCTTCAAGCCCAAACATTGCATTTCTTTCCACAGCATGCAAGGGTTTCAGACCTTAAGACAGCAGGTGGAAAAAGTGGGACAGAGTTCCCATGACTTTGCAATCATTACTGAGACTTCTCCAGTATCTCTTCCACCAGATCATATTTAACTGAGACAAAGGTCTTCCTCGCATGTCAAATTAATGAAAGGTAATGTAGTTAGTTTTCCTGAGAGACATGTCACTTGTTAGCAGAAAGCTTCAGTGAAACGATGGTTTGCAAGCTCCTGTGAAGATACAATACCCATCTTGTGCCTTTTAACTGTCAGTTAAAGCACCTACAGTGCTCCAGAAAAAAAGATGCAGTTGGATAGTTCAGCTGGGTGAGCTGTTCATTCAAACCCACATCAAAAGGAGACATATTCATTCCAAGGATTCAGATGTCATGCTGACTCCCATTAGTCTCTCCATTTAATTCTTCTAAATAGTACCACTACTGCTGCAAAAGTGTGAATAAATCAGTCCGTGGTTCATGTCTCCTGCCTCTCTTCATCCAGTAAAGAGGGAGGATAGCTGCAGGGATTCCTGCTTTCTGGGTCTACATGAACATGATCAAGTCATGAACTGCAAGGTGAAATCAACTCTGTATTGACTCCTCTTAGCTCCTGTTGGACTTGTTCCTGGGATACATAATAATACAATGTTAAAGGGAAGAAAATTGACTTGGAATGAAAGATGGCATAAGGAGCTCTGCTCCAATGCCTTGGAAAGGCTGAGGAGAGAATGGCTGTCATCACATCCTGCTTGTCTTTACACAGATGTAGCTACCTCTCACTTCCCATGAAAAATACCCTGACAGCAATATCTGAAGGGCTTTACAACAAGCTTGTTGCAAAGCACAGCTATCCCTGTATCCCTTACTTCCAGTCAAAGATCCTAATTCTTGCACCTGATCTCCTTTCCCACTGAGAATGTTGTGAATCTGACATGCTGCCATATATTTGAAATATCATTATGGAGTTCATCTCCCAACCTGCTTCTCTCTCTCCTCCCCCAGACACTTTTTGAACTGATCTGTTGTCAAGTGTCTTGTCTTATATTTGTCTTGCCTTACCTTAGGGCAGGTAACATGTCTCTCTCCACGCTTCTAAAATGTGTGTGATTTGATACCACTCTATAAATGTTTTAGAATAACAATAGTACCAAAGGATGCTTGCACATCTCAGCTGTCAGAGAATCAAAGAAGAACATTTTCCACTCTAAATATTAACTGTTAGAGTCTTCTATTTGTATCATAATTGAAAATCATTATCATAATTGGTTAGCAAAGCCACCAAAGGCACAGGCCTAAAATGGAAATGAATGAAGCAACTATGGAAATGACAGCTTAATAAGAATAATGAAATTCAAACCCCTACTGCAAGTACAGTGTATAATCCATTACAGGGAGATTAGATGAGATATAAATACCTGAAGGATATAAGATGATTGATCTGACATGTCGTCTGGTTTTGCAACCATAAAATGTCAAACAACAGGTATCTGAACACTGCAAATTGCCTAACTACAGCTTTTTCATGGAAGGTGAGAAGGGAATTTAACAACTTGCATTTTCAGGCAAGGCCTCATTCCATTCTGGGTGCAGCATTTTAGCTGGGATTTTTCCTCCTCCTTTTAACCCAGAAAGTACTCTCAGGGCCTGAATAAATCTTTTATTAATTCCCTGGATCTGAAACCTCAGTGGATGAAGGTTCAATTCCCAGTCTACCCATAGTGTTAACCTCTTTTTAATTCAGTTGCTTGCTCATGAGATGTAGCAAAAAAACTGGCCTTTACCATTTACAGGTGGAAGAAACATTTGGTAATCTTCATGATATGTCAAAATACTTTATCAGTTCTTGGTACTGTCATATTCAGACAACTACAAAAACCTCAAAGACATAGAAAAAGGAAGCATCAAGACTGCATTGAAGAGCATGGGAGCTGGGGAACAGTTGACTCCTGAAAGAGGTTGCAACTCCCAAGGTACTCAGCTGAAAAAAACAGGGTCTGAGTAGACTTTTTAGAATCTCTAGAAATTCCATGTTTCTCATTGATTTTTAAGTGAAAACAATGAGGACTGACAAGTCTTCTAAATTCCTCCCTGTTGAACTAGGGAGAAATCTTCATCCACATGTTATTCCAGTCGAAATTACCTATACTGATGTTTGTATCATTCCAATTTTTGTTGTGGTCCAGAACCTCATAAATATGTATCAATCATGGAGGCAGCTCAACACAAAGATAGGGCAGGCATCTGAGAATTCTAAGGGTGGCAAAAATCAGAGATTGTTTATCTCCTTTACAAAGCCTCTCATTCCTCACTCAGGCACTAGAAAACATGCGACAGAGCAGGAACCCCGATGTTTAGACACTAGTCAGATATTCCTGATTTCACCCAAATCATCCAGAAGCTCCAACAGCAGGTGGCTGTAAGGGCATTTTGCAGCAAAGCATGTTTCAATTACAGATACTTAATGTTCATAATTGAAGGACACACCGTGATCAGTGTAGCTAAGTTAAAGGGACAACAAGAAGGATGATGCTTCTACTATGTATTTTCTCTAGACAGTTTTTAGCCTGAACCACCCATGCTGGTGGTTTCTGTAACACACACACCAACTGCACTTTAAATGCAGGCAGTCACTGAGCATAGCTGGGAAAAAAAAGTCTCAACTTTAGCACAGGCTTAAATATGCACATGGTTTCTTTACAGAGGGAACATTTTCAGTTTAACCATGCTACATTCTATCTCACCAGATTTTGGCAAATTTCTGTCCTGTCTGGGTTTTGTAACACATCAGTCAAAGGCTCCTGATTAGAAGGATCTATTTCATGTGCACAGCAAAAGACTGGAGGACAGCTAGGACAATTCACTGAACTTGGATAGCCACGTACAAGCAATACCCTTCAGGTACATATAGATTGGGAGTACTTTGCTAAATGTAATGTTATAATCTGCAATAATCATTAATGGCAAAACCTGAAATCCACAGTCTTACTTCCTTATTCAGTAGTAACTAAACCCTTTGATGTCCAAGACTGTCTCATCTACTCATCACAACCTTACTAGCAGATTTATAGCCATAAAGTAATTACACAAATGAATTAATTATTTGGAAGGTAAACTCGTACCAAGTTACACAGGTTGTTTTAAAGACACTTATAGAAAAGAAAAAGCCTACTTTATTTTCTTGAAGTCTTTCTAACTTTACTCCAAGCCCTGGCTGTCGTGCAGTATCCTTCCACAATGACTGAAGAAGTACTTAACATTATAGGAAGGAACAGTCTACTAAAGTGTGGACTGCTTTTATGCTGTTCATTTCAGGCTGTCCCCACTTAAGTCATGTGCACTTTATACAGATTTCATTAATGTCATTACATTTGCTCAGCAGCTAATGGGAAATATTAAGTGTACTGGAATAAATAAAGCTAAGCAGAAGAGGCCTTAATATTTGCCTTTCAGTAAGCTCTCTTGTCAAGCTGTCACTTTTTGCATGTTATTGTCTATATATAGTCTAGAGAACAAGCTGCAGGAAGGCTGGAATAGGAAGATACCAGGACACCACTCCAGGGTAGCTACAAGTAACTCCTAGCTAGCTGTGTCAGCAGTAGCAAATGGTCACTTTCAATCTTTCCATGTGGTAACTAACTCTTAAATAGCTTGAAGGCAACTAGCCTGAAAATTGCCGCAGCTTGGAAGCCCTTTTTGTGTTCAAGAGATTAGGGACAGACTGGAAAATTTGGGTTTCTTTCCTTGGTTCTATCAGCTGGTATGCTGTGTGATCCCTTAATGGATTTTTTTTCTTTTTCACCACAATTACATCACCACATCCTTTCTTCTGCCTTCTCTAGTTGAAGTGGTCTTTGTGGCTGCTTACCGGCTAAGCAGTAGATCCCAGACCAGCATAAACAGACAGTTCGTGAGTTCTTCAATCTCTAGCTGTGCGTGGTTTAAGGCTTGGAATCAAGAGCGGGCTCAGATGTGAGTTTAAGGGGTTTATTCCAGTGCTGATCCACGTGGCAGAGCAAGGTTTGGGCCTTCGTTCTCCCCTTTTACCAGGGCACAGCCTGGGTAGGAGGAAACTCTGGGCCAATGAGGGAAGGAAGGGGGTGGTTCCATCAGGGTGGTACTATGTGAATTTTTGGGAATGGGGGAAGGGGCATTGGAAGGAATATACCAATATAGACAAATATACAAAATACATATACAACTTTGAAAACCTCAATCATGCACCGCAACATCTAGTTAGATTATTGCTACACAAATCAGAAGCTACACCCTCTGCATGCTTGAAAGCTTCCTGATGTATTTTGGATCCTTTCTGGATAGATAGTCAAGTATCAGAAGGCATGAAATAAGAATATTCCTGATTCTCAGAGCTTTTTAGGCATAATCTGATAAAAAACCATGCACCAGGTGCAGTCTCAGCAAAGCTACTTGCCAGCTCCATTCCTGGCTGCTCCAAAATTTGCTTTGCTGCTATATTACCTTCCTACCTAATCAGGATAATCCCAAGGAAGTGAGGGATTGGGAGGAATGAAGACTTCAGAAAAAATAACTGCCTTTGAGAAAAAAAAGATTCCCTTGTGAATCCAACTTTGTCTGCCTGGTTTAAATGTCATAGCATTTTATTCTTACCCTCCTCACTCTGGCTGTCAGCTTTCAAGTTCTGCAAACTGTTTGAACGAGCAGCATATGCTGACACACAACAATGTTGGGTCAGTTTTTACATCTTTGACTCCTTCACATGAATGTTTTTCTACTATTGCTCTGTATGATACTTCTAAGGTATCAGATTAAAACAGTGAGCCGGCCCACTTAACACACCCAACTACCTGACAGAACAGACCAGAGAAGCTGGCATGTTCCCTCAGAATTCCAGTCTTTTGCCTCTGAATTTAACAGATAATGAAAATAATTAAAACCCAACTGTTTTGTTGGGGTTTTTTGTCATCCAGCATTATTGGTGCAGATAACCAGACCAATGATGTAGCTGCTTGGAGTACTTACAGACTTACCCCTGTATTTCTACTATTAAGCAAATATAGTTCATAACCAGCCACTCTCTGGGCCATTGAGGTCCATTTTTCTTGCAGACTGCTGCGTGCATCAATTCAATGTTACCATGAGCCTGGTATCAGCCTCTCAGTCCCCTCAGCCAACCATTTCTGCAAAATTTTACATGCTGGACTGAGCCACTTTTCAACAACGTGTCCATGACAGAGGGAATTGATACTGCTTTTAAATGTTTTGACAGCATATTAACCGATGTTATGTAAGATCCTTCTCCAAGAAGCCCCAACCACAAAATTTTTCTTCAGTATCAGCTGTTTAGTACTAGTGTTACCCACACTATTTTTCATTTTCTTTGGCTTAGCCATACCAGACTTCTCAATTCCTACTCCAGTTTTATTTAAACTCATCTGAATGTGGAGAGAAAGTCAGAAACTTATACAGACATGCACACAAAAATTCACACCAGTAGGTTTCATAATGGGACTAATAGTTTCCTTCTTCTTGTGGGAAGGCACTAATCAATATCCCTCAGCTTAGCTGAACTGATGTTTAAGCCTGAGTTTACTTCAATATGTTTCCTCTGTTTCTGGTCACGTATTTATCTTAATAATATTCCAGTTAAAAATGTTATTCCAATATATTCCTACAGATGTTGTTTCATTAGTGAACTCTTTACACTTTTCTCATAAGAATTCATCTAATTAGCTAATTACCTATATCCAACATATTGATTCTTCATCAACTCAAATTCTGTTGCCATCATAAAACAAACAAACAAAAAAAAACCAAAACCCCCAAACAAACAAAAAACAAACCACCAAAAACAATCAACAGTAAAACAGCTTGAGATGTTTGATCACATTTCCCACTTCCCACATGTGTTCAATTCTGTTCTTAGATAATATTTTTACTAATAGTCTATATCTATTGATCATGTAGCATTCTCCCACTTTTTAATTGTTGTGGTTTTTTTTTTTTTTTTCTGGTGTTTGACTTGAAACACAGACAAGTCTCCAGTACTTATTACTAGAGTCTTCCAACTGAAATATTTCATGCTCTTAAGTTCTGGTTTTAACTCAGAGTAGAATTTTCAATTTTTATTTCTTCATCCTTACTAATCTTTGTCTGTACCCTTAAGGTCAACAACTTCATCACTATTATTACTGAAAACCTGCAGCAAAGTATTCTGTTTTGAGGAGTATCTAAATCACTCAGTCTCATCCTCATTGAAGAATGATTCAAGTTTTCTTTTTCTCATTTTCTCTTAATGCTTTAAGAACCTGTTGCTGCCCTGTGCAAGACCTAACTCAGCTTGACTTCTCCCATTTCCCTCTTTTCCTACACTTACCAGATTGTTTTCCTGATCTGTGCTTTATTCCATGTATTTTTACATATGCTTCTCTGGTTTGCTTGAGCACACTTCAAATGCACATTTATCTATTTTCTCTTTATTTCTTCTCATCCTAAACTGTTCTCTGTTCCTTGACAAACAATATCCAAAATTCAGCACTAAATTACACCAAAGAATAGTTGTGCTGATGATCATTTTAGGTGATAATCAGGTCTAAGCCCTCTTTTCCATGCCTGACAATCAGAACCACTATTATTTACACTACAAAGGCAGATTCTCTAATCATCTACAAAGATCCCTATTTTGTGTAGAGGAAGAGGTTGCCTAAAACTAGCAGATTATTTTTTTTATTTCTGCAATGAATGTAGCTCAGTGTTTCCTGTGCAGATCTCAAAGATCTCCTCAATGTAGTTCTTACCATTCAGGCAGACTTTCTATCTTCCATCTTCTTTGCACATTCAGCTGTCACTCTCTTTTATACTTGTGTTTATCATTTTCTAAAGGCACTCCTGGGATGTAGCAATGTAGTCAAGTTTGTATATCTATAAATCAGACTCAGATAGTTTGAGTTCTGGGCTTTTTGTGCATTTTAAAATGTTTTTTAACCTTTTTTCTCCCTTAAGTTGCTAAGCAGTAAGAAAACTCAAGACTAGGATCTGTCACCTATTTAATTACATACAAGAAGAATTTTGTGCATGAGTTACACACACTAATGTCTTAGGACTGTTGGAGGGCTAATTCCCTTTTTTCCACTCAGGCTGGTCAGTACAACCTTTACAGATACTACTTTTACTTCTCACAAATTTCTTTTTCAAAGTGGGTATTAATAGGCATTTTAACCTGTAAGAGATGGTCCAGATAATGAAGATATGTGGTTAATTATGACGAAGGTCCAGCCACTGTGCTTAGGGTAATGCAGTGGGAATTGCTGGTTACTCTGCCTTAAGGAACACTTTAGATTCCATTTAATTTTTAGTATTACTTTCAAATCCCCTTCAAAGTTGTTTCTAATAATCTGAAAACTTTTAACTGCAACTGCATGCTTTACCTCTTGGCATTAGACTACAGATACACATCTCCAAGTGCTAACCCTCTGAACAGGGTTAGAAACTTACACCAGGCTCAGTGCCTTCATTCATCACTGCAAGCTTGTGAATGACAAGCAGTATATCCTTGGTGGTAGCAGCTGAGAACAATAATTTCTATTAAGTATAAAACCAATATTCATGTTCTGAGATTAAACAGCTCCAGGTTTCTGACAACTTTTGGAACCTTCAAATGCAATTCAGAGGTACTCTTGTTGAGAAATACATTTAGGGCAGGTAGCTCTATTTTGCATTTTGGTGAAGTCTTCAGTCTCAGTGTAGCTCTCTGAAACACACAGCTGTACAGATTCATGAGCATTTCTAAAGCTCAATCTGAGAATGTAGGTAATTTATGCATCTTTTTCTTTTTATGTATGCACCCCCTTACCCCCTTAAGAAGAGGCTCTGTCACACCCTGCAAAAAAAAAGCAATTTGTCAGGGAGAGGTAATTTTTGACTGCAAAATCATCCACAAGTCTTTGATTATATGAGACAACTGGTCCAGAAGCAACAGCCTGGCAGCCAGGAACCACCCTGCTTCAAGGAGCTGTCTTTATAAGATAGATGGAGTGGGGGTGCTCATGGCAAGGGCATAAGCTTGATGAATCAGGGATAACCCTGGCTTTCTGCAGTCAGACAGTGTCCTGAGTCCAGTCAGAGTAAAGGGCCTTACACTTACTTTGTTGTATGTTAAACAATTTCTCTTCTGTTTGTTTTGTTTGGCAGGTAAAACACTGGCACTGTCCTGACTCCTGCTCCCAGCTAATGGCTCTGATTCTCTGCGTGCAGCCGTGAATACACCTGACTTCTGAAGTTATTAATCAAAGAGTCATAGAAACACAAAGTGGTTAGGGCTGGAAGGGACCTTGAAGGTCATTTAGTTCCAACCCCTGCAATCTGCAGGTTGTTTTTTTGGAAGCAGTTGTTTTAAGTGAGATATCTTCACCAGAAGAGTGAAGAAAGCCCTCCTGTGAGCTCCATACCAGGTAGAATATGCCTGGGCATGAATATGGCCTGGAGCCTGGAACAGTGCCTGAATCTAATCCTGGAAGATGTCATCTACTTGGCAGGTTCAATGGCTAAATCCCTTGCTACTGTGGTCACTTGAGAGGGCAAAATGACCATGCTTTAAAACCTTGTATTAGCTTGGGAGATTACAAAAACACCATCCTTTTGTCCTGTGGGATCCTGTGTCACCATATAAATAAAGAAAATTAATTCTTGTCCCTTCATTATAAGCCATGGTGCTGAGCTATAACATTTAAAAACAACAAATAAAAAGTATTCAAAAAGTAAAAAATTAGTTCTTCCAGGTTTCTCTGCTCTAATTCTGAATGGCAGCTTCAGAGGAACAAATAATCAAAGAAGACATATGGAAACACCTTGCTTTGTAAGCATATACTCAAGGAGAAAAGTATTTGGAAAACCAAGAATAAACCCAAGTGCTGTATTTTGCAGGGAAATCTTCTGAGCCTCCCAAATTCTCTTGTGCTTATGTTTTGAGGGGTGCATGTACAAGGCTTCTATCTACCACCCATGTGTCGAAATGTAACAGGAAATAAAATTTAAAAACCTCATGGGTAATTGATATAGAATACGTAGGCGATCTGAAGGGAAAATCAGAACCAGAGATGTGCCAGGGAACAAAAAAGAAAAAAAAAAAAAGGATGATATTTAAAATGCCAGCCTCCTGTGAGCCCGTCTGCTTCCTATCACTTATTTTGCAGCTCTACGTTCCCACAGTGGACTGCTGCTGCCATCTACTGCCACCAGTACTGCTGAGCTCCCCTCCTGCAACCAGGTCACAGGAATTGGGGCCAGGGAGGAAGGCAGGGCATGAAGGATTTGGAATTAATAAACGAAAAACAGTTTCCAAGGAGAGAAAGCATCACAGCCAAGATTAAAAACTCAAATGCAGATTCTTCCATTAATGATGTAACACAAAAAATGTCCGTGTTCTGAGGAGGGAAACCTAAGTGGAAAATCTTTTGCTTTCAAAAAGGAAGGGAAAGCCACATCTGGATCCACACTTCTGTCATGTAGTGACCTAAGCCTATAGAAAAGGTCCTAAAAGTTATTACTCTAAGTGACATGGCTGACAGTCTATGTTCAGCTTCATTAGATGATGAAATGAATTGCACAGCAGGAAAGGTAGGGAAGGACAAACCGCCTGGGGGTAAGTCCAAATCTCCTAATTCAGTCACCTGTGTTACTCCTGTTCTAGGACCAGAGGGCTTCAGATGCTGGTAATGGAAATATTATATCTGACCTTAGCTTAAAATTCACATCAACAAAGACTCAGAGAACAGACAAGCCTCCAATTACTGCAGGTATTTTCTAAATGAAATCTGGAAGGAAAGCATTCTCCACTGTGTACTGAAAGACAGACTATGGAAAGAACAGAAAAAAAAATTGGCAGGGGACCTATAGCATGTCTGTTACTATCCAGCAAGAGATATGCTTGATTTCATAACCTCCGAATTTCACATAGTCCATTGCAGGTGGCAGCAAAGATCAGACCCAGACCTCCCAGATCATTTTTCATCTCTGTTGGTGTAATATAGCAGTCTTCATTAGCAATACCAATCTACACAGTGGTTGCAGAGATCTGAGAAGTGAAATAAATTAGCCTTTCCCCTTCTCTGTGCAGCTCTTGTGAGACTGTCCTCAGTGTTTAAGTCAACTGAGTTTAGTAGTCTCTAACTTGAATTTATTACATTACCTGAAATGCAGAGTGGAATAACTTTAGGTTGATTTATCTAAGCACAGTGATAAAGTCATGTTTTTAATCCTTATATCATTTGTCTTCGATAGCTACACTACACTAACTGGGCCCTCTCTATATGGACTGAAATACAAGCCACTCTGTATGGCTAGCATGCATTTCTGGTACTGTGACTTCATAAGAATGCAATATCTAAGCATGTCATTATCTCTATTATACACAAAGAAGTACTAAAAGCTAAGTAATAGCTGTGCTGTGCCCTAGCAGTATGATTGAAGCCAAACCACTGTCCACACTGACACAACATTGAAGTATTCCCAGGAATACATTCTCTATTCCCTCATGCCCTCTAGGAGCTGATCTACCAAAACATGCCTGACAAGAAAGGCCTTTGTAGACCTGCTTTGGTCTATATTTCAACAGACAGATTCTCCATAGAGCAACTCTGTAATGAAATAGGAACTAAAATTCCACAGAAGCTTGCTAGGTAAGAGAGCAGACAAAAAACACCCTGGAAAGCCCTGGGGTTTTGGGTGGTATTTTTCTTACAAATTCTCCTTCAGGACAGACGTGTTTCCTTATAAATCAGTTGGCTGAATATTTCACTCTTGTATGGAAGCTGATATGTGTGGGTGGCCTTCCTTGATAGACTGTCAAAGGCTGATCAGAGTGACAATTAATTTGACTGAATATCTGAGGCCCAGAATAGTTTTCTATAGTTTCTGTTTTCTTTCTTTCTAGACTCTTTGTCTCTTGCTCAGGCTTTGCTTTTCTTTAGATCCCTGCTTCAGTGTGTCTCTCCCTGATTTCACAGTGGTCAGAAGTATCCTCCATCCAAAGATTCTGGAGGATAAAAGGTCATTACAACTCTTTTACCCAGTGTTTTACAGTGTTTCAGGAAGATGTATGGGAAAACTTTGTTTTCCAACAGCTCATGTGAGCAAGGAGAGTTTTGACCTTTCCCTGGCATAAAGTCTAACTCAAGAGAGAAGAACTCCTAAACCAGAACTCCATAGATGCTTGCTCCCCTGCAAAGCCCACAGAAGTGAGGAGAGAGGGTTGTCTGGCACTGCAGTCTTCTGGCAATTTATCTCTTAGTCACACTACTGAACCACACAGACAGAGAAGCCAGATCCAATGCCTGCTTGCAGGATACAGGATAAATCCAGTAAAAGAGTGATCCTGTCCCAAAAGCTGTGCAAAGTAAATTGTAAAGATGGGCAAAGTATAATCATTCCCATTTACAGGTAAGGAAGGAACACAACTTGGGCCTCTGCCTTTCCTTAATAACACTTTTACTGTATGACAAAAACTACACATGTGCACTCCCACAAGACTAATACAGACACTCAATAATGAACTAAAATATTACGTGGCAATGAGCCAATAATCAAAGAGGAATAATCTAGCCAATTAAACTTGCCAATAGAATTAGGTAGCTACCGTAAATTATCCCAGTCATAATGATGAGTACTCACTGTTTATATCTGTGTAATATGTGTTACAGAGAGCCTTTTGGAAATTTCACTAAATGTTTTCCATCACCATGGAAGTGTCTATGTAGTATTTATTTTCTGCACAGTTTGAGCTTTTGTCTTGGCTTGCACCTGAGAGCTGAAGCAAGTCCTCACCATGGCATAGGGACAAAAAAAAAACAACAAAAAAGCCAAAACTTTTTTTTTTTTTCCATTTAGAATCTGGCACATACAAATTCAGGAAACACATGTGATTTGTGCTTACATGATGTACAGTTACCCCATGCACATCTACTAGACCATCACAGCTTTCCTGAAAATGGAATAAATCAATGGCCATCCAACACTAAACCTTAAGATCAAACCAGCAGAGAGGGGTTCTTGCAGGTCTTTTTGGAACCATGAATCACAGGAAAAATTAGGGGAATCAATACACCTTGGTTTTCCTCTTCACGGCATGGTGAAAAAAAACATGGAGTATAATCAAAGTCCTCAGGGCATCAATGGAGTTATATTTTTCAGAAAGGATTTTTTCTGCTATTTTATTTATCAGTTTATGTTGTTTTGTCACTGCATTTACATAAAAATGAATGCATTTATAGAAGAATGTGTGAAAAAGAAATTGATTAATGGGGATGCCACAGATCTACTTCTGCCTCTCCCTCATATCCAGTTTTGACATTTTCAAAGCCATTTCTAATATGATTTGGTTTCAGGAATAATGAAATTATGAATTCATAAATTCAATAAAGGTCACAATCTTACGAGTTACTAGTGGTTTGATTTTAAGGTGCACTTTGCTGCCATATTCCAACCACCTACAATGTTTCACAATTACGCCTTTCTTAAAAACAGAGGGGTATTCCCAACATATTAATCCTTACTTATTCATATTATTTCTGTTGCTTTTCTACTATATGATGGACTCTTCATCCTATCTCATGCTACTGCTGTGTTCAAGTGAAGCTCCTGCTGTGTTTCCAGATACGGATGCAATTCATTGATAACTACAAAGATCTTTTTCCCACATGCTATAAATCAACATCGCTGCCTTTCAGACACTCAATAAAGACTGCCAAAACTTTGAATGCTGAAAATGAAAGGTGTACAGCATATTCAAGCAAATGTCAAAAATAAATATAAAAATGAAATAGTCCACTTCCACCCAATAAACTTTGCAGCTTCCTCAGAGCTGGAGATGTCCAATAGCCCTGTGTGATGACTTCACTGCAGAAGCAGTGAGGCAATAACCTATTTTTTTTCTCAGCACCACTCTGAACTTCATTTTGTTCTAGGTCACATTTATGAAGGTTGTGACCCCATGCAGCAGACATTAGGAGGTTGTCTTATTTGATCAATATTTCAGACAATAAAATTTCTGGTAAGAGCATACTACCTTAACACACTTGTCCAATTTAACTTGCATCTGACACAACCATTCTCAAATGGGACAGTTCATGCCAACTGAGGATCAAATCCAGACATCTTTCTCATAAACAAAACAGCCACTGTAGTGAAAATAAGGTCTGAGTAAGCCTCAGTTCCTTCTCTGTGCAGCCAGCTATCTCTGAAATTCACAAAAAAGTTGATCATAAGCTTTAGGATTTATTTTGAAACCATCCATTCTTTAAATGTAGTATTTAAATGTCTATGCTACACTAACACATATTGATGGGAGAAACTCTAATTTCTATCCAAATGTTGTGTTACAGCTTTGTAGCTGGATGTGATATTCAGGAAGCTGAGTGGCTGGAAAAAAAGCCTAAAACTAATTTTATTACAAAACTTATCAAATATTTTCCTTTTCCTTGGAGCATGCTCTCCATCAGGTCTTCCTGCTGGCTATGGGAAAAAAGTCTTGTGCATGAAGTGCTTCAAGTCAGCTTGTAGCATGATAACTTCTAGCATAGAAAACAGCTGTTGAATATACTATTCATGATCATTAATCTCAGCCTCAGTCTGTGCACTGAAAAATGGGAAGAGAGAAAAGAAAGATGGTCTAGTAGCACCAAATCCCTGACCTTTTCTTATTTTCTTAGATAAAAGAAGTGGTCTGAGTGGTAAAGACCAATTCAACCTCATTGGCTTCAGCAGACATCAGGTGGTGGGGATGAACCTGGTGTTTCAAAGAACATGCAAGACAGACACCTTTGTGAGTACACTGATATATTGTTTTAGGGTGGCATCATGCAGTGTTAACTCAGCTATTTTCATTTCATTTTAAATTATTTTCCTTTCATGTTACTGTACATAATATATATATATGATATTTTTAATATCTTTCCTCTTCCATGATGCAGCTTCTAATCAGACAACTGCAATTTTATTTAGGTGTAAAAAGTCATCTATACATAAGGAAAACATCAGTATTTATCACAATGAAGCAGGATCTCTACACGGCACAGAAACATATCTAAGAGGTACAGGTGACAAACCTCTCCTAAATACCTTATTTACAGAATGCAAATAGGATGGATTTCTTAAGCTGCCTTGGAGAGAAACATGAAAATTGTCAAAACCTTCACCAGCTACTTCAAAGTTCCAGTTTTGCCACTGACTGTCACCAGCTGCTCCAAAGAAGTTTGCACACACAAGACATTTGCCTCAAGCCTAAAGGCTCCTGGTGAAAGGCTGAAATGTAAAATTGTCTCAGGCTCTGAGAAGGCTTGCTGAGCATTTCACAGCAGGACAGTAACAGGACATGCAGTACTGAGTACTTTTACTCATTGCCCTACACCTCAGCCTTAAATTCAAACTGTGGTTGTTTGGTTTAGACCTTGAGAAAAACGTCACAAAAAACCAAATCAGTGCAACTGGTGGTACTTAGAAAAACTTCTAATAATTTTATTCCTAAGTTGAATATTCTATTCTCATATATTGAGAAGCTACTGCCTTCAGTGATAACCTGCCATGGTAATTTTCAGGGTGTAATCACTGGTGTGAAAAATAAAAATCTCTGTTTTGAATTTCTCAGTATATTTCCCTATAAACACTTAGATAATTTTTTGTATAGAAACATTAGGAAAATTGATACTTAAGACAAGAAGAAATATGTTTATCAGAGCACTAAAGATGAATGCTTTTGCTGGGTATGTTTTTCCCAGAGACACTGTTCAACAGTCTTGTATTCTATGCAAGACAGATACAGATCCTTGTACCAGCTCTTCACTAGTTCATCCCTTATTTCACACTCGACCAACTTTAATCTCTTTCAATTGCTGCAAATAGTAAGATAGACATTATTTCCTAAAGTTATATTTAGGTGGTTCTTTCCAGTGAAAAGTAAAGTAATTAAAATTGTGTTGGAGATCTATACTCGTGTGCTCTCACTTCAGACATGAAAGTCCAGAAAAGCAACCTTTATTTTTTTTCTTTTTACAAGGCTAAAAGTTTATTTGGTTTGAGATCAAAGTTATGATTTGTTTTTTGCTAGTGATTCACAGCCAACTGCAGTACCCGCCAATCCAGTTGGTATTTGCTCTTCCTCACCTCATCACCACAACAAGCATTCTGGAAAGCAGCTTAAACTTCAAACTGATCTCTGTGAGGCAGCAAGGATTCAGCTCCTTCTGCTGTAGCTGTGTTTGGGTTACAGCAGAGAGAGGTAAAAGCTCTGCATTAACCAGTACCTGTGACTTGAAGAAACTAACAACAGCTAAATTAGAGAGAATTTTGCTGCTTTATAGTCACTTTAATGATTATTATATTTAAAATTCATCTACAGTGTTTTGTTCTTTAATGCTAAAAATTACATAAGAAACCTGCTTTTCTGCAAGTCAAGGATAAGGTAAGTAAGGTCTACATAAAAATGAATAGGCAAATTGTAGCAGGTAAAAAAGGCCTGGCAGACAATGAAAATGCATTTAAACTAATAATTTATAGCATTGAAATTTCTAATAACTGAAGTTTCATTTCTTAATGCATACATGGATGTGCATGTGCACTTGCACAGGCGTATATAATATGCAACACAGACATGCAGAGACACAAAGTTACAACTAATTTTTCAAACTGTGAGACAAATGCATGGACAGAATTACCTCAGTCTCTTAACAAAGAGGACCACTTTTGATCTCATGTAAATTCACTCAAGTCAGGGGAATTACACCAGAGAGAGGTTTGACCCAGAATGTCAACAATTTTGAGAAAGTAAGGATTTATTTATTATGCAATTATTCACACAGAGGGACTTGCTTTCTCTTTTAAGAGGATGTGTCATGCAGTTTGATGTCTGCTGCTTCTTTTTCAGAAACTGCTTTCAGTTCAGGCAAAGGCAGAACAAGCAGTGTCAGGGACTTACATTTTTCATTTGCCTGTGTCTGCAGTAGGAATATAAAGTTTGCGAGTCAGCCCTACTAAGATATGTTGCATGTCCTAGGACAGTGGAGAAGATGGGATTCCTCCTGCCTGGGTAAAGAAAGATTGAGGTGAATTGTGATGCATCTTCCCTGCACCTCTTTCCTGCTCTTTTGTTAGATCTCATCCCTCCCTTCTCCTTCCCTTGACTATATTTCAGTATGTTTGGCTACCAGCAGCACATCTTCCCTCTAATTCATATCTAAAGCCCAGTAAAATAGGATCAAGGAGTCCTTTCTGGCACCAAGGCAAATAGTCCAGGCTGACTTGTGTGCCTTTGATTTAGAACTGCCTTCCCTCAAAACATATTGACTATACACATGCTCCATAGTACTTCCTCCAGATTCCCCTTTCAGCTGTATATGATTTCTCTATGGTCTCACAACTTAATTATAATTGGTTTGTGCACTCCTTCCAGTCAAGAGCCAAAGACCAAACAGACACATACATAGTGGGGATGGCTGGGTAGAAGATATGCTTTAGTTTCTTCTTTGGCCCTCATTTATTTAAGACCATGCACATACTGATTTTGACTATTTCACATTCCTACAATCTCAACTAGCTTTCTGGAACACATTCACTAGATGTCCCTGTACCTTCTTGTGCCCCATCTGGCAGCACAGCTGCCTCTAGTCAGTAGTTACTGCAACTCTACAACTGGAATTCCTTTGCTCAAATATAGAATTAATTCTGAGGAAAATTACTATCAGTGCCTCTCTTTCTTCTTTCAAACTGAGTTTATTACACTGTTTATACACCTAAGTCCAAGCCTGCCTCACTTAACCCTAGACATTCAACTCAATTTGCAAATCACTCTCAACTGCCCCTGTGTTTAAAGGAAAGAAGTGGGGAGATTCCTTTAAGCAAAGTCATCTCAGAACTGCACTATTTCTGGTAGATGTCTGCATTTTTCTTTTAACATATGGATGCCTAAAACAATCTTATTTGAGAATAATGCTTGATGAATAAAACTCAGACAAAAGGCAGCCCCTAGCAGAAATAAACAGACTCCCACCATGTCTCCCAATGCAGATGGTCATTCAGAGATTCTGGATCTCTCCATCAGCAAATCCTTTCCCCAGGACCAAAATCCAAAGCCCATATAAAGTTCCAAATCAAACTCTTCCTATATCTCTTGGCAGCCAGTTTCTGTAGGAACAGCCTCAAGATCCCTGTCATCACACAGCATATTTATTATGCAACTCACATATCAGACATTTAGAGGTAAGCATTAATGCCAAAATCTCAAGAAGCTGGTAACAAATATGACTTCAGAGATCAAACACTCAGTGGGACCAAATCCCTCTGTAAGAAGTCTGCATCTTGGCAGATACCATCCCTTGTTTGCTGTCTTTCAGAAAACGGAGCTATTTAACAGTGAGCAAAATGCAAGATACATGCAGGCTTACAGACACATCATCAAGAGACTCACTGTCTTGGTACCTCATAGGACTGTTAATATGCCTGTCATGCATAGTGACTAAGCAAAGTGCATGCTCTTTAGTCTATGATGATTTCCAGTATAAAGAGCAGGCATGAGCATTCCCCGAAAATGAAATGATGAAGACAGTAACTGAAGTCCTGAGGGTAACATTGCTGATGAGTCTTGACAAGACTCAACACTCTTGAGTCTCGTCAGGACTCAAGAAAACACAGCACAAGATAGCCTCTAGGGAATTCTAATACAATCTTCACAAAAAAGAAAAATTATGTTGGTTTTGAGTTTAATCAGTATCTTAGAAATTACATGTAAATTTACAAACTACTAAATTCATAATTAGTGTAATTGTTATGAAACTACTTCATCCCCTTGTAAGCTGAGAAACAAGTGACGATTTACAAACTTTACAATCAGTATACCAGCATATATAGGGATACTTCTGATTGTGCCTGCCCACGTGCCAAAAAATGGCTTTTATCTTTACTTGATGAAAATCTTAAATAGGAGTAACGCTTCATCCTCAAGCTCAGGGATGGTATGGTGCCAATCACAAGATGAGGTTAGAGAGAAATTGCTTACAGAAGCATTGCAATGAACAGATTTATTCTCCAGTAGTGCCTCTGGAATATATATCATAGAAATTATTGGTCTACATTGTCAGTTCCAAACTTCCAACACAGTATTTACGTAGTCCTTTAAACTATCTGGGACACAGATTAATCTAACCACAGTGACACATAACAATCACTGTGGTCACCAATAAAGCAAAGCAAAAGAAAATAAATAAGTTTAAAAAAAAAGTTGTCATTGCATAGGGACCAGACTGATACAATGGCAACACCTTTAATGCACTGTCCACATGGAGTACTTCATCTGTGACTCTGGAGCATTTCTGTGTACCAATCTTCTAAAAGAAGACACAACCACCTCCCCCCCCTCCAAAACATGTAGATATTCTCAGTGATCAAATCCATTTAAAAAGCAGCCCATTATTAAGATTTTTTAAAAGTTAGATTTTGTATTATTAAAGCATAATGGGGTCCCCTAGGTTCCAATTAGGAAACTGATTAAAAAATCTTTGAGCTTAAAAAGATGCAGGTAAGGAGTTCTGCTCTCAGCTGCCTTGAATTAGCATATTGATGGCATCACAGCCCTAGCTGGAAGGAAAGGCACAGACCCTGCAGGCATTTTGCCAGGCCAGCCCAGTGCTTTGTGAGCACTCCTGTCTCAGTCCAAGGAAAGACTTACTTACACATCCAGGCCTGACCAGCAACAAAAAAGTTACAGTAAGAGAAATGTACTAGGCAAAGTATTTGCTGGTAGCGGTACTTCAGGGAAAAGGTATTGTGAGTAGAGCAACATAAAAAACAACAAATTCTAAACCAAAACAAAACCTATGAGGTTTCTGGCTTGGATTTGGAAGGACATTAATCTATGACCCTAATCCATAACAGAGCTATGGTTTCAGTTTCAGCATATGGCAAAGTTCTGGCACAAACCCAGAAATTTGCTTTAGAAACGTCCTTGAAATTTGGGTTAACTTTCGTCCTCTTGAAAATTTAAGACAATCAGCCATGCTTGTTACAAACTGAATCCCACAAAAAGTGGGTTTAGTAGGATATTTAATTCTTCACGAAGAGCTCTTAAACATTAAGCTGATGCTGGTTGAGTGCTTAAACCTAGTTGCATCTTAGAAGTCAGTTCCCAGACCATTCAGACACTTACTGAACCCTACAAAACTTTGTGAGGACTGTGGACCCCATCAATGGGAGCAGTGGGAATTCCCTACCATAGGTGCTCGGCCTGCTGCTCTACCTGGCCCTTCCTAAATTAAAAAAGTGTCCTTCAACTAGAAGCAAAGAGGAAACTTGCAAGGCAGTGCAGTAACAGCTATTAAGGAAATTGCTTAAATAAGGTACTCAGGAGACACAGTAGAAAGTTTAGTCTTCGTGAGATAATAGAACAGAAAGCACAGGGAGGGAAGGTCTGACACTCTGTCAAAAGAGCACGGAACTGATAACCTGGCAAAACTTATCAAAGCTTGCACACTGATGAGTATTACAAGAGAAGTGGATGAAAGTGACTCATGCTTTGTTGGAAATGGGGTATTTTACTTTTAAGTACATCACTTTTGCTTCAGGCAGTTCATTTGGCAGGAGACACTGGAGGGTTTGCACATCATCAAGGATTACGCTGGTGGATAAGGTTTAAGCAATCACAAAATTGTGCCAAGATTTCTGATGATTGAGGTGAGGGAAAAATAATTGGGATTATGGGTTTTTTAGTATCTTGCTTCATTGCTAATAAAAAAAAATTAATAGCACTGAAGAATCAGCTTGGCATTTTCTTTATCTTGGATAATGTTGCATTCTTTAGGCTCGTGAACACAATGCACTGCAGAAACGTGTGCCCAAATACAGAGGAAATCTACCTTGGTTCTGGTTCAAGGACTCCCAGTTCTCTGTAGCTTCTCAGGTTACAACAGCTCACTTTCACCTGTATAGTTTTCTAGCAAAGAAGTTTTTTCAGGTTTTGAAATGGCTCTTCTTCCAAAAAGGATGTGTGAAGTAAAGAAATAAAAATGCAAAGCCAAGACAGGCATCGTCATAGCTCCCATGGCACCTCTAAATCAGATGTCTCCAGCACATGAAGTACTTTGTAATATTGAATTTGCTGCTAAACTTAGGTCTTAACTGCACTGTATGTACAGTACATTCTAGTGGGTTTCACCAGTCAGCTTGTAGCTTGTTAAATATTATGGGTCAGCTACATCTGTTTCCTTTCTGTTAGTCTCTTGACCCTATTCTCATCTCCATCACAACTTCTATCATAGGTCCTAAACTAGATCCCCCTTTAATTCCTCCCCTGAGGAACTAACCAAAATCCACAGCTAAGGCAGTACTTCTCCTCTGCTGCTTCTTTTGAGAAATATTCTTCCCCTTTCTTAGAGTAGGGTATACCTGTGCTGAGAAATGACATTGTGTCTTTGTGAAACACTTTGCTAAGCCTGTATAACTACTAAATACCACACACTGCACATGTGGGCCGAAACAAAGCTGTTTTCTGGTGAACACTGCTTATGAATCCTGAGGTTTGTAGATGCATATTCAAAACTGTTGAGAGACTACCTAAGTGTTCAGCACTTTCTTAGGAAATGCCACCTAAAAATGTCAAGTGATGCCAACAGCTTTAATCCAGACTCTGAAAGTTTCTGTGTACGTGAGCTGCTTTTATGCATGGAAGGGAAATGAGTGCATGAGTTCTTCTTTCAGATCCTGTCATGCAAGGGTACCCAGAGACCTCATGCCTTGCACCTTCTAGCTTAAGATTAAAAAAAAAAAAAAATTTAGTGTTGCCTGCTATGCTGCAGACAGCAAAAGTAACACAAGAGACCCTTCACATAGCACTGAATATTCAGGAAAAGCCCATTTGAGGACAAACAATTTTTTGTGAAAATCTCTGGAGTGTTGCTAACGTCTATAACTGGATGTATGTTCTGAAGAAGATACACAGAAACAAAACAGTCATCCTGCTCAGACAAAAGGTTAGTCTAACTCAGTATTATGTCCCTGGGCAACCTGTAAATGCAAAGGGAAAAGTGTAAAACCAGGCAAGCACATAACAATACTTTTCTAAATACTCCCTCATGATTCAGATATTTGTAGCTTTGAAACTGTGCCTTTAAAATACGAAATCTATCCCTCAAGAGTAACTCAGGTCATGAAAGGAGTATGAAAAGAAAGCTGAGAGGATGCACATATTGCCACAGCAACAGCAGTTGAACTCTTGAATCTATGCACAGGGGAGTTTCTGTTTTGAGGCAGGAGGAGAGGACATGCTCTGATGCTAACCTTGTAGAGATCCTCATGTTTAGGTAGGCCAACAGCAGCTCTTGACTATTTTCTTTAGACTTATGAACTCACCTAAACTCATAAACTTTTCCTTTTCTAGATCAACCACTAAAGTGAGGCAGAAAATAGTTTTCTCAAATGTGGTATATTCACCTATAGATTATTATTTTGAATAAAATGTATTCATATCTTAAGTGTAGTTAAGTGTAGACTAAGATTCTGCTGACTTCTTAGAATGCCAACTGCCACTGAAGTTGGTTAAACAAACAAGAAAAATTATTTTAGAAAACTGTATTACAATAGTTTTGCATTTATGATGCAAAATCAAGTTGTCATCCTAAAAATTCTAGTGAATATATATATAATTGGGAAATGGCAAAAAAAAAAGATTACTTGACAGTCTTTGCTGTCAGTTCTTTTAAGGTTTATAAATTACATTAATTCAGGTACAGTAACCATTTCCTTTCAGCTAATTATACAGAAATCAAAGGAATACACATAGTTACTCAGTTAAAAAAGGATGTAGAAAAATTCCCTTCTATTTTAGCAGCGTTGTGCAAGATTCAGAATGGAAAACAGATACAGGTTAATCAGGAAGAGGCAGAAGAAGAAATCAGAGAGTTTATTCAATCAGGTCTTTACAGTTGTTTAAAAACAATTCTGCAAAACAATCCTGAGAATGAGTAGTTGATATTTTTCTATGCTGCATCCATCAAATTTATATTTCATTTATCATAAATAGACTGTAATATCTGGAGTGCAACATGGCATATCTAGTGGCAGCTGTGTTATCAAAGTATTAGGACTCCAGTTAGTGATACTTATGGACACTGGAACAAGTGCTTTGCAGAAATCTTGTCTACTCTAACTAAGCTTTTATAGCAGTAACATTTAACATTTTAAATAATGTTACAACCATGGGATACTATTACTAATTTATCATCCTAAAACTGATAGTGCTTCTAAAATCACTTGAGAGGGGATGCTTGAGAAATCCACCACCCCTGTAGCACTGTGCCAAGACACTGACTCAAAGGGAGAATGTCCCACATCCTGCTTTACTCCTGTAATTCACCAGACATCCTACAGGCAGGCCTGAAAACCTAACAGGAAGCAAAATCGGTGTAATGTCCTCCTGATGTTCTATTCAAGGCAAAGCTTTTGAAATTATTGGAAGATGAAGAACTGTATTAACAGACAGAATTTTCTTGGGCTGATTTCTAAAGAGCCTTACAGGCTATATCCTGTTGGGGGCCTGTGAAATGTGCTGAGGAGAGCTCCAGAAAAGGCAGTCACTCCACCTGAAAGAAAAAGCAGAGGAGAAATATGCAAGAATTGTGCAAGGTGAACTGGGGCCACTAAAGCCCTTTCTTGGAGGTGTATGTGTATTGATTTAATATTGCAGTTTATTTCCATTGCATAAGGACTGTTTATCTTGAAAGACTACCCTGGGGAGGAGCAAACGATTCTGGCTGCAGGCCTGTATTTTAACTAGGTTTCTTAAGACTAAGTCCAGAGAAGCAGAGTCAGACTATTAATGGGACTCAGCTAAAAAGCTCTGATGTCCTTGTCTCAGTGCAGACATGCCCCCACTACATGGAAACATATAAAGGGAAGCCAGAGAACAAATATCTCATTGTTCTATTTGTTTCTTCCTCACGATCTGTCTTTTACCAGATCTATTCTACACCATGTCATACATTGTAGCAACACGAATTTTAGGTTTTGAATTTGTATTGTATTTGTTATTTGTCTGTATTTGGCATGTTCCTTCCGCCCCCACCATTCCTACCCCTGTGGGTCCTCCTGATGCAACCCCTCCCTCTTCCATTCCCCCTTGGGTCGGTGTTTCCCCGCCCAGGGCTGCCCTGGGGAAAAGGGGACACCACGCCCACTCGCTCTCTCTCTCTCCTCGCCCTCACCATGCTACCACCATGGTGAGAAGGGGTCTGGAAAGGCCCCTTCCACATGGCTGCACTGAATAAACATCCTTATTAACCCAAGAGAGAGCACGATTCCTTCTTTCAAGCCTGACCCACGCAGCAGCTGCTGAGCTGACGGACCCACATGAGAGGTTTCTGTGGTCTGGAGGGATTCACTGCTAGCCGGTAGCAGCCCCCACCACGAGAGAAACCACAATGATACATTGTTACCTCAAAAACCATATTCTTAACACTGGGGAGTAGGAGCTACATTTTGGTTCTGTGTTTGCACTTAACACAATGCAGTAATTGGTACTCTACATTTTAAAGCAGTCTATTTGTTCCTTAGGCCACTGCTTCAAGCTGCTCTAACTTAATTTTTGCCAGCCAGTTCTGTTGAAGTCTGTAGTCTGCTTATAATATGCATGTTTGCTCTGAGTCAAACCACCTGATGTGGGAAGAATCTCATCCCCCCCCAGTTGTAATTAATTGTCTCTTACTGTCAAGTTATTCAAAATTTTGCAATGGCAGCACCACTGCAAGCAGCTTGTTTTATTAGTTTCCAATTTATATTAATTTTATATGCTGCTGTGTATTAATATCTCTCATATCTCTTGCCTTTAGAAATAAAAAATATGATTTATCGGCAGCCTCTTTATACTGCCAGTATATAATTTGCACATGGGCTAATTGTTGAAGTTCTGGGGGAGCTATACTACGGGATTAATCCTTTTATTGATGCAGTAATGAGCTTTTAATGGCTGGCTGGCTAGACCTTCTGGCCTTCTCAGGGAGGCAAGCTTTGGCCATATTCTTTCTTTCTGCCCATTAATCATTGGTCTCCCATAACAGTATATTGAGGCACACAGAAGTGCACTATTGAAAACAGGGAGCAAAAACCAAGACTCATTGCATCTCATTATCTCCACTAATATATACATATAATAACACTGCAAATAATTTCCTTACATTGTTTGAAAAGAAGCCCTGGATGGCTCATGGCCATGGGAATGATACATCAGGCTTGTCATCTTTAGGTCAGTATTTCACATCCTCGCCTGTGTAATAGTGACCTTTTGTCATTAACAAGTGATGACATGTTTAAAACCTCACACTCTGGGGAAGCCACCTCACATCACTCACAGCTGTAACTCTCATAGATAGTGGAGAGCAACAGCATGTTTACAAAAAGCAGAAGAGGCTTTGGCTGTGTGTAAGCCCTGCTCAGCAATAACAAAAACATCTCTCTTATCAACACTGTGTTCAGCATAAATCCAAACACCCATACCAGCCACTGTGAAGAAAATTTACTCTACTTCAGCCAAAACTAGCACTGTACCTTGTCTCAGTTCATGCCAGCAGGACAGTGGAAGAGATACACATACTTCCAAGTAATAGATCTATGGATCCAGTAAAATGGGAAGTGATCAAGTAAGCTTTACTCCAGCCTCTGGGTAGGGCAGCAGGCATGCATTATTGACAAACCATGTTGCACAGCTGTACATGGTGTACCAAGGAAAGTATTCTATATAGTCCAGCCTGCATCTTAACAGCATTTACATGAGCCTGCTCCCTCACTTCTCCATTGACTATGAGGTGAGGATTCTGTGATCCTTTTTGGGCAACATATTTTTTATCCATTTGAACGAACCACACACTACCGTGCAAGCAATAGCAGCACTGGATTGACAGGAGGTCACACACAATTCTTTTATGCTCTGTCATAAAAAACACAGGCCAGACTAAATAACACTAGGCTTACTGCACACAGTAAATTATACCAACACGTCCTGTACACATTAGTACTTCTCCCAAAGAGCAAAGATTTGGACAACAGTAACTGATGAGCATAGTGTTTGAAGATGTGGTGTTGAGGGAAGGAAACAGCAATCTGGCTGCTCAACAAGCAAAATTAACATCCTATTTCCTCACAGTTACTTCCTCCTCTAACACACAACACACATAACATAGAATCATAGAATGGTGTGGAATGAAAGGGGCCTTAAATATCATCTGATTTCAATCCTCCTGACATGGGCAAAGACACCTTTCACTAGGCAGCTTCCTTAAAGACCCAACCAATCCGGCTTTAAACACATCTGGGGATGAGGCATCCACAACTTCTCTGGGCAACCTGTGCCAGTGCCTCACCACACTCACAGTAAGGAATTTCTCCCTAATATCTAGCCTAAACCTACTCTGTTTCAGTTTCAAGCCATTCGCCCTTATCTTACACTACATGTCCTTGTAAAGATTCCCTCTCCAACTTTCTTGTAAGCTTCCTTTAGGTACTGAAATGCCTTCTTTTCAGATGACATGTAGCTATCCTTCAAAGAGGAGGACACAAAAAAGATATTTACAGCCTATTTTTTCAGAATAAAATCTCTTCTTTGAATGCAAAGACTATTCTAAATACTGCTGAGTAGGAAAGAATCTGGAAAAAACACAGTGATTACAAAAATCAAATGGTTCCTCATTAGAAAAGTTACATTTAGAGAAGCTAAAACTGCAGTTACATTTCCTGTTTTATGTGCTCAAATTGATTTCTTGGTGCTACTTCTGCACATTTGTTCTTGCCTCTTACACACAATCCCCATGATCCTCCCCACCCCACAAATTCTACACAGCTACAGAACAGCCAAGTAACTAGCACAGGAGAAGGCAGAGTGCACTTGAGAAAATCTTTTTGAGTATCTCATCCTGCATATCTCTCACTGCCCGTGTAGTCTTAGACAGATATTCTCATCCCAATCCCTGCCACTCTTCCTCAGACAGGGAAGGATACAAGGAAATCTGCCTGAAGCCACTCAAGAAAGGTAAAGGCAAGGTGTTGTGAAGACAGCGAGGGCACCACAGTCCAGTCTGCTGGATTCAGTGTCTTTGTTTTGGATGCAAAAGTACAAAAACAACCCGTTGCATCCTAAGAAGATATAGGAACTTCATGATCTATCTCTTCATGAAATAAAGACAGCAAAAGACAGTTCTGAAATTATACATTTACTTCTAGTTTGTTCATCCAGAGTTTAAAATTTCTTTGGTAATGCACAAAATATTTTCCTTTACTTTTGGTATGGGAAGAAAAGGACGTGATAGAGACAGAAAAGCAGAAAAATGCAGTATTTTATTTTGTTTTAATTCACTGACCTGAGCAGCACTTCTGCCAGTGTTACTGGTCTGAACACCAGACTCCTGATTTAGTGGTAGTATGCTCTTTACCTATTGCAGCCATCTGCTGGCTTTCCTTACAATTGGCCACAGTGCCTGACTCAGAGTCTGGACTCACTGCTCTTGCAAGAGCCAGTCCATCCAGACACATGGCCTGTGTGCCTGTGCACATTTAGTCTGGGATGTCTGGAGCACATGGATAGAGTACATAGATGAGAGCTTCTACACATGTGCTGGTTTTCCTAATGGAAATATGGACAATACTAAGTACATGGAATCTGAAAAATATATCTTTGACTTTTATACAGATTATGTGTTTGGACTCTTATGCTTTCCCTTGCACTTCTGGAAAAAGACACACTCACAGTCACCTCAACATTGAACCAGCTGTTCCATGGGGTTTTTAAAAAGAAAGATCCAGAAATCCAAGGTCTACACTAAGGGGGACGGAGCGTTGAATTCACAGTAACTTTTCTACTTATCCAGTCACAAAAGATAAAACAAAGGATATTTATTTTAACAAAAATAAAAAACAAGACTTCATCACTGTGGGAGACAAGATTAGCAAACAATTTTTTTGGGTCTAATTTTTCCCCTTATCATTCAAATTAGAAGAACTGGCAAAACACAATTTTTTTCTTTTTCTACTTTGAAGGACAAGTAGTAGGAAAAGTCTTCTTGCAAGGACAATTGGATATTTTAAGATAAATACTGACACAAACATCTGAAAGATTACTTCATTAAAAAGTTCTTCTGTTCTTTTTTACATGATCTCTTAATCTGCATGGAGTTTCTCTCTTGACTTCCCATCTTCTATCACGGGATAAGCATAGAATCCACCACCCTGAGTAATGGGACAAACTGACAGGAAGCCACTGCTAATGAACCAGATTTTAGAAATGAACACAAAATCAACTGAATCAGAATTATCTGTGACCCAATTCTGTAACATATTCTACCCTTGTTGTTTGCTCCAGCACAAAAACACTGAAAATGAAAGCTACACCAAATGGGAACTGATGTACAATGTTTTGCATTATTATTGCTAGCAACTGCATAACAAAGAATTGTGCTCCTGCTTTCTCATTTGTTGGCATTTTCTGACCAGTTTATCTGAAGCAAAGCAACTCAAAGGGCAGCATCCAATCAAAGCCCTATCATCTATAGGGCAGTCTGCCTTTGGCTGTCAGCCATATAAATGCATGGCTGGAACATCTATTTAGTGAGGCAGCCACGGACCATTAAGGAGCCAGAGTCTGAAATGGGAAGAAGAGCAATGTAAGCCCCTGCCAGCCCTGAGCTATGGAGAGCAGAGCCAGTCTAAAGGCAATGAAATACATTGTTAGTGGAAGCTGAGGGTTGAATAAACAAGTCCTGTTCCATCAGATTTTGCTTCTTAAGCCTGCAACTTATTGTGCAGTAAATTGGAAGTCATCAGGATTAAGAAGCTTTCTGAGTCAGACAATGGAATAGCTGAATGCCAAGTGTAAAATGCTGCAGTTTAGAAAGGAACATCTAAGCCCTTATCTGACCTAGTAAATTAAAGAGTCATACTGGCTTTCAGATCATCACTATGCATCACTTTAGGACAACCGTGCCCCTCCCCCCAATTTCAAACATATAGAGGTGCATCTTAAAACAATTAGCAATTAATAGAGTTGGCATGCAGTGAAGCAGCAGAAAAATTTGTGCCATCAATCATCTTTCAATATCCACTACAATATCAAACAGAATTCTCATCTCCGTATTACGATGCAGTGCAGAAACTGAACTAGTATTGATATTAACTGAAATAAAACCCAATCTGCAGGACTTCAAACTTCCTTTGAAATTCAGTTTCTTAAACGCATGACCCATTAAGTCATTTTCATTATTTAAACAACATCATGCAATAAAAATCTCTCAAGATTAAAGTTGCCATCTAAGTGATTTATTTGCAAGTCAAAAGGAAAATGGTCTCACATATCACTTCCAAGCACAGATTAACAAAATATCTTTGCACAACTCGGCATGATTTGCACTCGCTACTTGAGATGAGTTTGGTCCTCATATATAGGGGATACACTTCAAACTAGGAATAAGCATCACTATATGGAAGATTCTCTGTAAGCACTGATTCTTCTGTCACACATAAGCACTGTGAATCAGTACCCACTAAAGAGGAGAACCTGGCACAGGTAGTACAGACTTGCCATCATCCCCAGCTTGTGTAACTGGCGAGTTACAGGTCAGAAAGAAGATGAAATGACAGTATTAGCCTCATAGGCCTGAGGATGATGCACATGGAAGAATTTTTCTCTCTTTTCTAATAGAACCAGAGAAATTAAAGGAAAATTGTGGGCTGCAGATGCAGAAGGAACAGCAGTTTTCTTCTTACATCGTTAAGCTACTGAAGTCAATGTCACAGAACATGGCAGCTACTATGTACTTACAAAGACTCATGAGGCAATTAATTGGACTAAATCCCAGAATAAATATTTATCATGATTTAATAAATACAAAGATACTACTTTCAGATTATGAAGTTCTTGAGCCAAATATTGTTGGATGCTGGAAGAGTGCACTGGGGAGTTTTTACTGCATCTGAGTTAGCGCAGTTCTTATAGCCATGCCAGGTACCCAGACCTCGCTAGTACAGGCATTTTACATTCAAGCACTAAAGGGATAGACACCACGTAAAAACTCCAGTTACTTTAAAAAAAAATAAAAGCTGAGGCATTTATACTCTCTAATGCTATGGGAGACAAATGTGTTTACTTCAACCTTTAAATTCCACTGGCAAATTAATTTTATTCTGTGTCTTAGGACCACCTCCATGCCATCTGCAAAGACATGCACTGTTACTTACAGATTATCATATTTATTGGTGTATAACCTGTTGGTGTTTATCATAGCACTGAGTCCAAGACAAATAATTACAAAGTTCTTTCCCACTGAGAGAAGTGTGTCAGTTTTCAGTTCTCCAACTTATTTTCAGGCTTTCTGCTGAATTAGACCAGATAAAATTGATTTTTGCTTTGCTCACTTGTAAATATACAATTAATAAGTAATAGAAATATAACTGCATTAAGAAAATCTGAAATGTATGAATGTATGACAGAAAGTAAATTCTGTGGCTAGAGAACACAAGGCCATTATGATAAATTAATTTACCTTTTAAGAAATCTTGTGACAAGTTCTACTGTTTTAGATAGGTAACTATAATAGAGCACTTGAAGAACAAAATTCCACCTATTTCTCTAAGAGGTCTTCCCTTTTCCTTTTCAAAGGTGCAGCCCTGTTTTGTCCTCTCTGTTAGAAAAGCCTTTTGTTATCACCCTTTGGGGCAGTACATATCAGTTTAAGGTTTGCTCCAGTCATGGACTCTTAAAGATAAACAGAGCTTAGAAGGTCAGCAGAGTAGGCTGGCAAGGAGTAGAAGCACCAACATCCATGTCAAAGAGCAACTTAAAACCATTTTTTGCTTAATCTAGCACAAATCTTCCGTGTTGGGGAAAGGACTACCAGTGCCACTGTGAGGTTTGGTCCCGCCTTAGTTTGTTAATAAGGCACAGAATTATACACAGAGAGACTAGAACTGCACATGCAGATTATCTTGCTTTTCTCACAAATACTGATTTTATGGGAAAATTATAGGGAAGAGACAGAGAAACAGAGTATCTGTGAACAGTATCAAGGGAGTCTCCGCAGAAAATTTGAACTACGTCTGTATATTTCTGAACATTAAACAAATTTTCTCTTTACACTTCAGAAGAAAAAAATCCATTTTAGCTAAATGACTGGATTTTATAACTGTACTATAGAAGAGCTCCTTGAAAAGGAAACTCATTAATCTATTTTCAAACCAGTAGTAACAATTAGCTCTTAATGAGTGCTTGTCATGAGAAAAGACAGACATAATCTGTTTTAAACTAAGGTGATTTCTGTACCTGCTCCAGCATGAGGCCCCTGTGCAACACATCAACTACCTGAGGAAAGGTTTGCTGGTGACCTGCAGCAAGGGCACAGATAAATGGCAGATTTCAGAGCTCAGTTAGAGGTGATAGCACCTCTCATCTTTGCTTTGCCAGTGCACTTCAAAGACCTGCAATGAGGAAGTGCTCACTTACAGTCTGTAATGGGAACTGTCATTTGTCAGTCGAGATCTGACAGCACTTGACAGACCCAAAGGGTTTGCCCACTGCACTACACCGCCATGCACTCATTGAGAAGGGCTTTGAGGAGCAAAAGGAGACTGTAGGCACATGTGGCCATACCCTACATGGGCTAATTCTGGGAGAGACTTAGCTTTGTGTGGCACTCCTTGTACTGCCCACGGTGACGGACAGATGGACAGAGGGCATTTGACCTTAACAGACAATGCAGATAAATAGAGAAAGGAAACTAACTGAAACACTGAGTCAGGCTGAAGTGAAGTCTTATTTCCACACAGCCATGAATGTTCCCCCTGGCCCAACGTTCATGGCTGGATCCAAGACAATTAATGCTGCTTCGATACACACAGTTAGCACGGGGCAGCCTAATACCAGTGCTGCTTGAAAAGAACTACTAAATGGTTTGATTAACAACTTTTAACAATCACTCTTCTAATTTCCTCATTTCACTGGTGTTTATTTTATTCTGCTCTTTCTTCTTTCTCTTGTCAGGCAAATATAAGCAGGAGAGTTCTAATTAGCTAAGGATATTGCTTTATAAAAACTTTGCTAATGACTTAGTCCTGCTTATAAACCCTGGGGCATCAGCTTCTCATGTGTCAACAGCTTCCTGTGAAGTCTCATAATTTTGTCTGTAATCTTTGGTTCATACTAGAAAATTACCTCATCACTTCATATGAGAACTTTGATAAATACTTGAAAATTAATGACTGACTCATACAGCTTAATGTATCAAAAGAAAGACACTCAGAACTAGCTGAAGAAATCCATTCATTTGTTTATAGATTTGTATTTGTATTTTTTAAGAAAAGGCCATACAACTTTATCACATGAAAAAAACTTTCCAGCTAAAAATTTATATGGATTTTTTTTGTCAGTTCAGTTGTCTTAGACTCAGCTGCCCTTAGGTCTCTCAGCTTTAGGGCAGGCTTTTTCAAAATGGGTCAAAGAAATGCAATAAAACTCACTCTGCTAGTTGCTCTGTCAAAAGCATTATTAGCATGGTGTTACAAATCACAGAAGTTGACCTGGCTTGAATTATGTCCTTTGGTTGCATTTTTCCCATCATCACCTTTTATTTTATTACTTAAATCATTATTCCTAAGATGTATTTTGCTATAATTATCCTAAATGGTTCTACTATAACTTTGCAGTTTACATCGGAGCAAGAAAAGCTTTGCCAACAGAAACAAGAAGGTGCTTTTGTAGGCAACAGCTTTGCCTGTGAAATTTTCTCTGAAGGGACTCAACCAAAATGATTAAAGAATCCAAAATATTGGAAAACATTCTATTTCTCAGAAGTAGATAAGTTGTACTTTACAGAGTAATTGCAGATGATATGGCATACATATCAGTGTGATCTGCTTGGTAGAATAAGGCAGGAGTGAACAAGCATTCATGACCTCAGAAAGATGCCAGAACACAAATACAAGTCTTTATGTGGGAAGAGCCATATCAGAACCAAATTGTTTGTATTTTCAGTGAGGTTGTGGTTGCCCTTGTGTCTAAGCCTGAAGAAGGGAAAGATTACTATCTAGGGTGTATAGCATCAGAAAACCATACGGAAAGCTGTTGCTGAAGACAGAAGATCAGGCAAAGGCTTTCATAAGCTTTCAGTAAATCAAGAATTACATGAAGTGCCCTTGACTCCAAGAACCCATGTATTATTTCACCTCTAAGACTATAGTGAAATCCAGGCCAAAATCAGACCAAACAACAGCTTTCAGCTTATATTTGAGTAAAGGATGGCAAGCAGGAAATCTGGTTCAATGTTCTTTCTCCAGGGTGTAGTTTTTTAACCACTATATCATTGATCTTCACACTTCCCACATTATAATACATTTTTTTCCTTTGATAACCATGTACAGCGAAAGAATATAAGACTATTTTTCCTTCTTTGCTAGGGGCTACAGCCTCACCAGTAACCAGTGCAAACTAACTGTCACCATGACAGGAACTACAGACACAAAACCTGAAATGTAAATTTTACTTGTATATATGTTTTTATAAGCTGTACTGGCAGCAGCAGATTGAGAAAACAGGAACAGTGCACTTTAACTTCAAAAAATGCTTACCACAGTTTCATTATGTCAGATGGTAACTGAAAGTCAGCTAAGCTTTAGGGAAAGCACAAATGGGAGCTTTTAAAGATATAATACGCACAACTGACATTTAAAAAGATAAACACCAAATGCAGAGCAAAGGGAGCTAATTTAATAAAATAAGGGTTTGGAAGCAAATGTTTATTTGTCTTGGAAGACTTTTTTTTTCTTTTTTAAAGAGCACCATTCATGTTGTTCATTTTCAGTCTTGGTTCATCCCTGATGGATCATTTTCTACTTACTACCCTTATTAAAAAATACTAGACTATTTCACAGCAGTAGTCCCAATCACTGTAGCAATACAATGCTGTGGATTATGCTATCTATCTTAAAAATGCTCCATAAATATTGAAGACCAGACCACAATACTGAAATCCACCTTGAATAAAGGCAGCCTGCAGTTATTTCAGCCGAAGAACTTAATTGTCTCTACCCAAACACTGCAGTTACCTGTTTGCATCCTTCTTGTTGCTAAGGGTTTTATATAAGTACAAGTATGGTTTTACCTGAGTTTTGATTCCTTATTTGTCATCTATATGAGAGCTGAGGCCTCTTCAGAAATCTCAGCATGACACTGAATACCACACCAATGAAAACTGAACTTTTACTTTCTAAGGTGTCCTTGAAAAATCTTCAACTGGAAGCCCAAATGTGGGTTAAAATGGTTTTCGTGAATTTGGAAATCTAGAACCACACTGAATTATGCTAAAAGCTTTACAAGTATCACCATGCAAACACATGTCAACACACAGCCCTTAAAAAGTTTTATCAAATAATTTTTAAGATGCTAGATCCATTTATGAAGTCTCAGAGGAGGAAACACAGAGAAAGGATAAGAAATTAACATCTTGTAGTCTGAATGTTGTTTCTAGCACTACTCTTTCATTCCAAGAGTGCAATTAAGAGGTTATTTCTCATGAAGACCAATTCTTAGAATGTTCAATCTGCTTCAGCTTGGTTAGCAACAGTTGCTTACCCAGGACTTTAGTGAGGGACAGGGGGGTTAGGAGGCACTTTCTTTCTGCCCTAGGTTAGTAGCACACACTTTAAGGTGGAGAGAAAAATTTTGATATTGCTCAGATATTACATTTGGTCTACATAAATACATTCTGTATCAAAGATGAAGATATCATGTTTATAATTCATCTATCATCACAAGATATACAATCTTGTGTCATTTAGATCTCTACTGCATCTTCAAAAAAAGAACAGAAGAAAGGTACAACTTCACTAATATACTGTTTATTTTAATGTGGAAGCACCTACAATTACATAGATGTTAAATACTCGCAGCTGACTAACTCTCTTTAGTTGTACATTACAGTTGAGCACAATTTTATGTTCCGTATGATGTTAATTATATGTTCTTTTAATAATGAACTTTTTTTTTTCACAGAACAGCTACCAGGAAAAGGCTTTTATGACTATTAAAGCCATGTTGATGTCCAAGAGATACCATGCAGGTATCTCTATGAAATGCATGTAACTATTCCTTCTCTCAGTTTCAAACACTGGAATAGGTTCTCATAACAAAATGTCAAGCAGTATTTTTCTGTAATTCAGTCACAAGTAACACTACTGTTGTGTGTTACTGATGACTGAGCACTAAGAATGTCTTCATAACATTATTTTACTTTATGGACAACCACAGCTCCGAGGTCCGGTGCATTCTACTCTTCACAAGCCTGTGTTACATTAAGCAATACAAGTGGTAGACAATTAGATGCAAAACTAGGAGAAACATTCTCTAGACACTCCCAGTAAATCCATGCCTCCAATATTTACTGCCAAATATAAAGAATAAAGCAGCAAGATGGTTCAGCTACCTACTAGTAATTTTAGGAGAACTATTTGTGTGAAAGTTAAGAGGGTTTTATTGATGGCTTGGCAGAAACAAACACATATTGACTTCAAGAAAAACAAATTATAAAAACATTGTATCTGCCATAGTTTTTCATCAGCATGACCTTTCCAAAAAAGTTAACCTGACATCTAAAATTACTTCCTTTTATTGTGAAAGCTGTATTGAAAAATAATATTTCACTTCACATTCATCTTCTTTCTCACCTATCAGCTTTGCTTGCATTCAGAATCTTTGATTCCTCCTCTTCCCAATCTATGCTTCCATTGTGGTGAACTCAATAGCTTCTGTTGTGAACACTTTTGAGCACCCTTTTTCTAGATGACTATGGCATTTAGTTGTAGAAGTCGAGACATAAAAGCAAGAAGGACCCTTTGTTAAAAAGATTTGAAAATCTCAGCCCTCAGGTGAACCTCTTGAAAAATAAGTCTTTTACTTTGTTTGTTCTGGGAAAGCCAGAATCAGAGGACTGTACTTACAAGAGCTGTACTAAAAAATCACTGGACAACATTAAATACTTTGGTGGCGGTTTTTTTTTCTGTTTGTGATCAGCAGCTCAAAACTGTAAATGTGCAAGAACATATTTAAATTGTAGAAACTCCTGATGGGATCCAGCAGGAAAGGATCCAGCAGGGAGTGCATCTCAGCACTTGGGATCAGGTTACAGCCATCAAGCTGGGAGACACCCCGGTATCAACACTGTGTGAAAGAAAGTTCAGTAACTGAAAAGTCTAAGTGGAAGCAAAGTTGAAAGGCAAAGCAATAACATTGTTAAGTTCCAGAAACATTATTCAAATATGGCCACAAAGGCTGTCTTGCAGGAAGTAGAGGATTGCTGCTAGGAGTCTGGCTCCAGAAGAGAAGGGATGAAGTAAGAGCAGAGAAAACAAAACCCAAATGACTGCTCAAACAAAGGAGCGAGGGTCAGAACCGGGAATCAGAGATGACTGGTCAGGTTACATGGAAACAATGAGCAGCGCAAAGCAACTGATGGGTTTGTTCTTACACATATTTAGAGGTAGCAGATCACACAGCATTTTTACAGACCAGTTCTCAAGTGGTTAGGATTGTTGGGCTCTTTGTTTCCCAAGCTGAAGCCCAGACAGTGACAAAAGAGTTCAGTTATCCAGCTGAAATCTAACAAACTAATAACAACCTTTAAATAAATCCTACAACTTTCAAAACTGCACAACAAACATTAGTTCTTGTGACTTCATTTTTACTCAGCCATGACTTCCTCCACCTCTCACGAGGTTTTAGAGTCATGATACAGACCTGAATGTTGCAAAATTAATTGCTGTGGGATATGAAATTCAGTTAACCATAACCAGTGCTTGGGACACCTCTGTAAGTATTATATGTTTCTCATTTCACAGCCCCAAACATATGCAGCTGACAATCTACTAACAAATAAGATTTACTTATAGCTTTAAAATCCTGTTGTATGGCATTTTCGATCCAGTAATTGCAGGGGCAGGGAGAGGAAAACCACATTAAAATTGGTATAACAGCAGTTTCCTGACTTTGATTATAATGGACAAAAGGAGATTTTAGGATGCTGCTACTGCCCTGTGCATTGTACACAGAGTATGAAGTGCTGGGAAGAACAGTGTCTGAAGGGCTAGGATGAGATGCAGATCTGTTCCCCGGATTTCAGTTAACTGCTTGTTCTGCCTAGAAATCTCTGAGAGGTAGCACTGTCTGCCTGTAAGCTGCCTGCCCTGCGTGGCCTCACTGTGTGAAGCAAGAACCTGTCTATTGGGACTGCTATCACCACTGCCTCAAATGGAATTACTCCCTTTAGAATCTCTCATCCTCCCAGAAACAAATGCTGCAAGCATGATCTGCATGTAGGTGGAGTTACCCCTACACAGATACTAATCATAGATTAAACTAGACAGATGAATCATCAGAAGTCAGTACCCTCTATAGACACAGATATTTAATGCCTAGAGAGATGACTGGTAATTGTCTGCTGATAATCTCTGTTTGATGCAATAGTAGAAAGCTTTATTTTAGGTTCAAGCCAGAGCTACAGGATAACCTCAGACTTATTTAGCAACTTTTAGTGCAGAAAAAGCAGGAAACCACAATACAACTGCTAGTTCATTACTACAGCACAGGACAGAAAACAATCTCTGTATCAGAGACTGACAAAGGATAAACTCTGAGATGGAGTAAGGAGATCACAACGCCCTCCAAAGGCACACCTGAGTTAGTAAAATAGTTCTTTTCAGCCATGTTTTAAAATTGCATCTCCAACTTCAATTGAGTGAATCTTGATGTAGCAGGAATACAGTTCAGAGCAACTCAAGCAACAAAGTGCTAAAGGATATTTTGCATAGCACTCAGATCAAGGAGATTTGCAAAGAACTCTGCTGGAAGGACTCAAGAAAGAGATGAGCAACTTTAATAAGATCAGAGTAAATGAAAGAAAAATTAAAAGAAAATAAAGAAGAAAAGAAAGGCCAATGTAATAGAAATCTTTTCTGACTACAAAGACTGAAGAGATGAAAGGCAAAAAGAACTTCATGTGTTTTCTACCTTCTTGTTTTTGGACTCAGATGCACTGGCACATCTCTGCAAATGTCAGTGAGTCAGAAAGAAAATCAAAAGAAACAGCTCTGATCTGGGGAGTGTGCATTTGAAAGGGATACTTCTGCTAAGAGTGTAATGTGGCACATCAGGCCACCTGGATAATGAGGGGCAGCAGATGAGAAGGAGGATGAAGTATGTCAGCTCCTAAATGAGAAGGCTGATGGCAGAAATAGATTCATTTTGCTGGAGTTTTCATTGGGAATCATTTGTGTAAAAGCATTTTGGGCCTCTACTTTGGAGCACTCTTTTCTGTACAGAATGGGTGCTGTTGGACATAAAATTTCAAGAAGGTAATCTCTGTCTTGGAGCCACAAATGACCAAACTCTACCTCAAAACATTTCCAGAAACCTTGCAAAACTGAGCTAAAGTCCATTTCTGTCTACATGTTCCTAGACCTTCACAGAATATTATGAAGTAAAGGAAATTATCTAAGTATCAGGACTTATGAACTGCATCTAAAAATGTTGATTTATCTTTTAAGATTAACTGAGTCAAGAATTGCTTCAGATACTCAAGAGATTTTTGTTATAAAATTTTAACAAGCAAGTGATATTCATATACAAATATAATGACAAATGTGATTTTTCTTTTTCTAGAAAAAGAAATGAGTAATAATTTAACAGAAGTTTAAATAAGCTTTTGAGGTTTTGTTGAAAAGCTTTAGACAGCAAGTTTCCAATAGAAGTTCAGGAGAAATGTGAATAAGTGCAATTATTCTAATGAATAAATAAAGGCCTCAACAGAGCAAGTTGAAAAAAGGAATAGCCATTGTCTCTTTCATTTACTTTTTAGCAACACATTCCCTTGAAGTATTTAACATTACTGTGAAATAAAATGGGATGAATGTGTAATCAAGAACTTAGCTTGTGATAAATGAAGAATTCATACTGTAGTGCTATTGCTATATTTTTTCTCATTGAATTTTGTGTTTTACTTCCACAAATATTCATGTACTCATGTGAACATTCAGATTATTCTAAATGCTGAAGGATTTGAAAAGCATGATCTAATTTATAAATAATCAATGAAACTTAAATTAACTAAATAACAAATACAGAACTATGTTAAATCTTGTTGATTAGAAATGCATTTGGTGAACTAATTTAGAAACTGGACATTGCCATGTTTTTCCTTAAAACAAGTAAGTTCTCTGCTGTCTGATCATGATTTACAAGCACGTAACAAACAGGACAAGAGAGAGGACAGGTCAAGTCAGGTAATGATCAAGCATCAGCATTACATTTTGACCAGTGCTTGGACTAGCTCTACTATTTGATTGTCTCAAAAAATTACGTTCTTTTTCTCATGAATATTTGTATTATTCTGCTACTGAGTTTCACTCAGAACTACAAATGGAAATGTTGGGGGGGAAAGCATACTTGAAAACAAAGCTATGAATGATGCTGTTTCAAAGGCAACCAGGAATGGAAGAAAATCAAAGGAAGGTCTGTTATAATGAGATTTCTCCTCCAAAGATTTTTGGATACACTTGGATACACATTTGAGCTCTTCAGGGTTTATCTATTGGGAAATGAATTTCTGGGCAATCATCTTATGCTCACAGGTCCAAGTTATGACCTGGAATGCCTTGTTGTGCTAGAAGTGATAAGGCAATGAAACTGATAGCTTTAGGGAATTAAAAGGTTGGAACTGAACCAGGAGGAGAAACACAAGATAATTAATTGGAGCCCATTAACGTTTTCAGGGTGCTTGGTATCATCTCTCAAATGCAAAGCATTTCTATAAAAGAAAAGATAAATATTTCATGTTATAAATGAAGGTGCAATCTGTTGTTATCTAGACACAACCACATCAATGCACACAATGAGTGCATAATTGAGATGGTAACAGAATGATAGAGAGTCCTTAATTTGAGTTGTCCAGGGCAGAGTGAATTGTTGGAAATAAACAGTTTTGCTGGCTGACAGCTTCTAAGCACAGCTGCTTTCTGGGAACTAGGGAATTGCACATTTTGCTGTAGCTTTGGTATGTTGCCACTTTAGTCCTTTGAATCTCTGTCCAAGACAGTAAAGATTTGTGAATGAAATAGTCTAGAAATATAGTTCCAGAGCACATTTTTCCTGTCTCAGAAGTGGAAAAATTTACAACATGAGAGCAACCTGTTAATCAGAGTCCCTGAGAATATCAAGGAGTCATGAATCCCACAGATGGCTCAAAAGTCTGATCTTCTGACCCAAAAGTTCCAGATGAAAAGAACTGTGGGATACTGAAAATGATTATGGATAGTGATTTTGGGGACTAATGCATGTTGAGATGGAGAGAATTTGAAGAAATTTCAGCATACAAATTTGGTTTTACAAGGTTACCAACATTCAAGCACAAATATGTTCAATGAATAAGGGCTGCTAGGAGTGAGGGAAATTTCCCCATCACCTTTCTTCTCTTCTCTTCTAACAGCAGGAGATAGCCCACAGCAGCAGAGAAACACACAGCAGCATACCTGGAAAATGGGGGTGATTTGCAGTTCCCATGAAGACAAGCACAGTTACTAAGTCATTGAGAGAGAAGGGTCCTTTCACTAAATTTCTTTAAAATTTTGATAGCCTTCTTATTTTTTAAAAAAGTCATGTGGTTCAAATCAATGCAATTCTGGTTCTTATAATTCCAGATCCAGATGAAGTGGTTTTAACAATTAATTCTATCACTGCCTCCTCATTGCAATGAATGGAGAGAAACAATTGAGGGCAGAATCTGCTTCATTGCTTGCAAGGTTCAAGAGCCTTCTGCAAAGAAATTTAGAGTTGTGTCAAACAAAAAATGAAAGACCCAGTCTGGCTTCTCTCTTCTGTGTATTTGTTAAATAGACAGGTTGTTAAAACAACCCTTTCCATTATTATCAACCTTGCCTTCCTGAGCAGCATCCTGTGTTTTCTGAGCCAAAGATAGTGTGCTTTGAAAGCAATCCTGCATTTCTAGAGTAGACAGGGACCAGTAGCATTTACATAGATTTGTTTGGACAAAGAATGTCATATGTTACTTCAAAGACAGCAGTATTTTTTTTTCTTCCAATGTTTCCCCTATATGTTGCTTTCCAGAAATTTTTAAGGCCAAGAGCATAAGCCAAGAGCAGCTTTTACTTGGTTTTCAGCAATGATTTCATATTTTCATTAATTAAAAGTGGGAGAAGAAAATGCAAAATTAAAATAATTCAGACATATTATTTGTATTTTACATTTATTCCTGTGACTGTGGACAGGATTCAGAACAAGACTTACTCACAGAAATAAGCCATGAAGGAAACAGAAAAACATACCTTTTTCCAAAACTTTTAAACATTATGGGTGAGAAACGCTCTGAAACCTGTATTCATGTTAACAGACCATGCCAAGCAGAAGGGCTTTGCAGAGAATCAGTTGAAGGTCTAGGTCCATAATTAGCTCAATGGATTTTTGCACAGAGATGAGCAAGGGCCAGAAGGATGCCAGATGGGAGCACTAGCCAGGTGGCTGATGCAATTAGTCTGACAATACAAAACTCAACACCAAGTCAGACAAACAGCTGCAGTATTTATCATACAGAACAAAGGCAACAAACAACTGGAAAGAAGAACCACAAGTCCTGATGAAACTGGATGATGGTAAAAATTAAGGAAAATATAAAAGCATAGTAAGCATGAATGGACATTGCACTGAACAAGATGAGCTGGTCAGAAATTATGAAGATGACACTAAAGAAACAGAAAGTGACGTGGAAAAAAAATCCAGTTCATTGCAAATCAGGAGCAGAAATATGCAAATCAAGAATCATAAACATGGTGGCTTTATTTACTAGAGGGGGCAAAAATTACATTGGCAACTACAAGACGTGATCTCAATCAGGAAAAATATGAATTAATAAATATCATACATAAAACACCATGACAAAAAACATGATCTTATTTGCTAGGTAGGTGATTTTCTAGGGAAATTAGGTAAAATCTAATCCATCAGACTCAAGGAAATTGATCAACATGGTCTCAGATGAAAAATTAAGGTGCAGAAAATACAGAACTGTAAAATGGGTTAATAGCTATCTACCATGCGGGGAAGATTGCTGGTGATTACAGTTCTACAGGAGTCTAATGTAATATTTGAATTAACAGGATATAAAAAGAAGGAAGTTATTTTCTAGAGCCAAAAAAAGGAAGAATTGTCAACATAAATGAAATTTTGGGGATTTAATAGGAATACCATACTGCTGATAAGTTCCAGAAGTGTTGAAAGAAGTGTTCAATCGCACTGTGTTTCTAGGCCCTGTACTAGAATTACAGTTTCTGCTATCAAGTGGAGAACCATATTTTTTGAACAAACAAAAAGAAACCACAACAGTTGCAAAGTGTTATCACTGTATATATCAAGAAATGTGACTTTAAGCATGATATGCTCAGTTCATGGTAAAGTGTTGCCAGTGAAACAGACTGGTATTGTACGTTTACATCATAAAAGGCTATACAGGAAAAATGTGATTATATTCAGTCTTATTCAAGAAAAAAAATTACTCAAATTTGATCAAAGAGTGTTCCTGAAGGAAAAGGAACAGTTTTTTTAGGAAATGACAACTGTTTGTCCAAGCAAAGTGTGCATGGATGAAGGTTATGATTGCTTTTGTAGAAATAGAGGAGAAAAACTAATTAATTAAGCTCAATAAAAAGGAAAACTAACACTAAACTAACTAAATACATTTACAAACCAGGAACAAATGGAGGTATTCTAATCTCTAAAGCAGAGGATACCATAAAAATTGGCTAGGTTGACGACAGAGTTAATATATGAAAAATATTTTGTGAAGGACTTGAAAGATCAAGCACTTGATCTTTGTCCTTGTTTGGGTGTGCCACTGCTCCCCCACTGCTCCAGTGTACCCCCTCCACAGTTTGCCAACAGACAACAGGTAGGCAGATGCTCTCTCACATTGAGCCTGAGCCTGATGCAGTGGCTGCTCACCTCAGTTCCGTGATCAGGATCCTCTCATCATGCAAATAACCTTTTGTCAGTGCTCCATTAAGTATTTTTTTAATATAAAATATTTATGTATTTATTTATTTTTATATATATAAACAAAGAGTTAACTAGCTGCTGTATAGAAATCAGTTTAGAAATAAAAATACAGTTGCACATAATGATTTAGTATTTCTTACTAAGAGATATCCTTGAGTGTAAGTGGGGAAAGGACTACATTGGAATCAGTGCTGTGTTCTTCCTTAGAGCCAGCAGAACCCAACGTGAGACAGATGTCACCATCAAAAACCACAGAGAAACATGAGATTTTAATATTTGGAAGAACACAAATCCATCCAATCTCAAAGAACAGGCTTTGACTTCTAACTGAATGCCTGGTTCTGCAGCTGAGGGTCAAGGGCATGCAGCTGAACAGTCTGGGTCCCTCCCACTAAAAGACTTAACAGTATACACTGCTCAGGGCACAGTGAAATTGAGACTGGTGATTGTCTGCTAACTCCACTGACTCAGTGACAGCACACTTGAAATTTTTATTATCTGTTTCCTGGTACATTAACTGGGCTGACTTACACCCCAAACTGCCATAGCAGTCAGAGAAGTTCTTCTTAGGGCCATTATAAACAGTTGCGCTGAATTCTTGCTCATTATTCCTCGTGAAAGAAAGCCACTATGCCTGGATTACTGCAAATCTGTCTCCATTGAAGCAGTTCTGTGTGAGTCACTGTCTGGGGCAGTGGATATGCTGCCGTTCTCCAAACAGCTCTATAAAAATCTCCATGGAAATAAGGCTCCTTAGCACCGGGAGAACGTGACCTGCAGAGGGTTCTGTCCCATATATCTTTCTTGCCATGTGAGCATGGGATGAGTAACCTCAGAGAGCAGTCTGGAAGGTCTCTTCTCAGTAAGTGGTATTCAGCATATTCACCTTAGCAGTGAGGCCTACGGGGAGCCAGTGTGTTCAGGAGATGATGTATTGTTGTCTGCTGGGAATAAATGGAGGCTGCAAACCTCGAGAAAAAAAAACAAACTGATTAGATGCAGAAAGCATGAAACTGCAGTCAGTATCACAAGTGCCTCCAAGAGTTTCCTAAGGCAGGCTTATTTTCTCACAGTAGCTGCTTTCTGTAGATCCAATATGACAGTCTTGTGTGTATGCTACTCTTGCACTGCGTTCTGAATCAGAGAGGTGACATGATGTCAACATAATTTTTCTAGAAGCTGTGTTTCAGGCTTTGATCACTTACATCCTCACCAGAAAAATTGGAAGCTTCACCTCTTCATTTCCTCCCTATGCAGTATGGTTATCTTATTTACAATAACAGCTCAAATTCAGAGGATACATATACTTAGTTACACTGAGCCTCATGCAGAAGTGATCAAAGAGTACTTACTATTTGTCAACATTTTATCTGATGAGGATGTTGCATAGGAAAGGATTCCCTGCTGTTTTAAACTCAAAAATTCCACAAAGTAAAAAACTTTTTTTTTTTTAATAACCATAATATAAACACACACCTTGTCTTCACTTTCTTTTTTCAATGAGGCAAGAGAAATCCTATAATGAATTCAAAGATGTCATTTTCTTGCTAGAGACCTAAATCCTGAAAGGCACAATCATGACAGAGTGCCAAAAAAAAGAAGACATTTCCCTCCAAAGAATCAAATGTCTTTAAAATCACCAGTGCTTTCCTAAGACTGGCTGGCAATGCAGTTGCAAGGGAAGTTGCCCTGCACCTTGCATTTTTATTATCTTATTGCTGTATTATGCATATATTGATATCTGAGACTTCTCTTACAGTTTCAATTTCTAGAGACCTCAAATCCCTAAGGCTTTCAAGAGGATAAAAAATAGAGCGCATTTTTTTACATGATGAATTTTTCTGAGTACTCCTGCTAGTAAGAATATTTATTTGCTGTAGTAAATCAAGATTCAGATTTTGGGGTTGGCAATTCAGCCCAAAATTTCAGGATCTAAGCACCTCTTTCCTTATCATTTCTTAGAAGTGTTATCTCTTTTCACCCACAGACATAACTTTGTTTCCTGCATCGTTATCACAGTCAAGGTGCTGCACAGACAGGCTGTAAGATCCACCTGACTACTTCACAATGCTGTTAAAAGTGGTATTCACCCTCCGTCTATTGCCATCTCTCAGGAAAAAGGTTTTTTTACACAAGTCAGCCCCCTCTTTCCTCTAGTAAGGAAGAAGAACCATATTCAGAGAGAGTTTCAGGCCACCCTGGTGCACAAATATTCTTGTTTCCTACTACTGCCTTCAATTTATGATTCTTCCATCTGATGAGTCCAAATGACTTAGGGTTTAAGGGCTGCTAAAGGAGGTTGTTCGTCAACCTACTTGGGAATCATCCAATTAAGAGGTATGTAGTTCAAATATAAATCATATCCCTGTTGGGTCATCTCTGAGCTCTTTACAATATGGCATCTGCACTGATGCACAAAAACAATAGCACAGCTGACAGTTGTAACAGATCCTCTATATTAGAAGTGGATGCAAATTCAACAGCTCTACCATTCAGTAGTCACAGGCAGAATAACAGATGAGATGTCTAAGGACTCTTAGAGGGATTTGATCAGAGTAAAGGAGGCAAGACAGGAGAATTCTCCATTTCTCAGTGGTGATCTCACAGAAGCTAGCTGGCTAATTAGCTAGTCAGATAACATGACATTCAGCTAACAAGACCACAAAGTAAGTAGCTACAATAACTAGATTAGATTCTTTCTGTCAGAACAACACTCACAACTTCCCTGAACTGAGAGTGCTTAGAACTGTGTGTAGATGACAAGATATTTTCTGTCCTGAAATTTGCAAAATCAAGTCTCTAAAAATTCTTTGAATAGTTAATTTTTTTCATTGCTCTTTCACCTTCTAAATGACTTCATCTAGCACCATAGGGAGGTGTGACTTAAGACTCGAAAAAACATCCATATTTTCATATTCTACACCTACTACATACAGCAAAAACACTGATTAATAATGTCACTAAACTCTGTAAAAATTATACTTAGTTGAACAATTATTTTAATTAGACAGAAGGTTAATAAAAATACCCTTTACTGGAAAATAAGCTGTGCTGACTTATTTGGTGGTTCCTGATTCCACAATTCCCATAACACACCATTTCTTCCCAATCAACATGCATTCCAACATAATTGGAGGGTGAAGAAATATGTGAAAATTATATTAATTGAAAAGCATTTTCAAAGGCAGTCAGTGCTAATGAGACCGACCAGAAAAGTGTAGCCAGCTATAAAAGTAAAATAGCATGACGCTTAACCCTTTCCTAAGGATGGTAATTAGCAGGAAGGTTAGGCTCAGTATTAATGAGGTAGTATTTTTATTTCACTGAGATTAAATTTAACAAGGCAATTAGTCTAGGCTAGGAAGGAACAGTTGCTAAATACCATCCGCAGCATCCACATCCTTCATCTGCCTCATGAAGAGGCAGACACAAAATATGCCACTTAAAAAATATAAAGGAAACAACTGTTACATGTGGAAACCTATGCTATGGGATACCACTGGGTATTTTAAGGGTATATGAATGATTAAAGAGGCCAAATCCTGGATATTGTAATTTGAAGTCACTTTATAGAACCACAGAATTATAGAATGGGAAAGGTTGGAAAGGACCACTGTGTGTGGTCTCTGATCTAATCTCTCTGCTCAAACTGGGTCATCCTAAAGCACATGGCACAGGATTACATCCTGTTCTTGAAGAGATTCTCCAGTGAGGGAGACTTCACAACCTCTGGGCAATCTGTCCCAGTGCCCAGTCACCTGTGCAGTAAAGAAATTCTTCCTTATGTTCAGGTGGAACTTTCTGTGCAACAGTTTCTGCCTGTTGCCTCTTGTACTATTGCTGGGCACCACTGAGCAGAGCCTGGAACCTTCCTCTTGATATCCTCCCCTCTCAGTCACCTCTTTCCAAGGCTTAACAGGTCCAGGTCCCTCAGACTTTCCTCATGAGAGGGATGTTCCAAATCCTTAATCTTGTTGCCTTCCACTGGACTTGTTCCAGGAGCTCCAAGTCTCTCTTGGACTGAGGAGCCCAGAACTGGACACAGCACTCCAGCCCCACCAGGGCTGAGTAGAGGGGCAAGATCATCTCTCTTGACCTGCTGGCAATGCTCTTCCTAATGCATCCCAGGATTCCATTGCCCTTCCTGGCCCCCAGGGCACACTGCTGGCTCATAGACAATTTATCCATGAGGAGCCCCCGATCCTTCTCTACAGACTTGCTCTAGGTCAGCCCTCAGCCTGTGCTGGTGCATATGGTTCTTCTTCTCCAGGTGCAGGACCCTTCATTTGTCTTTGTTGAATTTTAGATGGAACAGGCTTCCCAGGGAGGTTGTGGAGTCTCCCAGTCTGGAGACATTCAGTATTACTGTGCCTGTTTCTCAAGCCGGGTAGCCTCGGCACCAGCAACACTCCGGTGGGCTCTTTTTCGCTCAGCTGCGCCCGCGTGGCGATGGCTGGAGGATTGCAAAAAGGGAGGACTCCAGAGACGCTGGGTCACAACGAGTTTATTGGAACCCCGGCGTGGAGCCCTCACCTCGAGAGTCAGAGTGTCCGAAGACCTTGACTGACGCTCGGGTGAGAACTTATAACTGGGGGTGTAACACAGAGGAGGGACCAATAAGGTTTAACAGAGAGGTGGCTCATATCATAAACAAACATTCAAAACCACCATACATTGAACATTAGAAGGTGACAAACAGGATTCCATCCAATCACTCGACGCCTCTTTCAGAATCTTCCAGAAGTGGGGAGAGACCCCTGAAATGATGGACAACAACAGGAGGCTACCTGCCAGGTGATGGACAGTTAACTGTCTCTGGTGGGGGAAAAACTTAGGGAGAACACAGAACCAATCACAGAACTGTCACTGGGGAAAAAACAGGGATAAACCAAAAAGTGGATAACAAAAAGGGTACAAAGAAGAAACCATTTCACAAAAGAACATTAACTTATGAATTAAACTTAAAATTGAAAAATGCACTCCCACAATTCAAAAACCACCTGGATGAGTTCCTGCATAACCTGCTCCAGGTGACACTGCCTGGCAGGGTGTTGGATTAGGTGATTTCCAGAGGTTCCTTCCAGTCCTAATGATTCTGTGATTCTCTGCCCATCTCTCCAACCTGCCAAGATCCTTCTGAACAGCTGCACAGAACTGCAGAATGTGGGCCACTCCTCCCAGCTTTGTGACATCAGCAAAGTTACTGAGGAGGCATCTGCCCCTTCATCCAAGTCATTGATGAGTAAGGTAAACAACACTGGCTTCAGTATTGGATATTCTTAAAACTCCCAGCCTAAAATCTGTTTTCTGTCAGAAGTACTTAAATGTACTATGTGGAGGTAATATGTGGGGAGTCATTCTTTCCATCCAATGCAACAAATTCAAAACTTTCCCACAGCCTACAAACAATTCACATTGGACAGTACAGTCTGATGAAGGACATCACACACTTCTGCCCTCGACCTCATAGTGACTGTTCAGCAACCTCATCTCTGCAGTTATTTTATATTCATGAGAATGCTATTTTTCAAACCATCTGCATAATGTCTCATCTTTTCAACAGAGGGAAGAAAGAATCCTCAGGAGACAAGGGAAATACTATTAAAATGAATCTTACAGATCATCTCCTCTATTACTTTTGCTCCCTTTCCAAACTATATGGGGATGGACCTGAACACTCTTTGTGGAGTGCTGAGGAGAAGGTTACATACACCATGCCCACCACTTCTGCCAAGGCAACTGTGTGACTTCAATCAGCTTTGAGTCTTAAATTTTTACACATTCTGCCATGCTCAGAGTCCCTGTTCTTACTGCATGATGAAGTGACATGCTCAACTTTTACCACTAAGCATATCTCTAAGTGGGTGGTAGGATTAGGCAATAAAAAGCACAAACTTCATTCTTCACCCCGCTTCTCCTGTAAGGATTTCTATTCTTCTGTATGGGCATGAGTCCATATGCATACGGGTGATTGCAGAGCAGATGTCTCTGGAATGAGGCTCCCCCAAGTATGCAAGTGCACACCAGAGAAAACAGTGTTTAAAGTAACCTACGGGTTTGGGCCAGAGATTCTTCTTGCCATACCTTGTCTATGTCCTCAGCATTCAGCACAGTTGTGACTTCTCTTTGATCAGACCTGTTTCTATGCCATGAAGCATACACCAGGCACTGTCCTCCTTGGCATTCACTTGGGAATTAAGAGGATAATTAACAGGGAAAATGATGAAGACAGAGTTTGTTTAAACATATCAACAATAAATTCTGGGGTATCAAGTAGCTTTTGACTAAATTGTTGTTTGCCTGTCACCTTTAGTATCTTTGAATGTCTACACTGAGCACCTTCATCTTCATACTTTGGCAGTTGTTCGGGAATCTTAGTCATTTTCAAATACTAAATATTACTATTAAATAACAAGTCCCATCTATACTGAGATAACACTTCTCATTATAGTTCTTAAGAAGACCTAAGTGTTTGTAAACTTTAGGAATCAGACATCTAGAGCTGCTGGATCAACCTCTTTCATCAGCCCAACCACTACAGATTTTTCTCCAACATTTTCAGGTAGTTAAAACACTCCAGAAAGCCTTGTGAGCAATAGACAATTTTGAGTAAAGAATAATGCCATATGTATGGGCCCACCGAAATACTGCCAGATACTTCTTACAGTCAGGTTTGTGAAAATCCTCCCCATTTCTTCAATCCAGAAAACTGTAAATCTCATGACACAAAGGGATTACTGAAACCTATAAAGACTGAGAAACTGATTATCTCTGCCAGTTCTCACACAAGACTCTGTTAATGCAGGTTAATGTGGTGATAAGCCATTTGTTAACAGCAGTAATTGACCAATTGTGAGAAAATATGCTGTATTTAATGAATAATGTCAGAAAGACAGAGTGCACAGAAACCTGCTCGCATTGCTATTCATATTTTTGCTGTCTGTGGTAGTGAATACTGGTAAATGGTTGCTTCTAACGGCAATTTGCTGTCAGAGCCAATTACCCCACGAAACAGCAGAACTGCACTCTGTGATAAACTACATAAAAACAGAAGTTCAAACTAAACTCAGAAATTTTCGCTATAGCAACCTGTTGCTCCCCAGTAGCTAAAATTTTACATATGATCTCCCCTGCCAAGGAGATTCACTGGTCTAACAGAAGAGCTAGCTTTTCCAAACCATCCAGCAGCTCCTCTGTATTAAGCAAGACTAGAAACAAGATCTTTGGGTCTCTGTGCTCTCTTTTCTTGAGTCTCTGAAAGTGCTGAAACATAATGGGGAGAGGAAGGAAGAAGAGACAAGTATTTCTGTTAAAAACTCCCCAATAATTTTCCTATCTCCAAAAGATAAAACTTCCTGTCAAGCTTGTCCCCAAAACCTAACAAAATGTGCTTCAAAAGATTTTCATTACTTTTATTGTCCCTCCCCTTCTCACATTTTTCCTGCAATTGAATGCAACATACTAAATAACCTTCAGACTTCCTTTCGTTGCTTTCTTATCACTTTTTTCTACTGCTATCTGACAGTACAGTTTTTCGGAGGTAGAAGTCTTGAAATGGCATTGAGAAAGAAAGTATAAACAAAATACAAACCCTCCAGTGGTTTGCTTCCACTAACAAAAAGCAAGGACAATAGAGAGAAAGATAAAAATGTTATGCTACTAATTCAATATCTCTAGCTTTAAAAACTAAGTGGAACTTTTAAGTTGGAGGAAAGTTTTGCAAATACACTTTAAAAACTGGTGTCAACTTTTGATATTACGAAGACAGTAGAGGCTCTCAAAACAGTCAAAACCAAGGGCTATGAAAGCATGTCAGTAGGTAGCACTCAAGAAGTAGCCAATCTAGCTAAGGACTCTCAGCTTGTCAGCCTTAGAATATTTATATGGGAACAAATTCACCTTTTCAGATATTCCTAATGAAACAGGATTATTGCAACTCTCATTGTTACAGCAGGAATTAAATACCTTATGTCAAAGAATGAAATGTTCCATACTTTTACAGCAATTTGGTAATAAAAATCACCTTCAGCTTCCATTTGCCTCCTATTTCGCAACAATTCTGGAAATAAAATTTATGTCGCATGGGATTAATTGGATTCCAACAAAGAATTGAAGATTTCTTTAAGAGTACACTTATCAAGGAATGTGCAATGGTATACAGTGGAAATATGACTCCAAGTTAAGACAGTTTAATTCAAGTAAAAAAACTACTCAGCACATTTACACCCTAAATTAAACAAACCCATGTTCCCCAGTTTAACTCTAGAAAGCACCAGTTTTAAAATACTTGATTCTGGAGGCATTCTAATACATCTTAATATTTCCCAAAGAATAGTGAACAGCTTGTAATTTAATTTTTATTGAGTGAATACCAAGTCCTATTCTAATTAAATTAAGGCATTAATACCAATTCTTCTAAATCAAGATCTGAAAATATAAATATTATATTAAAATAAATTTAAAAATACCTTTGTGTTGCCCTGAAAAAAGACAAGCCACGAACACAGAGCAAGAGCAAAGGAATTTAGAACTAGAGGGAACTTCTGTATGCCTGTCTGTCTCATGTAGATTTGTTCAGTATTTTATAATACTTGCTGTATTTTGCATGTATTTCACACCAACAAATATCCTCTTCATGTATGTGTTAAGGTTTGACAGCTAAGGTGCCTTCTTTGACCAAAGGGCTTGTGAAAGAACCTTTTCCCTGGGGATGAGATGAAATAAAAAATACAGAGAGATGAGAGAGGATCACCAGACAAAAGAGCTGCCTCCAAGGGCTCCTGTCTCCATGCTGACCTTGTTCCGACTGCACCAGGAGCCAGAGACAAAACTCCAACTGATTGCACCGGGAACATGACACAGAGCAGGATCTTAGGGGTGTGAATGTCACATTTTTGGTCTGGGCATGCCAAAGTTTAATGGATGGATCACATCAAAAACAAAGAGGGAGGGAAAGATTTGTGAATCTTCCTCTGTTTTCTCTGCAAGATATTAATATATCTTTTTCCTTTTTCGTTATTAGAGTATTCTCTAGGGATCTCAATCAATCTCAAGCTTGAAATCCACTCAATTATTTGTAAGGAGAGAATCCTGGAATATTTTACAACTTAAGGTCACAAGGTTGGAAAAAGCAGGAAAAAAGGTAGTTTTGTCACATTTTGGATATCAGCTAATGCGAGAAGATTCCCAGCAATAGCTCTGGTATTTGCTCATCCACCTCCCAATGACAAATTGGGCATGCTAATTGTATAAAGAATATGAAGGGCAAAAAGTCTGAGGAAATCACCCAAGCTCACATGAAAAGCTGCAGAGATAGCAGTAAGTAGATCCCACTATAATAACACCAGCTCTTTAGGTTTTCAGAAATACATCCCTCTCAGGAGCAGTTTGGCTTCCATGTTTATTAAGGTGTGCCAGTGAGACCAAAATACTGAATCTGAATATCTGGTCAGATATACTAAGATTAGGAATCCCAATGGGACATGATGCTGTGTATTTGAGTAACAGGAGATGCTAAAACATTCTGTCCTGAAATGACGTAACAAATATAATAAAAATAACAAACAAAAAAGAAAACAAACTAAGACTATTTGAAGAAGTATTTTTCTCTAACTATTGGCCATTCTTGGTGCATGAAAAGCCAAAAAAAAAAAGCATGAACACATGAACATGAAAGCTAGCTGCAGCAAAGGAGAGAGGAGAGTCCCTGCTCACTGTTCAATGTGTAAATACACTCTAATTGCTCTGTAAATACAAAGTGTGCCACACGCATGTTAAATGTTAGCGTCAAAGTGGAGTGCCTTTCTTCAGAAATATCTGGTGGGTTGAGCCTGTTTTTTATCTTTCAGATATATATTTTTTTGGCTCTGGATTTTTGAAGTAAGTTCCAAGAGCTTCAGCAATATCCTATGTTTGAACTGTATTTTGCTTTGGTCTGAATGCCAGCACATTTCTGGGCATTAATTCTGCCTGTTTATTCTATGTACACTTGTTCATTCAGTTGGCTTGGTATGTTACAAGGTTGCTGAAAATTGAGGCTTTCTTATTTATTTTTATTTCTGTAAGTCTCACTTAGCAAAACTTTCACCCTTATATTAAAATGCACAGACCAATATCCAGGGTCTAGAAGTGACCACGCAGACACCATGAAATAAGTCTAATGAAAGAAATGTATTCTTTCAGTGCTGACCTTTGTATAACATTTTGACTTCTAAAAGAAGAAAAGTGTTTCTGACCCTTTCCAAAGTCATGTCCTCTGGTAAATTACAGGATGAACACACACATGCAGCATATTCACACACAGGCACAAGCTCACTCAAAAATAGTCAGCTTAACAAAAAAAACCCCACCTTTGTGTCCAAACACCCGTTACTCCCTCAAGAAATAAGAGCCAACCCAAGATGCCAGTAAAATCAAAATCAGATATCAGAGCAAGAGCTGTTCACAAAAGGCAGTCCCATAAAACAGCTTTCCAGACTGCACAGCTTCACAGGTACATAAGACACGTCCCTGGGTAGCTGCAGAGTAAAGATCCAAAGTCACTGCAAAAAACCCCATCCCAAATATGTTGGTTAGTATGGCTCTGCAGTTGTTTACATTTACTTTTCTCCTGGCTTGCCCCTTCACACACTGAGTGCTGCATTGAAATAAATCTGTCTGTGGTGTAGTGGGGAGCCCAAAGCACTAGGCAGGAGAACAGAGTGCACTTTCCCAAGGGACACTGAGCAGAAAACATTCACCCATAGCTGCTGGCATGCAGCATCACAGTTCTCCTCCTTTCCCATGACCCTGTACAGGTTGCTGAGATAGCCAGGCAACAGAGCACAGAACCATTTGTTACACCGCGTCAAAGATGAGGAAGAAGAGAGGACATGGGAACTATGCAGCAAACGTAAAGCTCACACCAAGTATATGAAACTGGCTAAGCTAGACCCACAAAGTGTGGGGAAAAGCCAGCTGAAAGGTATCCTAACCCCTAAAGACACAGGAAAGGTGTAAGGGAATGTATTGCAGACAACTCATCCCAAGAGGATTATTGTGGGAATAAAAAGAACACATTAAAAGCCTTTAAAAAAATTTTAAAGGGCATTTAGGAAGAAATTTGAACATTTTTAATAGTTCTCGTAAAAAGGAATAAAAATCAAGTGGTCAGCCTTCTTTTAAATTATGAGGAAAGAACTGTAACCATGGGTGGTATTGTTCAAGTTTCTCTAATGCTGCAGAACACTGAGGTATGGGACACATCAGGGTTACAGCTTTTGGTTCCCTCTGGATGTAGAGCTTATGTTGACTGCCATGAAGTGTGTGGGCTTGAGGCAGGTTTGTTCCCTAGACTTTTATAGACCAAATATCTCCTACAGATTTGTGTGAGAACTGGATGAATTCACTGACCCTGGTGGTACATTCCTATTTTATGAATCTGTTTCTTCCTGCAGGGTTGATGAAGACCAAATTCAACACTTACAATGATTGCATAGAGGATAACTGCATAAAAGGTAGAACAAGATTTATCATGTCTGGTCATTATATTAAACATGCTTCTGCTACTTGAACATAACTTCTTTTGTATTTCTACTTATTCTGAGTCTCATAGTAAAGGTCAGGGTTAATACAAAGCAGGCATGTAATACATCCTGAGGTTTCTTTGGGTGGGTTTAGAGGTGTTTTTTAATGTCTCAATGCTTCAGCATCTCATAAATAATTGTGTACACTGCATTGTAAACCCTAAAGGGAAATTCAGCTATTATAAAGAACCTACAAAAAACCTCATGTTTGGAAAACCAACCCATCCATACACACTTCTTTCCTCATAAAAATCTCCCAGACATTTTCTAATCTGTTTTAATTACAAACTTCTATTCGGGAAACAAATGGTTTGTACACAATATAAGGAAAATAGCCACAGAAGTCTCTTTTCCCCCTAGACTGAGAGATTTTCAAATGCTTACCAGCAGGTTAAAAAATGTTTCTTAAAAAGTCATTACAAGTAGTGCCACAAATAATCATTTTAGTCCAATCTCCTACAACAAACACTTTTTGCCAGGACAATAGTGCTTAAAACAAATATTCCTGTATACTCCCTCTATTTTGCACCCTCACTCCTGCAAAATTTCATTTGCAATAGTCTCTATGTGTTCAACTCTTACTAAAAAAAAGAAAAAAGAAAACAGATACACATTTACATGGAGGGCCCATCAGTCAGATTATGACTTTGCTTCTCTTCTGTAATTCTTACTGCCACCATCCTTTGAGATGGCACCTGGACAATTACCCAATTCCCTGAGAAGCTGCTCCATTTAATTGCAGCAGGAGACATGGACAGAAATAAATTCCAGGTCTTCACATGGGCAAATAGTGGAGCTGCCCCAAGCCATGTTTGTCCCCAGCTCTGCTCTGTGGCAGCTCACAGCCCCTGCCCCCTGTGAGGTAGGGCTGCATCCCAGGCACCACCTACAGAACTCAGCCACTGGGTCAGGTCCTTCTTCCTTTCTACCACGTAAATTCGAGTTCCAAACAGATGGATGTACAATACAAGAAAACAAACCACTGTAAAGCAATCTAAGGATGGCAACCCATCCTATGATAGGTCCCATGACTATCCCTTTAGAACATGCCCTTCGTGATTTCCCTGCTACAGAACAGCACAAGTTCTACTTACAAGCTACATTTAACTTTCATGAGCCAAGCTTATGCCATTATGACAGCTTGCTAAACAAAGGAAGAGCAATTTCGCAGCTGGAGAAACTGAAGCACTGAAAAGCAATGCAATCCATCACAAAGCAAGATCCTGTTGGAAAGACTGGATTCTTCTTTGTTTTTTCACTCTCCCCTCCTGCACTGCTACATGTAACACAGAACAAGAAAGCTACCATGAGTATAAGAAGAGGAAAAATTTAATCTTACTTCAGCCATGTCTCTAAAACATGGGAAATGGAAAAGCTGTATATTAGGCAGAATGGAAACCTACATCTGAGAAAATCAAATTCATGTATCAGGCATCATAAATCAAAATGCTCCCATATACAGAATTTTTCTATTCAAACACACAGATATATTGTTATAAATCTAGACATAATTAATATAATTAATTTATCTTTTAGTTGTGCTGATAAGTCCAGAAAGACTAAACCTGGATTCAGAAGTGGTGGAAAACAATTTTTCTGAAAGTTATGGTTTTTTGCCTGTTGTGAGTTTTGGATACTTCGTACTTTGCACAATTCTTGAGATAGATTCGCAGGTTCAAAAGAAAACTTCCCATTAACGTATAAGTGAAGGAGAGCCTGGGATAATCCACCTCACTGCATCCCCTTTCCACACAGGATAGATATTAAAATTATTTAGCTCTTAGCCACGCTGTAAGGTCATGAGGACCCTTTCCTTTGAAAAGTTTATTCAGTAAGAACTCCTGCTCCTAAAGTTGCTCTTCTAACCTCCTACTTACAAAATCAAAAATCTATATGAACAGCAATGATTTAAAAGCATTTTCTTCATTACTGGTTAAACACTCATGCTTCATATGACTCTAGCATTTATTACTTTATTTATCTGCAAATGCTTTGTAATGTAGAGACAGTTAGGTCTGTCTTATCAGCTGACACTGTGTCAAGGTGGCACTATCAAGGGTACTTGCAGTATTTAACAATATTATCCTGCTGAAAGCCTTTGGGGGCTCTGGTTCATGGAGCAGAGGGGCAAACTGAATTATATGGAGAGATCCTCAAAATGTGTCAGATAAGGAGTACTAGTGCAGTAGACCCCTCCTTCGTGGCATGGTACAGCTGCCAAACCTCACACCAAGTCAAATCAGAGGCACACATACCTCAGAGGGCTACAGCCTAAAGTATCAGAGGGACTCTGGGCAGCATCACAGTCCATGGAAAGGATAACTTAGTGCAGACCACTACTTCTGACAGGCATCACTACCACTAGCACCATAATTTTCCCCCAGAGACAGAGGAGATACTGTTTTTAAAACCAACAGAACACAGCTAAATTTGCTAAGCCACAGACTAGATTTTTAGTGGTAAGAGCAGATTTTTAGACATGACATATGAAAGCAGCGTTTATGATCACTCATTAAAGAAAAAATATATCACCTCAGGAATACATGTGAATATATTCTCCAGCTCACCCACAACCACCAGTTCCTTTCTACTGAAGAGTAAAGACCTTCTAAGGCCATTAGTAAACAATTTCTTTGATCTGTTATTTTGATTCTGGAACAAAGAGTTTCTGAGCAGCATAAAAAATTAGTTCACACATAATACAGTATGTAAGACATACTGTTGTGGTGAATGTTTTTCATCTCCCAGCTCTGTATAAGATATGCAGTAACATCTACTTTTTTTTCTGAGCAATTACATATGGACCCTGATCTCTCTGCACAGTACAGAACAGGCAGTGAGAAACTGCAAGTTCCAAGGAACTAATGCAATAAGCCTCACATTCTACTTTTTTTTTATTTTAGTCTTAGCTAAGCCTATTATATGTTCTTAAATCGAAGCCAATACATTTTATTTAGTTTTAATCTTTATTTGAACTCAGTCCAAACCCCTTCTATCTTCTCTAAAATGCTGCTATGTTAGTAGGTATGATACTTCATCTGTACATTAGAACTAACACATATTGCACTATATATTGAACCCATAAAGCACACAGCTGACAAGTACTGACATTAAATATCAGCAGAACTGCAGGAGACATGAGTGCCTGAACTCTAGTGACAATGATTTCTAATAGCAGAAACCTTCTTAGCATCGTGCCTCATTACTTTAATACTTTATGTGAAGTATTATATCCATTATAGGTAGAGGATGACATCTTTCATTAACAGCTCTAAGACAAAAAGCACTTAACTTCTCATTACTCTGAAGAGAGTCATATTCCAGCCCTAAACTTAAGAGCCACTTACAACACATTCAGCACCTTGTGCTTTCTTGTAGACACTTGCATTGAATTTAGACCTCACTTCTGCTTACAGCAAGGATGATTAGGCATTAGACACTTTCACTATTGTAAACTGTCATGGCAGAAGAGTCATTAATTTACTGGGGGATAAGCACATTTTTCCTCCCCTCCTTACTACCCATTACTTTATCCCATTATTGTTCCTTGAGCTGACTTAGGGAATCTATAAAGTCTTTGGGAAGTGCTTGGGATTTTTTGCATGAGAGATGTCCTTCTATTCAAGACAGAAAAATTTCAAGAAAATATATAAATATTTCTTACAGGAAATAAAAAAAATCAAACTTTTGGAGAGTTCTGCTTACTTTATGCCAAACTACATGCTAAAGCAGATGATCAAACAAAAATTCATGGTTTTTTGTGTTGTGGGGTAGCTATTCTAAAACTGGAGACAGTTTGGAAAAAGGTAAGCCCTGAGAGAAAAATGTAAAAAAAAAAAAAAAAAATAGAACAAACTTATTTTACTGCACTTATTGGCAAGAAGAAAAGAATTGGCAGATAAGAAGTATGAAAATTCCTTTTCTCCCCTACAGAACATTATGCTTTAAAATACATATACACCAGTTGTTTCATTTTCTAATCTTGTTCTGTTTTCTGACAACATCCTGGAGATTTGATTCCTGTACCCTTTAGTTGCATTGTAAAGCATTTTACTTTGTGATTACTTCCAATCAAATTCAAAGAAACTATTTTAAAAGTGATTGCTAGCCTGATTATGGATGACAAAACTCAGTCTGTATCTTACCAAGGTCATCAGAGAGGAAAAAAGTGATTTGGCAAATGTGTCTCTTTTTATTTTCCTTATTTTTTTTAACCTCTGAGAAGCGTAGAATCAATAAGGGAAAAAAACCAAAATATGTGGTTCTCAATACAAGCTAGAACAATCTAGCTGACAGAGCAGTGTCCTGACTGCAGCTGTCCTCAGGCAGTTGTACACGCCCAGATTCTTCAGAGTATCTCTTTCCCTGTCCCACTGCATTACACGGCTATGGGTTGTTAAAGGGTTTGGATCACACCTTCCACACACAGACTATTACTGAGACTGTCAGAGTTGTGACTCTAACCTGTTGAACTCAGTGCAGTACAGCCATTTTTTTACTAACTTTGTGTTCATTGCGCCAAATGCTCCCCTTCTACGCTTGTACCAACATTCAAACTGCTTAAAATCTAAGGCAACTTCAGGATATTTCCATAGGCTCTTCAATTTTTGTTCACATAATATGAAAAAGCTTCAATAAAAGAGAAAATTGAAATTTACAGTCCTAATAAAAGTTTATTTCCTTATCAGCAGCAATAGCAACTATATTTTCAGCTGTCCAGTAAGTTACAGACTTCCTTACTCATTAACTCAAGAAATAGACCAAGTCCTTTGAGCTCAGGCATAGTAAATCAAACTATAGAGCTTCTCATCACTTCTAAGCTATGTAACCTGAGTTCTCTCTTCAGTTAAAACAGCTTCCTCATTACCTGTGTCTGACATTTTTTTCACCTCAGTTCTTATCTTCTTTGTTCCTTTCCCATCAATTCAGCATTTTCTAAACTACCTCCTACATTTTTAGACATCATATTCACTGTACAGGTATGCTCTGATGACAGAGGCTGAAAACATGATGTATACCAGTATCATCAAAATATTTTGCATTTTGTGAAGTCTTCTTTTCTAGTCAAACATGATCTGAAATGGGAAATATGGAATTCTAGTATTTCAGTCCTCTAGACAGACAAAAAAGCCTTAAAAGACTGAAGACCTGCAGGGCAAGAGAAGGAAAAATAGGAACACTGCCTTGGGGTTGAGGGGAGAACAATTCAACCAGATTTATTCTATTGGATGTACTGCTCTTCCAGAAACTGTACATGAATGACTGAAAAATGTCAGAATGAATATAATACCACAATTTACAAACAGCAAAGCTTGATTAATTGATAAAGAATTTTTTTCTTAATATTGTATCTATTTAAATTTCTTCATAAACATTAAAGAAAATGGAGATAGCAATAAGGTGTCAGGTAAAATAAGAATTGGCTAACAAGAATAGGAAAGAGCTCTCAACCATAATATTCAGTTCCCTTCACCAGCACATTGAAGGGATATGAAAGCTCCCTGCTTTACTCCATTGCTATCTATCTACTTTTATCACCCTGCCAAAGTCAAAGAATCACTCCATTTATTTTAGAAATTACAGCTATTGATTTCACTCTTTTTCCTGTCCTTGTAGGAGAAATATGCCTTATGAAGGGTTTCTCTGGCTGGTTTGGGCTTTGTTATTTTTGAAAGAAAACTTCTCATTCTTCCCTCCCATTTCTTCCACTCTGTATTCCAAAGAGACCAGAACTAAAACCAAGAAGAAAGACACTGACAGGCCTAGTATTTCTAAGGTCAACCACCATAGTAAAGAACACCCTTGGTGGTTTCCTTACTCTGCTTGGAAAAGGGCACAGACAAAGCTCGCATGCTCTTTGCAGAGACAGTGCACACAACTGAATCCCCACAGCCACATCAGACAAAAATTATTAGTACAGCAGGAATCACATCATCAGCCTCAGGAAAAAGGGATCATTTAGGAATCAAATAAACCTAAACCACTGGATCACAACAAACAAATGAGATTACCCAGTAGTTCCAATCTCACCACCCAAATACAACTGTTACATACTCTCTAACTACTAATGAGATCTGCAGGTCCCATAGAGGAAGCTGTTCAACTTGGTCATGGCTCATCTAAGGAATGCAGCATTTACAAATATTGATTCACTCCCTCTGCTTAGTGGAAACACCCACAGACAAAGAAAGGATGGCTGCTGCACATAATCAGAATTTATTTTGGTAGGATTTCTCTTTTCTACTTTCCTAGTTTGATTAATATAGCCTGATTTCAAACTATTTTTAACAAGTCATTTTTATTCAATCAAAGAGAAAATGCTTTTTCAAGAATGTCAGTTATCAAAATTATCCATCATTTTATAGTTTTCTGACAAGCCTCAAGAGACTCTACCACAGAAATAAAGTCTACAGCTGAATTAACTTAGACTGCTTTATAGGCACCTGCTACTACAGCAGTGCACCAAATCTTGAGGTTCATTGAAGGCTGTGGTCCTTAGCACTAACTTTATTTTTTGTATAATCATGCATAGTACATGAGAGTACTGGGACCAGAACTTAACTTTTGTTGAATCTACATAATGCCGAAAAGATTCTAATACTATCAGTGAAATTATTTGGCATTTACAAGGGTAGAATTGAAATAAAAACAATCTTACCAAGGATAAGAAAAGCCTTTTGATTTTAAAAATGGGATAAATGGGTGAATTTGAAAACACATAGATGGCCAGTCAAGTGTTTGTGTTTTTATTGAATTGTTCTGAGCATGAAATAGCAAGAACATCTAATTCCTCAAATTCAGGCTCTCCTGAGAGTGCAAAACCACCACTACCAGTTGAGATTTCTTGCTTGGCTGATGGTTACTGATCTTGACACTTGCTGGTACTCTGTGTTGTGAATAATTCAGGTATGCTGAGTGGAGGGTACAAACTATGGAGGGTAAAATGAGAACTGACATTGCTGCTTACCTGTTTTTGCTTCATGGCAGAATTAATAAGCAGAATCTCTCTGTTAAGCCTCAGGATTACTGAGATCTGAATCAAAATACCCCATAAATACTCCCAGTGTTTGCTCCACTCCAGCTGAAAGGAAGAAAGCAAAGAGGGTCTTTGCCCAACATTGCTCAGGAATGTAAAATAATTGTCCAATTGTTGTAAATAAAACATTTGACTGAATTAAGAACAACGCTGTTTGCTTCTAAGCCTCAGAATTAGAAAGAAAATAAATTTCTTCTCTGGTAAAGAAGGAACTGAAGGTCACAGCCACTTTCTACTAGATCCAGATATGCCACTGTAGAAGGGAATGGTTACCATGCTCTGCTCCATCTTTTACTGAGAGTCAAAAACATCTAGATATGTCAGCTGAGCCCTTCAACACTTCTTGATTTGTCCACACAAAATCATTTACATCATTTTGGGCCTGGTTTGAATTCACCTGCATATCATGGATTAGAGAACACTTTCAGCTCCTACTCTAAAGGAAGTTGATAGAGTACTTGATAGACTGAGGTTAAGCTCGAAAATGGATCATGTCTCCTTAGGCTAAGAGCATTTGAAGAGAAGGAATCTTGATTTACACCTAATGTGGCTGTGGGGAATCAGTTGTGTGCACCAGTACTGCATCCTGTCCACATCCTACACTGGGCTCTTTTTCCAGTAAGGTTAAGAAGGCCCTTGAGTGCATTCTTTACAATGTTATGTGACCTTAGAAACATCAGCAAAAAACCTAGAGCAATGGAGCACAGATGAGTCAGTACCTTCTATCCACATCCACTGCTGGATCCAGAAAATTATATCTATGAAGGGCTTGGAGCAAAAGGCCAAGAACCTGTAGTCTAACCTAAGAGTGTGCAGCCACTGGTGGAATTTTTTCTGGAGCAGTTAGAAGTCTCAGGACTCTTGTAACACAAAGGGCTTTTGCAAAGAAAAGGTTGCCATGAACTGAAGCCCAGTCAAAACAAGTCTGTACAGCTATTTACTGATAACTCTGATAATCATGCAGAGGAGTCTGGCCTCATGAGCCTCCAGCATTAAGGGTTTTTCTTTATCTCAGTAATATTTATGTTGACTTTGCATTTTTAATGAGTAGAGTTTAGGGACTAGAAGCATCAAAACACACAAATAAAAAAATGCAAATCCCTGTAGTGCCTTGAGTTTTGGCAACACAAAACAATAGTTTCTTCCCTTTATTTGCATAACAAAGACACCAAATCCCTTTTCTCTAAATCCATAGGGAGGGTTTCCAATGCGCTTGAGGCACAGTAGATTCGTCCAGTCAGATGGAGAAGCAGAGGGCATTTATACTGCTAAGCTTTCTATAGTACAAGAGTGTGGTAGTAAGCACTTATTTTCTTTAAATCAAAAATGAAAAGGGTATGCTAGTAAAAAGCCTAAGCTTTACAAAATCAAAATGCAGTTCTGTAAACCTTAAAGTGCACCTGTGATTACCAAGCATGAGTAATAGCTCACTGCTTAAGACCAGTAAAACTTTCCCTGAAGGGCATCAATTTATCTGCATCAAAAATTTTCTCTGCAGCGTTAGAAACCCAGTATTACTCATGTACAAGACTGAGAAATCTTAAGCAAAAACAAGTGTCAGCCATTAATTTGACAATTTTCATTTTACTGCCGCAGAGGCAAATGGAGTCACACACACACAAAAAAAAAAAAATATTCAGCATAGAGAATGAAAAATAAACGAGATTTATAACCTGCATTCAGTTTCACTGATCTGCCTTTTCATGGTTGTAAATTTGCAGCCTGTTGTATCTAGGGACATCATGTAGTTTCCAAAAAACATGAGTGTAACAGTTACTGGACCAACTTTGTCACTTGATATGAAAGACATTTTGGTTAGGTTAAAAGTACTTTCAGTAATAATAAAAATTGTCTTTATATAGTATTTGCAATTTTTTTTTATTTGTCCCCTAAATTTTTATTCCTTGGTTTGTTTATTTTTATGATAAGGAGATGCTGCTATTGTTAGCTGTTTTAACACTTGCAGTCTTTGTACAGACACCACTGAGCCATAGCCTGAGAAGGCTGACGTTATTCTACGCATTTGCTCCCATATACCGGATGTTGTACACTCACTTGTTAACATTTAGTTACCTAGGAGTTCTCAACCTCACAGCAAATAACCTGCTGGTGAAGAAACACTTCTGTGTGCAAGATGACATTCTCTCATTTTTACATTTATTAACCCTGGGTTGGACAATGATGTTTTTAGTCTTGGCAGAGTCTATGGCAACTTAAGCTGGTTTACCGCATACATTAAACTTTATGAGTTACTAGAATTACTAGATGATCATGGAGGGAGGTTCTCATGGTTTACCCACAGCCAGCAGCCAAGTCTCAAGCAGCTGCTCACTCACACTCTCACCAGAGTGATTGGGTCAGAATCAGAAGGGTAAAAGCTGGAGAACTCATGGGTTGAGATAAAAACAGTTTAACGTGACAAGCAAATGCCAGGCCCACAAGCAAAACAAAACAAGGAACTAACTCCCTGCTTCCCACAGCAGGCAGGTGTTCAGCCATCTCCAGGAGAGCTGGGCCTCATCATGTGTAGCGATGACTTGGGAAGACAAACACCATCACTCCAAACATCCCTCCCCTCCTCCTGCTCCCCCCCCCACTTTCTATGCTGAGCATGATGTCACATGGCTTGGAGTATCCCTTTGGGCACCTGGTGTCACCTGTCCTGGCTGTGTCTCCTCCCAGCTTTCCCTGCACTCCGCCATTTCTTCACCAGCATGGGAGCACAGAAAGCAGAAAAGGCCTTGGCTCTCTGTAGGCCCTGCCCAGCAATAATAAAACACATCTCTCTATTATCAATCTCGTGTTTGGAATAATATAAAACGTAGACCCATACTGTGAAGCCACTGCAAAGACAATTAATTCTACCCCAGCCAAAACCAGAGGATAGAACTTTTTTGGAAAATTTTGGCAAAAAGCAAGCACAACTGTATCCTTTCTTTTTTCCTCACACATGGTACACGTTTATTTATTTATTACCATCCATTTCAAAGTTTAAAAACTCCAGGAAATGTCATTTATTGTCACGCTGATGTCTAAAGCTGAAAGTTTGAAGCAAATCATTAGGCTTAACAAATATCAAGGGAGCTCTACCTATGGATCAGCAGTTCTGAGCTGGGCAATAGGGCTGACACTTCACACACCTGCCTGTGCCTACTGAGGGATCTCATTCTTTGCTTTTCTGAATTTTCTATGCATATTTCAAATAGACAAGAAAAAAAAAATCTAGTAGTGGAGATTAGATGAAAAATTACTTTGACCAATTCCCCCTTTAACTCTTGATGTGATACAATGTTAATTTTTCATGCCCAGGAGGAAGCCAGCAGTCTGTCAGCAGTCTGTCACACAGGTGGAATATTTTTTCAGGTTGAAGAAATGAATTGGACTCATTCTTAGCAGTAAATATTTAATGCCAAACAACATTTGCGGAAAAGCCCTATACCAAAGACTCAGCTAAGCGTATTTTGAATTTTCCATGTTAAAACTGAAAAACAACATTTCCTGATCTATTTTTATTCTGACACAGTAAAACTGGTGACCTGAAAGTCAACTTGGTTGCTTTTTTTCCACTTCAGTTCTGAACTGTTCTGTGCTCCTGGTATACTCATAAATGAGTATATCAAGGAGGAAGGATCAAGTATCATTCCTGCAGCTGCAGGAGTATTGAGCTGAGAAGAAAATCCTTTCAAGACCATTCTTGACCTAGATTCATCCCCAGCTCTGTCAGCTTCTCACATCCTAGATCTGAGAACTGTTATTGTGATGGCAAAAAATGACTCTCAGAGGCTTGTTTTGATTGGTGGAACCCTCAAGCAGCCTTTATAATGCAACAATGAAACATGAAATATTTACATCTTTAAAATAAATTACAGTTTCCTGCTTCCTGCCATGAGTCAGCTTGCAGACCAGAAACAACTCAACACTTTATAGATGCAAAGTCAGGTTTTGCAAAAGGTAGAGAAAAGTCCTACCTATCATCAGGCCAGAAGGCCATTCCACATATCTGCCAATGAAAGCGCTGTTAAAGCTCATATATAACAAATTGCCTAAAAGCCTTTCATTTTTCAAGGGGCTGTATGTAAAGCACATAAGAATAACAAATATTTAGCAATAAGGCGCATTCTTAAGTGCTTGTCTGCTATTGTTTCAAACCCACTGAATTTTAGCCTGGAGGTATAGCTAGATTCCTCACTACATGCCATGCCAACATCCCACAGTGCTGTTGCTTCAGTCACAAAAATGATCAAGTAAGTATCACAAATGAAATAATATTCTGTATTCAAGGGTACATGACAGTAAATACAATGGCAACTGAACTTCAATCTCTTTCTCCATTTCATTTTGTTGCTTTTGCCTGCTAAATTAGTCTAAAGACATCATGAAAAATGACATGGTTTCTTGAAATGTATCTGAATAGCTCTGACTTGTGACTCTCAGAAATAGCATTAGCACATGTTCTCTTCATAAGTTCACACCTTATGATAATATGAAAAATAAAATCATAAGACCATATGAGAGTTACTGAAAAAATGAAGCAAAAGGAGAAATATCAGCTTCCCATTGGTAGAAAATAAATAATGAAGTAAAAAAGACAAAGATGTAAAAGCCACTGCCTACATACGTCTGATATACCACCTGCTCTGACAATAACTTTTAGATGTCTTCATATCCTATAGGATCTTAATCTCTGAGGTAACTTCTCTTCTTTCTCTGGACTTGACAGGCCCTGAGAATTTTCTGTACAGCACTGCATGCATGCTCATATTAGAGCATGGTGCTAATAATGCCAAGGTCATGGGTTCAATCCCCATATGAGCCATTCACCTCGCACTTGGACTCAGTGATCCTTGTGGGTCCCTTCCAACTCAGAATACTCTGTAATTCTGTGAAAATGGTGTTTACACTATTAATGGTGTCTACACAAAGAGCAAAACAGACCTCAGTGGCTGAGCCAACCTTATTTTAAATTGAGGAAAACTCTACAAAAGGATGAAGAATATATAACAGGATAAGTTTGGAGTATTTTCTACTGTATTAAGGCATTGCATTTCCTATCACAATCACAGAATTATAAAATTGCCTCAGTTGTAAGGGACCTTAAACATTACCTAGTTGCAGCTCCCCACTGTGGGCAGGGACATCTTTCACTAGACCAGGTTGCTCAGAGCCCCATTCAATCGGGCCTTGAACACTTCCAGGGATGGGGCATCCATCTCTTCTTTGCAAAGGCTGTTCCAGTGCCTCACCATCCATTCAGTAAAGAATTTATTCCTAGTATCTAATCTAAACCTACTCTCAGTTTGAAACCATTCCACCTTGCTCTATCACTACGCGTTCTTGTAAACAGTACCTTTCCATCTTTCTTGTAGGCAACCTTCAGGTACTGGAAGGTTTCAATTATGTCATCAGAAACCTTCTTTTACAGGCTGAACAATTTCAGTTCTCTTAGCCTTTCATGTGGTATTTTTCTCCCTGTAACATTTCACCTTCATCCCATCTCACAGGCTTCAATTGCAAGAAAAGAAATCTCGCATAATGCAAAAACTTCACAGAAAACAGCTGAACAAAAATATCAAAACAAGTTGAATTTTGGATATTTATCCTGATTTGAACTTGCTTAAAATCATTTGGTATTTTCTCACTCAAGGTATTTCCTTAGAGTAGGATGTTCTAACAATCTTTTTGTTCCAGAGAAACACAAGGGCTATTTTCTTCTACCTGCTCTTTAGTACCTGGCTTCTACATTACATACATGAAAACATTTGCAAATCTCAAGTACTCATATATTTGTAATTTAAAGATGTATAGCAAGTAAATAAAGGATGTCTGACTGTATGACCCTGAGTAATCACAGCATCTCCTATCTGATTGAGCAAGATCCTTCTTGGATATTCCTATTTGCTTGAACACAACCACGTCAACAAGAACAATGTGAAACTCCAGTTCTTTGAGGTGGTCCTACATCACACAAGAAGTTCACATGCTGATGTCTTCTGAGAAGCTCATCACACAGATTGTATTGGCAGAATGATGGCAGCAGCCCTTGATTTTGTCAAAATTTTCCATGCAGAGCTGTGGGACATAACACTTTCCCTGCAGACTGATGGGTGTGAGACATTAAGGTATACTGTTCAGTCAACTTTCTAAATTTTACATCTAGGTAGTTTTCACAGATAAACTACTTTTCTGCCTTCTCCATCCACATTAGCCCTTTTATAATCTCTTTCAATAGTGATTATCTGTAGTTGTACTTAAAGTGTGAGCAGAGCAAAAAACTAGTCAAGTTGGCAGCCTGTAAATCCTTGTGTGGATATCAGCTTCAATGACCTCTGCATTATTTATTTCACTTACATAAGCTTATGATCTCAAAAACACTGTTCAGACTGATCAATGAACCAAGCATAAGGCTGTCTTTAGCCAGCTACTACAGCACTGTGTAACAGCAAATACCTTAACGAGAAGCAGCTAACAGGCTACTCAAATGAGAACATGTTACAGCAGCCCTCTTGTTAGAGGATAGAAACAGGCCCAGACACAGACTTCTTGTTTATCACAGCATGAAAAGGGTCCTGGTTTATTCCTCCTTACAGCTCAGCCATCCTGACTCCAACCATGCACTGACTCTGCCTACAGCGAGCTCCTACTGTAGGTTTCCCTTGCAGCCTCTGACTGCTGGTGATTTCCTGCTAAACTATGACTGCAGGTATCAGTTTGCAGACTGAATGCAGGCTTTTACCCAGGTAGCCTGTGACTGCAGGTTCCAACCACAGGCTCTAGCTACAGACCCAGATTGACCTCACAGCAGGGAATCTCTCTCCCAAGGATCCTTCTTCTTCATGATCCTCTCATTCCCTGTTCCTCAAAGCTCCTCCTCCTTCACAATCCCTCCTCACTATCTAACACACTCCCTTTTATCACACTTATCTTTATTGGCCATAGCTGTGACTCATCAGGGGTGAGGCTGAATTGGGTAATTAACACAGCTATCACTTATCAGGGGCAAGGTCAGCTGTATTCCCTTCTCCTGCAAGAACACAGGGCAATTTTACTTCACTGACCTGTATCAGTAACATTCAGCCTGACTGCAGTGTTCTCCTCCTTCTCCCATGGTGGTTGCACTTGGCAAGATAGAGAGGTGAGGTTAAGGTTGTGTCTCCAGCTATACAGTGTCCAAATAGCACAGCTGTAGACTTGGTTCTCTGCCCTTCCTGACAAAGTGTACGTCCTTACTAAAATACCAGAGATTCAAGCTGTTAAGTGCAGCCTGACAGCAACCCATTCTACTACAAATTTTGGATCTCCTTACCTCTCACAACATCTCCAGGGCACACCGTAGCCATGGGAAGTGGCAGAAGTCAAAGCTCAGTAAGTGTAAGAAACTTAATTGCTCAGGCTAGTACAGTTGATGCCATATCCAACATAGGCAAAACAGACTCATGTCCTTCACTTAGCATCTGTTCTGCCTAGTGTCTTGAACTGGCTCCAAGAATGGTTTTATGCTCCAAGAATAAACCCTTGACACAGAGAACATCCAATTTCCTAGAAATGCTGATATTTAGCTGTATTGTATCTGCAGCCTGGTACTGCTGACAACCAAGCAGGCAGATGACCTTTCTACTTATGATTGTCTTCAAATAAAATTAAAAGCTCAGATAGCTACAAACTGGCTTAAATTTTTAGAAGTTACTTTCAAGCTTGGTTGACAACTCCAGCTGGAGATGAAACACTTCCATCCACTGCTGAAGTAAAATACAGCCAGTTGCAATGTTGTCTCTCCAGTGAGATGAGATGATTCTGTCTCTCCAGTGAGATGGGACCAATTCTGTAGATGACAGAGGAGTTTATAACATTTAATTTATTCTGTCTTATCTCTCAGATGACAGTCAGCCAGGCACCAGTAGTGATATCTTCTCCTGCCTTCTAGTAGCTCAAAAATTGAACAATGAGCACTAGTGACCTTGACCACATTTGAACTAGAATTCAGTGTTGTACAAAGAGTCTCCACAGCTGCGAGCAGTTCCTTGTCCTACTTACATCTAAAAACCAATCTATCCTGCACATAAACTTGAAAGTTTGCCTGAGTTATACATTGTCTTGATTATTCCTCACATGTTGACAACAAAACTAGATGAATGAAAACTTTTATAGACACAGATTCAAAGCACAGTAGACCAGTAGAAGTATGGAATTACCTTAACCATCTATAGAAGTATCCTCCCACTAACAGATACTCTGACCTTTGCAAAAAACCAAAAACAAAACACAACAAAAGCACAGGCCTATTATAGACATATAATAACCACTTAGAACTCCTCTTGTCAAGTAGCTTATATGAGAAATTGCTTTGGCTCCTCAGCTGCCTTCAAATAAGATGTGTGAGAGGATATCAATTCGGAAAGATGCTAGACAGCCTCACTGTTCTCACAAATATATTTTGTCATTGCCTCATTCACCATCCTGTAGTTCACAGGAAGTGATTGAAAACAAAATCACAAAGAAAGTCAAAGGAAGAACTAAAAATAGCTCCACTTGAAAGTTATTCCAAGGTCAGATTTCAAGGCTTATAACTTAAGCCTTACCCAGAAAACATAGAACTCCAGTACAAGATGCCAAAGATGTTTTTGCAGTTTTACCTCAGAGTTGCTTGCCATGCTGCTGCAACAAGAAAGAATACTTAATAAAACATGTGCTCTTAGAGAAAATTTGTTCTGGCCTGGCTAAATAAGAGATATGTTATTTAGAGCAGTGACAATTATACCTCTTCAGTAATTACAATCTGTTGTTTTTAAAACTTTTGAATGATGAATTACTAGTGTGCTCTCCAGAGAGAAGTGTATAATCCCCTTGCTGTGCTGCAAAATGCCCCAGGAGCACCATATTGCTGAACATCCTGCAGGCACCAACTGAGACAGCTGCCAGGTGTTCTTGGGGCTCAGGGCACTTCATCGATACAACCACCTGTCTAGCAATAGTTGGGTTCAATGCCAAAAAGATTTCTTTACATTCACTCGTGTTGAAACAGCGTCCATAACATATTTCATCCCCCAAAGCAAGAATCCCCAGAAAAATCAACTACCATTAAAAAAAACCTATGTACACATTAAGAGAGAGATTTCTCTGGCACAACTGAGAGCTACTCTCTTAATATAAAAGTGCAATATCAGATAAGGATTTGGCCCATGCAATTTGAATTCTACAATATATGCATTCTTTAAAATTAAACACTTGAACTGTCAGCTCCATCTAACTGCCTCATGAGTGTTTATTCATTTCCTGTCAGCACCACAAAAATGGTTAGGAGAAGGATTTTCCACAAGGACAGAGCTCACAATGGAAAGGGGAGGTTTCCATATGGAAAAGGGAGGGCATGTAGGCTGAGGAGAGAGATGAGTGCAGGGGGAGCAGATCAGTGGGCCACTCAGTATTGAGGTACAGGATCAAACAGCAGAAAAATAAACTATACCTGGGGAAATGAGGCTTGGAAGCTGTTAAGACTGCGGGTAGCTGTTTAAGTAGTTTAAGGTAAAGGGGACATTATGTACCAGGAAAGACAGATTTCATGTTCCCTGTGTCCTCTGAGTGTAAAAAAGGTCCCTAACAAGTGAATTCTCAACAGGGTAAGGAGACTATACTAATGCATACCCTCTAACCCAATATTATCACATCTAGAGACCTCCTCTGTGCCACTTGCAGAAGAAAGCCTCACAGGCAGTATTTTGTTATTGAAAGCAGCACTGAAAACTACCCACTTGGCATCCAACGAATAGGTCATTATTTTCCTGCCTTTCTTACACTACAGGCTGTGAGACAGTCTGATCATCTGAATTTCAGAGCAGATTCTGCATGGAAAAAGGCAGCCTGAAGCTGTAACACCTGCCTGGCTGCACTAGTAATCACAGTAATCCCTTGTTGTACCCCCCACCATGCTGGAAGGAAGACTAGTGCTGTCCTCCTTCTTCTTTCAGAAGAGAACAGTCAGCAACAGAGAGTCAGCTGGAGAGTGAGAGGACTTCAGAATTTAATGCTCAACTCTGCTGAACCCCAGCTGACCTCTGTTGCTGCTCTGTGTTCAGAGGAGAACTGAGGAGAGAGAACCTGTCAATGACAAACCAAATGGGAACCACTCACGCTAACCAACCCTGGTCCTATGTCTTCTAGTAGAAGGGCATTTATCTCTATCCTTTGTTTTACAAGGGCAGTGGATTCATGTATTTTTAATAAAGAAAAAAATAGCTTACAGCCACATCCCTACTGCACAGTGAGGTGCAGTCCCTTCTGATACTAAGCAGAATCCCCAGAATTCTTGCAATGGCTTTGCCTTATACCCAACCTGGAGAAATGCCATTCATCAGGTTCACTGAATTAAACTCAGTATAGCACGTGAATAACTGTAGACCTTTCAACCACCAGTCAGGTGCAAAATTTGGTCATCTTGTGTGAATGTCTACAAAGTTTATGTATATATGCAAATCGAGCAATCACAAGAACAGATGTCAGTAAAAACAGTGGAAATGCAATTGATCACACAACTATAGCAGCTCTTCATCTCTCTCTTCCTAAGTGCTGACTACAAGAGTAACTATTAAATTTCAGCCATCACTATATCTTGATTTGGTAATAGCACTTTTCTGCATCGTGAGAGTTTAAAAAATGGAGTAATAACTCAATTATGTCTGATTATGAGACTAATATGATCGATTTTCTGACTAACAAGGATACTAGAGGGAATTCTCTTGGTCCAGAGAAATCAGTGTCTAATGACACAAAGTCATGTATTGGCAGAAGCACCATAAAGAAGTTTCACATAAAAGCCCATAGTCTAGCCAACTTCAGAAATCCAAGCTGAAATCCAACTATATCAAGTTGATAGCAACTCTTCCAGTACCACACAATAACACATGGTCATTACATATTGTTATTGTACAATGTTTTCATACATAGCTTGTTTCTGTCTCCATTGCCAAGAATCTAATTGTAGTAAGTGACTACCATATAACTAGCATGAATAACACCCTGTTTTTCTTAGGCTGGATTTTTCAAACTAATGACTGCCAATCAAAGTCTAATGATTACCACTTACTCTCAAATTGTCCTTATGTGCCTGCATAAGCAAAGACTTCCAAGGGCTTTCACAGGGAAATAGATTCTCTAATAAATTCTCAAAAATGCTGAGAATCATTCCTCTTCAACATGTCTATACAGAGAGGGTTCTTGGGAAACATCTACTCAAATCATCAGGAAAAAACAGATAGAAGGTGATGGAACATCTCAAACGTAAACCACTGCACTTATATATAAAGCATTTTCATTGTAGCACTTTGGCCTATATTATTCTCCACCTCAAGTGCACATTTAAATTGCATTTTCAGCTTGTCACAGAACTGTGTGTAGAAACATTTGTGTCTCACATGGTTCTTCCCCCTTTTCCAAAAATTATCTTTTCCCCACATTAACACAAAGAACTCACTTTAATTGCTCAGTAAAAGAGAGTACCTTGGGACTTTATTAAGTAAGATTTCTGAGAGACTGAACCATGTGTGACCTAAATTGGCTACATAAGTGCTTTCTGGAGGGCATAGAGCAGTATTCACAAACATAATCATCTTTCACCTTGATGTTAATTATATACTTTGCCATTCAAAATAAGTTATGGCCACGAGCTAAAGCATTTGTAAAGTAAACATGTCAGGAAAGCAAGATACAGGAAAATTAATTAAAATAGTAAATTCATCGCTATTAAAAATGCCTTTTCTTTTTACTCTCAATCTCTAGTGTGGCCTAAACAGAAAACAACCACTGGTCTCTAAAAGGAAGGCAGCAAATTTTCATCTCTTTTTGGTTGCTTTGTTTAAAAATAAAAATATAATGCACAGGTCTTTTCCTCATAATATGAAAATAAATGAGCCTTCCTGGTTAACAACAATTTGACGAGCTGGAAGTGCTTCAGAATCTCATAAAATACATTTCCCCTAGAAAAAAAAAAAAGTTTTACATTACCCATCATTTTTACATTTCATTTTCTGTTTGGGTTCTTTTCTTCCCTTTTTTAAATCAAAGATATTTATACAAAAGCAGAATCTTTATTTCTGAACTGTGCTCTACTCCACCAAAGTCTATATGACCCATTTTTGAGAGTGAGTTTTCTGGTGGGATTTGTTGCATGCTCTTTAAGGGAGGACCATAAGAACAAAAAACACTGTGATCCAGAAAGCAAAGTCTCCGACCAAAAGAGATGGCAACCAGAATTTACTGATTGCCAACAGCAATTAGTGATAAGTTTAGAAAAGCATGTTCCAGACCTGGCCAACTTTAAAGCACTGGCTCAGCTGAGACAAAAGTACTAGATTTTAGAAACAGATTTTTGAGGCATTTAAGAAATATCATAAAGAAGATGCTTGAAAAAAATTTTGGAGGTTTTTTGCTTCAAATTGTCATCTGCCAGACTGTTAATAGGATACAGTACAGCTGAGGATACAGAACAGAGATACAGGTTTTTTCCTGTAATTTCAAACTTTGAAACGACCTGCTTACATCCTACTGGATAGCCCACCTCAGCCCCTCAGAAGCCCCAATGGGGCACTGCTTCTGAATCCAGGCTGTGCTCTCTTCTACATTGTCTCCTACACCAAACTCCAAAATTCAGTGTAAAGAATTCCGTTTCTCATGGGACTCAAGTCTCCATTTTCACTCTCTTCTCCATCCACCATTTTGTTTGCCTGATACCTAAATGCTAAGTCCTCAACACTCCTCTGTAAGCCCACAAAAAACCAAACCAAAATATAAAAATAAATGTCTGTAGCTTCACAAAAACATATGACAGATTTATAGAAGATGAATCCACTGAAAGGTTCAGTACCTGAGACAGTATTTTGGGGAAGTTTATTTTGTTTGTCTTTATGATTTCTTTCTAAACCAGTGCTGATGAATTGTGTTAAATCAGACTGCTGACACAAATAATCCTTTGATCTGAGCTAGCAGGGTTGTTCTTATGCACTGTCTGTACAATACCTCCATTCTCTGTTCACTCTTTTATGTTTCTTTATAGAAGCTAAGACTAAGCTTCTTGCAAAACAATTTTGTTGATATCTGACATAATTTATAAACTAAGTAATGTTTTATAAGCCTGTAACATCACCCATTTGAGTCATACTGGATATTAGTTACAAGTATAATAGATTAAATTAATACTAGAAGTATCATTGTGAAGCCCTTTTTTTAAGATTACAATACTAAATTTTAGATAAAGAATTTCTCACCTCCTTCAGGATATTAACTGCAAACCAAAAGGAATGATGAGGGCATGGACTAAGCACACAGTAGAATAAGAAAAATTAGGGAAATTTTTTAACCCTCTTTTACATCATTATTTTCACTGATAAAGTTTATTTTTTTTTCCTTTATAGGCTACAGTTTAAGTATTAACCCAAACCTCTAGAAAATACTGGAGTGCCCCTGTACTGGGCACTGGTGAGACTGGGACCACTCACAACAAGGACATGGAGGTTCTTGAGTGTGTCCAAAACAGAGCAACAAAGCTTGTGAAGGGTCTGGACCACAATTCTGATGACGAGCAGCTGAGGGGGCTGGAGTTGTTCAGCCTGGAGAAAAGGAGTCTCAGGGGTGACCTTATCACTGTCTATGACTGACTGAAAGGAAGCTGTAGCCAGAGGGGGCTGGCCTCTTCTCCCAGGAAACAACGGTTCAGACAGGAGGAAATGGCCTCAAGTTGTGCCAGGTGAGGTTTAGACTGGATAGTAGGAAAAATATCTTCACCGAAAGGCTGGTCAGGCATTGAAATAGGCTGTCCAAGGAAGTGGTGGATTCACCATCCTTGGAAGTATTAAAAAGGTATGTGCACGTGGCACTTGGGGACGAGAGTGATCAACACAGTGGTGCTGAGTTAACAGTTGGACTCAGTGATCATGGAGGTCTTTTCCAACCTTAATGAGTTTATGATTCTATGAAAGATATTCTCAGTTTTCATTTCAAATCCTCATCTAAAATCCTCTGCAAGACGCTCAGAGATTTCAGTGCTTTTGTCTTCTTTGTAGCACTTCAAGTGATGCATACTGCTTGAAAACACACTTAGTACTAAACTCTCTTAATGTCCATGAACACTTTAAGGTATTTTGAAAGAAGATGCAAAATTCTCCGCTACAGGTTATTGGAAAAGTTATTACAAGCCACTCTTATTTCCCTTCTAATTTCACTGATTTCTATGTCCTTTCTTAGAAAAAAGTGTCAACACCATTACCCAGCTGATCATTTCACTGGCACTTTGGATAAGCATCCTATGCCCCATTACTAATAATCTTTCTGAAATGTATCCTTTTTGCCAGTACTATGTTCCCCTCTATTTTCAAATTGTTAAATAACAGCTGAGGAATCTTATATGCTGCAGTTGTTTCCAATGGATTATTACGTTCAGGTTGCACCATTGTACTTTAAGACATCACTCTGATTGGTCTGGAAGTCAGCCTTTACCAGGTCTTGCCATAAAAACTGCTAGCTCACAGCACACGAGAAACATTAGAGAGATAACTCCAAGACAGTCTCCTAGTGTGATGTTTAAATTACATAAATCAACAACCACCAAGAATAATGATTCAAGGTATCAGGTTCCTACAACAGTGATGAAATTTATTAATTCATTCACTGTTACTTGAAAAATAAACAAAGGTGAGCTGAGATAAATAAGCTTTAGAATGTCATAATGAGGAACAGTATCTGAAAGAGCTAAATTGCTCATAGTAGAACTGAGACAGAATAAACAGACAGTATTAAGTCACAGGTAGATAGACCTTCACCTCATTTGTCAGAGTTGCAGGATCATTAACTATTGGATATCACATTCTTAAGATATCCTAAAAGATAGACAGGTTACTTATTCTGAAATATTTTTGAAGTATCCTTTACTTAGAAAGTATTTTACAGCACTGACTATATGTATGTCATGAAGCATTGGTGTAACAAATACATCTTAACCAACCTGTAACTGAAAAAAAAAAGGAAGAAAGCCATAAATTACTTGGAAAAGGCTGAAATATCTACACAAGAGAGATATGATGCAGGTAAGGATGTATATGTGAAACTAGCAGAGTAGCTGGAACTGCGTAGGTCCCACAGTGACAAGAGGGGTTTATGCAACTGAAGATGGGAGAGATATTAGTAATTTCTCAGTATTTATTAGTATTAGCTGTAGTAAATTATTTAAAACATTTCTGATTAGCTGCACCTCACAAAAGTTACAGCTGCAGCAAATTATTTCAGTAGTCATTCTTAAGCGCAACTTTACTCCAAAGAATAAGAAATCATAAACAAATCAATACTTTCACCACAGTTGTCAGAATTACAGATAAAAGCCCTGTAATTACATCTTGATATTAATATAGACATCTGGATATGAATATAATCACATCTAGATAGAATAACATCTAGATTAATGTAAGTACTGTGTAAACTATGACATGGAAAGTAGCAACAGAAATTAGCAATCCTAGATTGATATATGAACACCCTTTAAATTCAATCCTTTGCTCTCTTCAAGCTTAAGTCTCCAAAAAGATCATCTAGGTCACAACATTAATTAAATATACCAACAATATTCATTATCAATCATAAAGCAATGTTTTATTTCAGGTATTTACCAATACATCTAATATACTTCAAAAATTATTAGATGTCTTTTTACATTTTGATCCCATTAAATTGAGTGGGAGCCTTTCTATACCCTGGCTTAGTCCTGAATGGGATTCACAGATTCTCCAATGAAAGAATTCAAGTAAAACCAATACAAATAATGAAAGGGTTTATGCAGCAAATATAAGAAACATATAAAAGTTAAATGAGCTAACGTTAGGCACAGGTCTGGTTTACTATGCTGACTTTGGCAAAATGAGAGCTATCTTCAACATTGAGGAGCCAGAATTCTCTCTGTTCTTCTTCCCAGATGACAGAATTTACAGCTCTGTGAGAAAAGTTTAGTTCCCACGGGCCATTTGGCCCCTGTTCCCCTGCTCAGAACACTAGCTGGCCTGTAAATTAAAACAACATTTTCTGCTACAGAGTATATGCCTCACTAAGACTACATTGACACTAGATGGTACAATCGCCTTGGGGAAAATTACCAAGGGCTACTGGGACAATCACATACTTGTTGATATCACTTACTACTCTTGGAGTAAAAGTCTTTTGTACCACTAACCGAACTAAAACTTTCAATCTCATTGAAACATAAAAGAGAAACTATATTCATCATTTACAGTAATACAGGCAGTATTTCTAATGTTACAAGAAAAATGTTAAAAAAAATACAAACCAATGACCCCTTTCACATAAACCACAAAAAAGCACACTGGATTCTTTCACTTGCAGCTATCTTCTAACTGATTGGGATTGAGATCAGCTTCCAAGCATTAAGTATCTGCCATCTTCAACCACCAAACCAGAAATGTTTTATGGTCAGCACTTCTGTTCTTACTCTATTTGAAAGAAGATAAATTTATACACACTTACTGAAAACATCATACCCCAATTCTTAAGAAAGGGAATTGAAAATTTTCAGTAAGCATACCAAGAATTAGCTGATTGTTCAACAACACTGTGAAATAAAAAGTAAGGATGAGGTAAGAATTAAAATAAATAAATGTTCCTAATAAATGAACTTTTTGCATCATCCTTTTGATGGTTCATATAGTTTTAGTGATTGCCCTCTAATCTGTCAAGGTCTCTCTGCAGGACCTCCCTGACTTCAAGGGAGTGTACAGCTCTTCCCAGTTTTGTATCATCTGCAAACTTGCTTAGTATCCCTTCAAACCTGGAGCCCAAAACATTTATGAAAATGTTAAAGAACACAGGACGAAGGATGGAGCCCTATGGAACCCCACTAGTGACAGGTCACCAGTCTGATATCAGCCCATTCACTGTAACCCTTTGTGCCCAACCCTTTGATCCATCTGCTCGCACAGCACATGATGTGTTTATCTAGCTGTGTGCTGGATATTTTATCCAGAAGGATCCTGTGAGAGACAGTGTCAAAAGCTTTACTCAAATCCAAAATGATAGCATCAACTGGCTTACATTGATCAACTAGGTGGGTTACTCTGCCACAAAAGGAAAACGAAAGCCCTGATAAGCAGACTTTACCCTTTACAAAGCCATGCTGGTTGTGACTGATAACTGTGTTGTCCTTCAGATGATTTTCAATAACTCCCAGGATAATCTTCTCCATAACCTTACCAGGCACTGAAGTCAGACTAACAAGCCTGTACTGTCCAGGATCATCCTTCTAGACCTTTTTGAAAACTGTAATAATGTTAGCCAACTTCCAGTCAACTGGGATCTCTCCAGATTCCCAGGATTCTTCAAATAGAGTCAAGAGAGATCTCAATCTCATAAATACCCATAAGAGCTAATTCACAGCATTTTCATTATGTCAGTCACTGCCTTAGCTTAGAAAAACTAAAATGGAGCCAAAAGAAATGAAACTATTTTACCACATATACAGGGAATTGGTGGCAGATCTTGGAATGCAGCAACCTGATTGGCTCATGAACCATGAAGCCAAAGTCACACATAACACCAGGGAAGGCACTATAGCTGGAGTGTTTTACAGTACTTACACTATAACTTTGTGCTGCTCATGTCTAAGATAAGAAGAAATAATAAAAAACACCAGGATGAAAAGTAGACTTCATTCAGTTCTCAGAGGGCTTTCCTCAAGTGCAAATTTCAAATATCCTGAGCAGAGTTTTCAGAAGCTCCCTTGAAGTCTTCCCCCATAAATGATAATACACTTGAGCCAAAGCAGTGTTTCTGTCAACACTTATAAGCATGGCTAGCAGTTCATTATAAGCCATCATGCTATGAAGTTTGAAGCATACCAGGATATTTCATTTTCACGGAGCAATTTCCATTAGGAAACAGTGCAAGTGACCAGTTTGTATTTATCTATTGAGCATCATTTAAGGACTGTTAGATTCTTTTAAGCTTCTCCTACCAAGACAGTGCCAGCTTCTTGTTTGAATAAAATGATATAAAATTATAAAATTGGGCAGAAGATTAAACTGCCAGTACATGGCTGTAGGGATAAAGGCCAGTGCAGCACTAGATAACATCTTTAAGAGTACATGTGAGAAACGGTCCTGGAGAGGCCAGGACAGGGGAGAAGGAAGAGAGAGAGGACATGCTCCAGACAATGCAGCAGGATTTCCACTGCAGACACTGAGGAAAACAATGGTTTAGCAGGTTCTCACCTTCCATTTTGTGCCATTGGCAAGCAGATGTGCCCCTGCAGCCCTTAAGCATCCACAATGGAGGCAGGTAATGCTTTTACCCCAGGCAGAAACCAAGTGCCACACAGGGGCTCACTCTCCCCACCAGCTTGCTGGGGGAGAGAATTGGAGGAGTAAAGATGGCAAAACTTGTGGCTCAAGATAAAAGCCAATTTACTAGAGAAATCAAAGGCACGCATGCAAGCAAAGCTGGCAACACCCTCACCATGCAGCCATTGTGAAACCACTAGTGAGGTTGGCTCTGCAAAGCGCTTGCATCACAAAGGGCCCCAGCCCGGCCCCCTATAAAAGCAGGGCCTCTGCTCACAGACAGCACTCAGCAAGCACCACCATGGCTGGTTACAATCGGCGGCGCAGAGGGCACAGGAGCAGGAGCCGGAGTCGAAGCCGGCGGCGCCTGCGGAAGACCCGGCGCAGTGGCCGCTCTCGCCGCCGCGGTGCAAGGCCAAGGCGCCATCTTGCGTCCCACAGACCCCCAGCCATCAAGCGCCGGCCCCTCAGGCGACGCAGCCATCATGACGAAGAGGAGCCGGAGGACGAGCTGGATGACCTGGGAGAGTTCGATGTGCCAGTAGATGACTTTGAGTTGTAGTGCCGGAGCCCCCAAGAAGACCAGCCACCACATGGGCCTGGCTGCAACAATAAAGCATAGCAAGCTTGCATGATGAGAATGTGTCTCTCTGGTGTACTGCGCAGTAGCAGTAGATAGCTCAGTGTCCACCCATATCCAAGGGGTGTGGGTGGCCCACAGGTCAGTGTATCCATGTCCATGCCCAACAGCAGGATGTGTGTGTCCAGGCACAATGTTCCTGTGTGTGATCTCTGTGTCCGAGGATGCTCATGCATGGCATGTGCATGTCCAGGGTTGTCTTTGGTTGGGATGAGGTGTGATTGTGTCTGCAGCCCAGGGCCTGTGGGGAGTGCACGTGACCAAGACACACAGATAACCTCTGCTCCTGCCACTGGTCCCCTGGGCTCCCTTTTTGGGTCCCTCTTATTGCAGGGTCCCTAGAGGCTGAGCAGAGCCCACAGACAGAAGAACCCTCAGTGCCTCATGCCCTGTCCTGTGGCACTGCTGGGGCTTTGACGGTGAAGGCCAGACAAAGCAGTGCAAGTTACTGTGCCCATCTAACTCCTGACTCTCACACTGGCCAATCCCCCTCTCCTGGCAGGGTTATCACATTGCCCTTCACAGATCTCCCTGTAGAGAGACTCCCTGACCCTGCAACATGGTTCTCAGTGCTGCTGTGCTTCCCCCTGAGTTTCCCTGGTTCTCTGTGCCTATACCAGGCTTGGGTTGGTGAGAGCCTCAGAGCGAGGAGACAGTGTGGAGAGCATCTGGGAGAAGATGCCACCAGTTGCCTCATGTCGGCCAGGGTAGTGCCAGCCAGGTCCAAGGAGGACTCACCACTGGCCAGGGCTGAGCCCATTCTCAAAGGTGATAGTGCCTCAGGGATAATGTCTTTGGGAATACATGCAAGAAACAGTCCTGCAAAGGCCAGGGCAGGGGAGAAGGAAGATAGAAGGTGCTCCAGACAGTGCAGCAGAAGTTCCTCTGCAGACATTTGGGAAGACCATGATTTCCAGGCTCTTACTGTGCGGCCCATTTTGTGCCATTGGTGAGCAGATGTCCCCCTGCAGCTCTTGGACAGCAGTGGTGGAATTGAGTTGTGCTTTAAACCCAGGCAGAAACCAAGTGCCATGCAAGGACATGTCGCCCTGATTTTTCAGCCTTCTGATGTTTTCATTCTTGGACTGGAGAGTTCTTACACTTGTAACAAAAACAAAGACTGATATTTTGTAAACATGCATTCCTTTCCAGGGGGAAGGACAAATTGATGGACTTCTGAGTTGACCACTGGGGTCAAAGAGGTGTTACTCTTGTCCCCCAATCCTTGGCCAAATTCAAAAGACTTTATAAGTTGAGATCCCCAAATAAACTTCCCTTCTTTCTCATCTCACATCCTGACAGGTAAGTATGGTTCTTTTCATGTCCTCTAGTGACAAGGACTCACTCTCCCCACCAGCTTGCTGGGGGAGAGAATTGGAGGAGTAAAGATGGCAAAACTTGTGGCTCAAGATAAAAGCCAATTTACTAGAGAAATCAAAGGCACGCATGCAAGCAAAGCTGGCAACATCATCACCATGCAGCCATTGTGACACCATTAGTGAGGTTGGCTCTGCAAAGCGCTTGCATCACAAAGGGCCCCAGCCCGGCCCCCCTATAAAAGCAGGGCCTCTGCTCACAGGCAGCACTCAGCAAGCACCACCATGGCTGGTTACAATCGGCGGCGCAGAGGCCGCGGGAGCAGGAGCCGGAGCCGGCACCCCCTGCGGAAGACCCGGCGCAGCGGCCAGAGACGCTCTCGCCGCGGTGCGAGGCCAAGGCGCCGTCTGGCGTCACATGGGCCCCCGGTCATCAAGCGCGGGCCCCTCAGGCGACGCAGCCGTCACGAGGAAGAGGAGCCGGAGGACGAGCTGGGTGACCTGGGAGACCTGGCAGAAATCAATGAGCCAGTGGGCAACTTCGAGTTATAGGGCCAGAGCCCCTGAGAAGACCAGCCACCACATGGGCCTGGCTGCAGCAATAAAGCATAGCAAGCTTGCATGATAAGAGTGTGTCTCTCTGGTGCAGTAGCAGTAGATAGCTAGGTGTCCACCCATGCCCAAGGGGTGTGGGTGACCCACAGGTCAGTGTGTCCATGTCCATGCCTAACAGCTCTGGGTGGTACAATATGTGGGACGGTTTGGGACCAGATTAACAGGTGATGGACACATGCACACATCTTCCTGAATTTTATTTCAAGCCACAAGTTTTCTCAGTTTTAGTCTTCTGATTCTCTCCCCCAGCAAGCTCTCCTTGAACTCCCTGCAGTACCATGGGAGAGGGCACAAAGTGCCAAATGTTATTCTCTGTGTGGGCTCTGTTTGGCCTCTTGGGACTTTGCAAAAAGAGGGACCCATAAATGAACCCCAGGGGATGAGAGAAAACAACAGGGACATCTATGTTGGCTTGGTCATATGAACTGCCCAACAGGGAGAGATTACATTTATTGTTTATATTCATCTATTTATCCCTGAACACCTTCAGAACTTCTGGCTGAATACCATCCAGGCCTAGGCATTCTTACATATCTTTTATAAAATTTAAGTATATTTTTACAATAATCTATAAGTGTATTAGCAGCTATGTAATTTAGTATAAATGTTCTCTCCCCTTAAATCTCCCCAGAATGTCATTCTAGCAGTGGTATTCCACTTAAATATGCAGAAAGCAGTTTACTAATGAAACATTCCATCGGTTCTATAACTTATAAAAGTTTGCCTAGATTTAAAAGCAATTGGAAGGATTAATGGAAGAAAATTCTGTCAGAGTTTATGAAATATAAGGACTTCAAGCCCAGGAATACTTGGGAGTATCCTCTGAGGAAGTATCATTATAAGTTTGACCTGCTCAAACAGTGCTTCGGCATTCACTGTTGGCCACTGTTGGGCATTCTTTTATAATTGTGTAATAGTATGAGAAGCACAAAGCCAGACAAAGAGAAAGAAAGTTCCATCTTTTTGCCTGATAAAATGTCAGACACTCAGAAAGATGCATAAGTGACAGCCAATTCTCAGCATACAAAAGAAACATTAATTTATTTATTTCCTTTCCGTAGCAAAGAAAGATGTCCTTATCAGCCTGCTACATTAAATGAGCTCTGGTCTGACATGCACCTCAATAGATGCAAAGTTACCATGGTGCTGATGGACAAGTATCCTCTGCATACAAGCAGTGGCTTTAATTTGAAGTTTGGTGAGCCCAAAAGACTCTCTGATGAGTCAGTGAGGTACAGAGATTGAACTTGGTATTTAGTCCTCTGGGGATCTTGAAGATGTGATGTAAAGTGCACTGCTGTATGTTGTGCTGCATAAGCAGAAGCACATAAGGCTGTCTGGATGAAAACGTTTGGTAAAAAATACACTTGCAGGCTCAAGGAAAGAAATAAATATGAAGGATGGGAGGAGTGAGCAATCCAACACCAAAGAAAAAGAGCTGTTTAGCATTTCAAAAGGTGTCTTTCTTCTTATGTATGTTCACAGTGTTCCAAATATGTCAACACAGCCAGAAATCCTCAAGCTAGAGTAGTAGCCGGCTTGTTCCAAAGGAGATCATCCTGATGGATGGTAATATATAGAGCTGGTATGTCAGTGTGGGCTAATCTGAAGCTATAGGGGTGATCTGCCAATTCTAACAAAGATAAATACAGCTGCTGTTTCACAGTGTTTCACAGTGCCAGGCACTGGCCATTGGTTTCCCCAACATGATGGATTTTATGGTCAGGTATGGCGACATCTCATGACCTAAATAGCTTTCAGAGAACAGCTGGTTTGTTTTGAATGATGATGAATTATACTCCAGAACTTCCCATGAAAAGTGATGTCTCATGCTTGCAAGTATTGCACGGACATGGATAAGTCCTAGTCAGCTCTTGGACTTGGTAAACGTTCTTGTGTTTTTATTGCAAGTTTCTGTCCATATTTTTCCCATGCTTTATAACTCCCTCCTTTGTTTCTCAATCATCCTACATAAATTGATAATCACATCCTCCTCAGCACATCCTTGCAGGGTTACATATGGAAATGTGAAGACACTGAAGTCAGAAATACTGCTAAATGAAGGTACCACGTAACATCTGATTTCAGCTACAGATCATGAGTTTTAGCCATAGCAGCAACAGTGACTGCAAACCAAACTCTTACTTTCTTGTGGTACGTCATTACAGAGCTACACCAGCAATGCCTCTCCCTGTCATGCACCAGTCAAACCTGCATAGGAAGTTCCACTAGTTATGTGTCCCACACCCACTAGAGGAAAATCCTGTAAGCGGGAGTGTTGGGCAGAAAGAGCACAAGCAGGAAGTTCTGAATGTGATGGAGCCCACTCTGTACAGAATCAGATTGAATCCAGCAAATTTCTCTGGTCATGCTGTATATACACTAAAGCTAAATTTAGCCCTGTATGCTTTACCTACAAAACTAATGGAAAAAATTACTACCACCGAGTATTAATACTGTATTAAAGAAGAGGGTCTATGTCTAAATTATCTGGAAAAACAGTTCTCAAGCTACATATATATATATATATATATATAACTGAGTTGTGGACTTTAGTAAGGATTAATAAAGTAAGCTTTCTTGCACTATAGGCTAATGCACACTCATTATTTCTGGTTTGAACAGAGAGTACTGCTGTTTTCCTTCATTTTTGGTATTTTCCACTCTTTTCTTTAAAGAATTTCAGTATTTTGTCTGTCTGTTTGTGTTAAGAATGAGCAGTTTCAGTTTAAGGCTTTTCTCTCTCCAAATGCTCTGTGTCATGTTTTGAATATCAGGCAGCATGGTGGCAGCAGGGGAGAGCAGGGAAGTACCCACAAGCAATGCCTAACGGAGAAGACAAATACCACCAACAGCAAGAAAATAAACAAAATTCCAGAATATTCCTTTCATCTGTTCACTATACTGTGACAAAGTCCATTTTTAGTGTAATAGCCAAAGGGATTTTAAAAATGCTTCAGTACTGAAGGAACACATTTCCACTAAAGTTACTGTACTACAAGGAATGACCTCTTTCCTGTTTGAAATGCATTCAATACTGCAGTTCTTCAGAAACTGAGGGACTGTTTGTGGGCACAAGATGAATCCAGGTGAGCACTACAAGCTTTTCATACGCTGATTTTTGGAATACCTGCCTGTTACCTGCAGTACCCAAGCTACTCCAGTCCTTCCTCAGCCCTTCACATTAGTTACATCTCACATCTGCATCCAGATTGTTGTATCATAGAATCATCATAGAATCCTAGAATCCTAGAACCATTGAACTATAGAATCATCATAGAATCATAGAATGGCCTGGGTTGGAAGGGACCTTAAACATCATCTAGTTCCAGCCCCCCTGCCCAGATGCCTTTCGCTAGACCAGTACTGAATATCTATTGAACACAGTTCAGCTTGTGCCAGACCCTTCTCCCACAAGTCATGTCCATATCCACACTAATTTCTGCAGATAAAAGATCCATGTTACCAGAGCCATTTCAAGCTCCTTAATAAACTAGCTTGAAATAGAGCTGAAACCAAAGCCTACCATTGCCATGCAGACAAAACTGCAAAAGAAGTCACTGAGAATAATTCTAAAGCAATGATTTCCTGTCTAGGTATTATGGCTCCTAGTTCCTACTATTTTGTTATTTGGAGTGGGAGTGTTTTACAGGACTGGAAGTAAAGGCATAAGATAATCTGCTTTCTGTTGGATTAGTAACTCTGCAGGCTGGAATTTTACCACTGGAATCAGAAACACAGGGAATGCTGGAAGACAATTTTTAAGCTCAGTCACATACCAGCCAGTAATCATATATACAGCTCTCATTGGGAATATCCAAATTCAGCCATGGACACACTTCAACTTCAGGCTAATCAACTGTACTCCAATCAACCCTGCAATTCTGCTGCAATGCAGAAAGTATCAGATCCATCAACACCAGAGGCATTTAACATGACATACAGACAAAACAAGCCCTAGCTCAAATCTTCCCCAAAGAGGCAGTTCCTGTGTCACAGCTCGAACTAGCAATTTACATGTACTGCAATATCAGACATACTCATTTCATCTTAATTTGTTTAAACAAACACAGTCCTACCATCGAGTAAAGGTCTTACTGAGAGCTGATTATGATCACTTGTTATAATTCAGCATAACAACCAAAGCTTTCCTTGATATCTGCTCCCTCTGTACACATCAAAAGTGTGTTTAAAAAATTCCCAAATCAGGCCATGGGAGCATATATATGCCTAGAGAATTTTTCACAGGAAACAAATACAGTAAATCAAGCCAGTAAATTTATACTAAAGATGCAAAGATAAGTGGTTTGTTTATGGGATTTTTCACAACCTGACATTTAAAAAAAGTTCCAGACACTTTCAGGATTTTTTTCCTTAAGGGATCAGGAGTATTTTACAGCCAAATTTCTCTTTACTAGCTCATGAAAACTGCAAGGAAAAAAACCCTACAAAGCTATTCACTTTTGTTACAAGCAGAACTCTCACTGCAGGATGTTTAATATATATTGGAATCCTGACATATCATCCTCTGTGCATGAAGAATAAGGGCAATTTCAAATGAGCTTCCTCTAACTTAACTAGAAAGAAAGAAATGGGGGAGGGGAAGGAGGAAGTGAGAAAAGATATGTTTGTTGCTTGCCTTCCTAAGACACTTAGAAAAAAAAGAGATAAAAACCAGTCTCCAAGTTGCCAGTGTGCAAGATATTATAGAAAATCCAATGTACCTGATGACAGAAGGGGCAGAAGCCTAATCCTGCCTTATTCAAAATGCATAGGTTATTTGAACCTGAGGAATTTCCTCAAGCTATTTCTACTGCAACATCTATGAGATTCAGTAAGCAGTTCTTATTTTATTGATAATCTTTGCCCCTGCCCAGAACTAGTGTATGGCTTTATTCATCTAAAAGACTCAGTAAGTGGTTGTCATGCTCTAAGGTTTCTTTAAACATACTGGTATCATCAGAGCTTTCTAACATTCAGTCTCTTTGTTAACAGAATGGCAACTTCTGTCACTTCAGTAAGAGACTTCTGGTGTACTTTATAAATCATGTTGCATTAAAAAAAGACGCAGGCAGAAAGTTTGTAAGGATATTTGGAGAGTCTTCTAGTATGCTGATGTTCAAATTCCCCAAATGCAATACTCATTATGATTTCTGGACCACATGCAGAGACAAGGGAAAACAGAAGATGAGCTGAAGAAAGCAAAAATTAGCTTCAGCAATGCAGGCAGATGTCTAATGGGAAATACATCTTCCTGAAAGGGTAGTGGAAGTCCCATGGAAGTGAAAATCAAATTTACTCAAAGGTCAGCCTCAGGACTGATTTTTTTTAGTGACATTAGTAATTCAGGCCCAATAAGGAGGAAGAATTATCTATGTCTATTTAATCTCAGCATAACTATGAGTTACTGATGCAACACAAACATTAAAGATCCAAACATGATTCTAGGAGGTTTCAGGTAAATATTAAAAACAAACAGGCAAATAAAAATGTCACTAGGATCTCAAATATGATGTAGGTGCTGTGTAGGCCCTCAGACTATTAAGCCTGAGATTATTAACCCTGAAATTAATCCAGTTGGTTAGAGCATAGTGCTAATAATACCAAGGTCACAGGTTTGGTCTCTGTGCAGGCCATTCACTTAAGAGTTGGACTTGATGATCCTTGTGGGTCCCTTCCAACTCAAAATATTCTGTGATCTATAGCAGGAGGAAGGGTTTTTCTCTGTTGTTCCCACCTCAAAGAACAAGATCACAGAAGTAAAGGTTCAGGAAAGGGTAATAAAAATTTTCAAGAGATTTGAAAAGATCACACAGAGACACACTAAAATGGCTTCAACTGTTAGCTTTAGAAAGGGGCTACAAAGGATGAGATAAGATAAAAGTACATCAAATAAGGAACCATAGAAGTAAAGAGAGATGGGGAGTTTCTGTTTTCTGTTGCATAATACCGTAACAGGAAGATGTGCAATGAAACCGTGGAAAGTGAAAACTGAAAACCAGCAACAGGAAATCATTCTTCATACATGTAGACACATGGCAGAATTTATTTTCATTGAAAGCTGAATATGCCAAGAACTTAACAAGATGCTGAAGGAACTGCGTGTTTACAGGGCATAATACTATACTCTGAAACCATTGAGTTGCATGTACTCATTGGAAGACATTTCTTCCTCACTAACATTCATGTTATCAACCCCTAAACCTGCCCAGACAAAAGAAAAACTGCAGGCAATCCTTGGGTGTTACTTTGTATTCAAGAGTTTGACAACAGCAAACTCTTGTCCCAGCTAACTTAATCAAAATAACCAGAAGACAGCTCTGAAACCAAACTTAAGCCAAGCTAAAATAAAATTAATCTACTTGCAAAATACAAACACACTATTTCACACGATTTTAAAGCAGAAAAGTTACAGTGCAAAAAGTAAGAGAAACATTTGTTTCTACCCACCCATATATAAGTGTTGTTTTTACCCAGCTGACAAGCAAGTCTGAGCTCTTACTTACCCAGGCAGCTGAGAGATTTCCTTTGGAGAGATCTTTTTCTTTTTCCTAAAAATGCTATTTACAACTATTAGAAATTATTCACCTTCTGTGAGGTAAATGTGTACTTTTATGCCTAATGTTCAAACCTGAAGATGAAGGGTTTTCACACATTAACATTCACACTGTGACCCTTCACTTTGATATGTACTGAGGTCTTATGAAGTCTTGCTAACACAGAGCAGACTCCATTGTCATTCTGGGAGCAACAGAAGTGTTTCTGAGTAGGTTGCTTGCTGAATTGTATTAAATCCTGCATTCACTGTGGCAGGAAATCTGTGAGGACAGATATGAATGACCAGGTGGGAGGCTGACATGGTCCAAGGAGAGGAGATCTGTTACAGAGCCAGACTACCTGAGCCATGTTTACTGTCCATCTCAGAATCTGTCCCCAGACATGTTTCTCTAAGATACACACGTGCCCATGGGAAGGACTCCTGGTGCCTCTACTGCACCTTGCAACCTCACCACCACTCAGACAGGGGTTATCTGTACATGTGAGAGAATACCAGAATAAAAGAGTAAAAATAATCTCTTGCCTGTGCAATTTCCTTCTCACTCAGACAAATATTTTCTGCTTTCCTACACAAAAATTACAGTGCATGCAAGATAGCTGCCTCAAGGGTGGATACTTAAGTGACAGGACAGTCATTTATCTGCTGTATCTGTGGGTAAAGGACAGGCTCCAACCTTAAAGTTTGCTGGCACTTCTCTTTGGTAGTATTTTCTGAACTTCTATTAATTTAATTTCTGAACTCCCTACACAAAAAACCTCCCTCTATATCCCTCCACTCCATCTCCTGTCAAACCTAGCAAACATGAGCATCTCAGGCACCAAATACTTCTGCCGACAGCATGACTTCTTCAATGCTTAAAACTTTACTCCCAGCAAGAACAGTGGAAAGGGAGCTTCTTGGGCTGTATCCATCAATTTTTATTAAGCATTTTCTTCAAAGCTGTGAGGCTACTCATTCCCCCATCTAGTGACAGCAATGCTCTGATGTGGGGAAGTGCTGAAAGGTTTGGGAAAAAGAAGATGAGAGCCAACAACATGAACACAATCACCAAAACTTCAATCTCACCCAAGGCTATTATAGGATACATTGCTGGTTGCCAGGAGTCACACAGAAACATAACTGCTCTGCAGACTTCAATATACCTTGACAGAATCAGATTTTTGTGAGCTGTAGATTACAATTTTTTTTCTCCCTCTTCCTACTGGCTTGTTTTGGGGCCTTTTTTTTCCCTTCCCTTCCCTTCCCTTCCCAGTGTACCCCATACCCATTTAAGCAAATTTTCTCCATTTTGCAGGCAGGGAACACTGTACTGAGGACATCAGAGGCATGGTGCACTATGGACTGTTGGTAACATTTCAACAAGGTTGTGATGTACACTGCAGGAACAGTTTAAGTATTTAATGAAGATGACTGAAAATCCAGTAGCTAGAAATCAGTGTCAATCTAAAGGGGAGGCATAGGAAGAACACATTACCTCTTATGTGCTTGCAACAGGGTAAAGTAATGTCCCCTGAGCCACTCAGGGACTCTAGAAGAGAGAATGGAATGGACCTAGACCTTGATTTGAGCTGTGATTCCCATGCCCTCAGGAGAACACAACCAGAGAAACAAGTTAAGTGATTTACTAATCTAAGCCAAAGGACATCTGCAATAGCCTTGCCTTTCAGGAATGTAGAACACTCACTGGAACTGACCCAAATTGAGCTGTTCTGAATGGTTCTGTGGCAGTGGTGACAGAGGTAAAAAACCTCTAACTTTCATCTTGTAGGCAGAAATGCCCTGTGGACAGCAGAAGACAGAGTAAGGTCTTCCATCTGACCTGCTAAGCGACAGTCATCTGAATCTATTCTTTGCATGGATTATCCAGCTGAGTCATAGATACAAAGGAAGTTCAGGCCCAGATGGATAATAAATTAAGGTACAGCACCACAAACATGTTCAGACTGTTTTTAGTATCATCTTGGTTTCCCCTAATGGCAGTAAAAACAGCCCAGAGCTGGAAGTAATGAAACCTGCTAGGATTAATCTGGCATTATGCTAGCTCTAGGATTTGGGAAATACAGATGTCCTCCTGATGCTTTCCTATGCACCAGCCAAAGATCAGCTGCGCTTCCTTGCTTTAACCTGACTTGACTCCACAAAGACATTTCAGCTACTCTCCTCTTCCAGTCTCCAAGAATTGTGCTCTTGAGCCCAAGCTGTCATGTACCAGCATCATTTATTCTGTGTTGAGACTGATGAGCCGTACTTGGAATCAGTGTACCAGGGAACATAAGGAAGAAATTCTCCAACTCAGGATCCACCAAATATGGTCCACAATCAACAGCCATTAGAGCAGTGGATGCCAAGCCTTATTTATGGTGGGAAGCATCAAACCCCACACCACATACTATTAGACATGCTATTTAGTTTTCTCTGTTTTCTTGGATAGCCCAACCATCAAGTACACTGAGTTATGAAAAGCTTTAAAAATATGTAGAAGTATACCAGAAGTGACATCACATCTGTGGCTTCCAAGGTTTTATCTGCTAAATGTGAATCATTATTGTTCACTTCAGACTACTGCTACACTAGTCAATTGATTAAGGATCTAAATTCAAGTAAGTTCAGTTCCCACTGACTTTCAGTAGAGTCAAGGTAGGTCCCATTTCAAAATTCATAAAACTCCTTATGAAAGTTGCTTAATGCCATATTTTAATATATAGGTCCGACTTAGAAAATAAAGAGATGAGAAGGTTGTGATCTGTATACTGAAGTGAGATATTTTTTTATCTGCAAGAACAGCTGTGTAAATTAGCTTTTCGCCAGTACCACCAGAAACCTGGAATATACCTCATGGCTGATGCAAGTTGCATCCTTCTTTCCTCTTCAAATCCTCAGCTATACTGCAAATTGTATCTGGGAAGGAATATCTGTGCAGCAATATTTTAAAGAGAGTCCTCGATGACAAGATGAGATTCTGGCTCTACTATCAGTCATGACACAAGGTTTGACAAGATTACAATTGGATGTGACAGGCTTAGCAGAAGATATTTTGGTTGTTTCAAAAACACATTCTATCTGGTAAGATTGTCAGACCAGGACTCTTATCCAAAGCCAAACTTTGCCCAAAGTAAACAGCATTTGATTCAGTAATTTGCTCCTGTCCATTAGTATATTACATAATTCAGAAAGCATTCATTAGAAGTGCTTGTGCAGGAGGGAACTGCTCCAAGGCCTGCTATAAAATGGTTGCATGTGCCTTGCCAATTACTCCTTTCTCAATGCCTTGTTTTGCTCCCCTGAAAAACAGGATAGTATTTTTTAAACTGTGGAACACTTTGAGACACTATGTTAGAAAAGTAAAACAGTACAGACCAAATCTCCAGGTGAACTAAAGCAAAATTATTCTCTCAGTTGTTACCTACTAAAATTGTGAATGAAAAGATTTAGAACTGGAAGCACCATTACTATCTTGCATCCCACAGGATTTCAAAGGAAATAAAAAGGTTCAACCCTTGCAATTGTAATGAAACAGATGCGGAATACACAAATGGGGAAAAATTAGGTCTAGAACAGAGAAGTTACTTGTTTACAACAGCACTGTTGGCAGGGCATCTGACTGCCTCTTCTTGTTTCACATCCATGTGCCTTAGACTCTGAACTATGTTGTATCACAAACACCACTGGACACTCAGCCCTTCAATTCAAGCACTTTATAGAAGACCTTTAATTCTTTGCAAGCACTTCTGATAGGCCTGATTCCCTAAATATTCTGCTCAGCTACTTCTTTTTTTTTGTGCTGTTCATGTGCAATCATAAAGATGCAATGTACTCTTCAGCTGCTCAGGTTCTCAGAATTCAGTCACACTAAACTTCAAAGGTGTGAAATTCAAGCTAGGTCACAAGCTCCAGGAACAATGAAATTTCTCATTTCAATGGGACAAAATAGTGGATCTCATTGCCCACTTTTATGGGAATCTTTAGAATGACAGCTCCCCACATTTTTCATCATTAATTATCCAACTTTCTGATTGTGTTTATCTCATCTGATCTTTCTCCAGCATTTCTCTGGCACAAGGTGGGCCAGCTTTCTGCAGCTGAGATCTCTGCCAGCCTTAATCCTTCAGCTGTGTCCCAGTGAGAACTCAGACTCTTGGCCAGCTGGAACAAGCATTCCTTTCCCCCACCTCCATAACACCAGGCACAGATTGTGGCTGTAACCCTGACTGGTATGTCATAGTTAGAGAGTGAATGAGCAAGCATCAAAACACATTTCAATAGAAAATGCTACTCATCTGCTTAGTAAATACATTTCAGATATGGTGTCACAATTACATGTGACATTACAGATATGATGTCACAATGTAGGGTGTGTTACCTCACCCTACATTCCACCATGACAACCACAGCAGAATTTTGTTTCTTTATGGCCCTTTTATTACTGCTAATTCAACCACAGTGGCATGGTGGTGAGCTGGCCCATGACCCAGCCACTCGGCGCAGCTCAGGGTCAATCAACTACTGTTTCACAATCTCAGCAAATTTATCCTTTTCTAGCAGCAAGTTAGTTAAATCTCAACCTTCCCACAAGGAATTAAGTGAGAATGAATGGCTCTGTGTCCAGCATTCCTTGCCAGAGGGCAGATTCATTTTAGTCACAGTTATTAGTTCCAAGATCTTGCAGAGGAAGAAGGCATTAATGAAAAGACACTGAACCTCATCTTAGGCTCCCAGCTGTTTTGTGATGTGGGTGATGAAACAGGCTTGTAAAAAATATCCCATCAGAAATATGACCTAACCAAACACAGCTCTAGTTCCTTCATTTGACTGTAAGAGAGTGTACACAGAGAAGAGACTTCTTGGCATACAAGCTCAAAGGCTGTGCTATGATATCCTTTCTTTAATAGAGCCTTCTTGCAGCTATTTGCTAAAGAGAGCTCAGTTGAAAAAAGGAAAAACAAAACAAAAACAAAACAAACAAAAAAAACCAACCAAACAAACAAAAACCCCTACAAAATGTATTTTTGGCCCTGGATCTAAAAGGCTAAAATAATTATACTTGCAGTGACCATCAGGATTCTGATGAAGTTTTTCAGATATAGTTTCATAAATCTTACTATCTTCTTCCACAATAGAAGTTCTCTTCAGTGCGAACTTTAGTGAACCCACTTTTTTTGAAGAACGCATTACCTGGTAAGCTGCTACAGCAACAGCACATAGCTAGGCAAAGCAGGAGGTGAAGGAAACTGCTCTATCCCTTTGAGCAAAAAGCAGCTTGTTCAGTTTATGAGACAGAAGACTTGATATAAGTCAGAAGATTCTATGTACCAGCTTTAGACTTCTGAAGTGTTTGAATTATAGACTCCTCTAACCTCTAGTGGGGATTCCAGTAACAGTTTGCTTCTAAGGACTTTGTATTCTTGGTCTCACATGCAACATTACTGAGGCCACTGATGCGGGCAGTAAGCATTTGTCAGATGTTTTGGTTGTGTTCCAATTCTGTCTAAAAAGTGAGATAGAATATGAGAAACTAAGAGTTACTTATATCTTTCATTTTTAAATAGAGTTCTCTTATTCTCCATGGAAATATGCTGGATAGGATAATGTTAGCTATATTCTGCTTCAAGGTCTCTACTCCATTCCAATGCAATGTCTCACTGTAGTCTATATGCACAGCAATAAGGATGCTATGCAGCAAAATTACTGCTTCTTTCCCAAAGACAAATGTCAATTCCCTACTTCTAGCAGCATGCCATCTGTTTCTGCCCCCAATGTGTTCCTGCTAACCCTCAAAACACCTGCTTTGTGACACACAGAAAATGCAGAGCTGCCAAGCAGGAAGAAGTAGAAGTCAGGGAGCGTGGAAAGTCTTCAGGCATCCCTCCTATGGCATCACCATTCTTCCTGCTGGGCCCAATATTTGCATGGTCTCTCTTCCCAACAGGGATGGGGTCAGATGCTTGAACAAACCAAGATGCAGGCAGCATAGCTGTTGCCACTTATTTCAGGGACTAGGCAGTACATATTCATTCCTGTCACTTAGGACTACTTACAGAGTGGCTCCTGTGTTCCTCCATCTGTTTAGTTAATATCCCTGAGCCAGTGAAGGCCAAATGCAGATATGGCCAATATTGGGAGACTGAGTTTCTCTGCTTGGTTACCACCATGTTTTTACCACCACTCACAGTCTTGCCCCAAACAACCACCAGTTTAATCACACTTAATGCTGGCTCTGCTCAAGGATATTTATATTCTACTTACAGCATTAAGATCAAGTTGGATTCCAGGTAAATCAGAGTAAAACTCCAATAGACAAATGAGAGTTTTTACATATAAAATTTTTTATGGTCAACCAAAAGGACATAAATTGTGTGAAAATCAAAGAAAAATATCATATTATTAGTTTAATTCATGGTCTAGCAAACTAATGTAAAAATAAGAAATACTTCTTCAATTCAAATTATCCCATTCCTATTGTGGTTTATTACTAACGTAACAAATGCCTAAAATGAAGTATTTCAATTTCAAGTTCTCATCCTTTTGGTGCAGTAAGCTGTCAGCCAGAGGAATGATGTTGATGATTAGTTTTTTCTTCCCAGGTCTTGTATGCATTCTATGAGTATTTTTGCGTGTTTATACCCCACTTTGTAAATAGGTTACATTTTTCCTCTCCTAATGGTTCTTAGCATTAGCCACAATTCCTTGTCTATACAAGGTATGATACAATAAAATGGGGCAGGTATTTCTGGGAAAGAACCAAACAAGTAAATAAGTGACATAAAAGTGAAGCAAAACCTAAAGTAAATCAGGTAATAATATAGCTAAAAAACAAGCTCAAAACAACACAATAAGCAAAAGCCATCTTACCACTGAAAAGTTATGCTATTAGAGTTGGGACAGACCAGTCAGTAGTCATCTGATTTCAGAATTAGATACAGTTTAAGTAATTTTATACATACAGCTAAAATCAAGCTATGAAGACCATATAAACCCAGACAAAGCCTGACAAGTTTTATGGACTGGTATGGTTATTTATTATTAGAAAACTTGAAGTCTTTTATCAGCTCGAGAAAAACCAAGTTTCTGGGGGACAGGACTATAGAGCTATGGACAGGAAACAGACAAAGCCAGGAAGGCACCATTTCAGAACACTAGAAAAATACAAATATTAAGTCCCAGTCTATTCCATCTAATCTGCATGGATCAGTCCAAAAGGACAAAGCAAAGACACAGAGACCAGATCGCAAATCAGATAGAACACAGGAAGGCCAAGGCGAGGTTTGGAACAAAATCACAAATCTGAGTAGGAGCTGAAAAACCACTTGGGAACCAAGGACTAGAATTGAGTAGAGAACTGGTCTGCCTTTGTTACAGCCCATATGGAGCTTTTGTGTGGATCCCCACTTCATGCCACCATAGCACTGTTGGGTTTTGGGATTGAGCAGTTCAATACCATCCTCTCTGCTTGACTGCAAATTGCAGTTGCTGTCTCTCCATGCATTCACTCCAAGTCAAGAAACAAGAGTCAGACATTACAGTGGGTCTCCAACAAACAAGCAGGCTTTTGTATGATGTCTCATGCATTCTTTGTTTCTGGATATTGTTGGAAGCAAAAGTTTTCAACTTAAAAGGCAAGTAAGGCACAGCAGTTAGCTGAGGACTTTCAGACATAAATATAACCACATTATGTAACATGCCTCCTAACTGAAAGAAGCCATAAGGGCAGTATCTCTTACATACACAGATCTCACAATACATCTGGTATGGCAGCTCAAGCACAGAAAGTCAAGAGAGAAACAATTCTACCTTACAGTTCATCAGGAGTAACTTCTTTGATTTTTAATCCTTCCTTATACTTTTGTAAGCAGAAGTAAAACCAGAAACCTCTCAAGCAAAGTGGGAAAGAACAATGCCTGTGAGCACCTTTTTCTCCTAACTGGCAGACATGTATTAACTGATCTCCTCTCACAATTAGGGAAGGGCCACATATCAAATCCTTCAAAGCAACATCAGATCTAGTTGTGTTCCTGACAGGTAAGAAACACCAAACTAAGATGGGTTGCTTGTCTCCACAGCACATCAGTACTGACAATGAGGAAAATATAGTCCCAGCAACCATTAATTTTATTCCCTCTTTCCAGCTTGTACTGACATGTAGAGACTTGACAGAAGAACACAATGCAAACACATAAAGGAAAAACCTGCTGTAGACAAACTTTAACATAAAATGCCCAGGCAGTTACCAGCAATTATTTCATACTCCTAGTAAAGATAGAAGAGATCCCTACATCTTGTTTTATGATAAATGACTGTGTGAATTGTACCCAGAACTATCTGTAGGCCTTGAAATCTATGAGAGGAAAAGGAGGAGGAAAATGGGGCTCCAGCACTTTCTTAGTTTTTGTTTCCTCTGTACTTATATTTTTCAAGACAAGACAGACTTGTTAGGCATAGGATGGCTTTGCCTCAAGGTTACAAGGTCTTCAAAAACCTAATAATGAAGCGGACAACGTGCAGAGGAGGACATGTCTGGAAGGCAGGAAAGCATTGTGAAATTCAGGCAAAACCACACAAAAATTAATGCATTTGCTCCTTAGAATTGATTGATTTAGAAGGTGATTGAAAGAGAAAAGTATTTATATTCAGAAAAGTATGTCCAATTTCTTGAAAGATCAATTATTAGTCTGAAGGTTAAAATAAAATATTCTCTACTTGCTTTAGTAGAGCTCTAATTATTTAAAGTGTGAGTTTAAAAAAGCCCATACTACTCAAATGTGTAAATTTTTTTCATACTGTAGATACTGACCAATACAAATAAGGAGAGTTACCTCTCCTGATCACTTTCACATGCAAAAAAAGTTTCTTGTCCTGATATTGCAAATGATGCAGGAAGATCTTTATTTAATGTGGGATCAAACTGAAAGTTTTCTAAAACTTTATGAAACTTTTTCACTTCCCAAGACATTCACAAGCCGGTGATGCATGCACTAGCACAAAGAACAAGAATGAATCCCTGAATCCAAAGAAATTATTCAGTACTGATTGGGCATTACTGTGTAAGAATCTCAGAAATTCTGCATGCAGAGAAGATAAGCTTTACTCCTACTCAGATTTCATAAAGAACTCTGGAATTGTTGTTATGAGACAAATTACAAAGTGCATAATTCCACTGTTTACCTTTTTTTCTGACAAAATTTGATCACCTTAGCCCTATGTCATCGCCTTGTCCTATTAGGTAAGTGTAGTACTGCTTGTACCATATACACACACTCACAACTCAAAATGCTCCTGTTTTAAATTGCATTCCTTCGCCACTGCAGATGTGAGTAAATTAACTCACTCATATGACCAGAGTAGTAGTCAGGCTAAATGGAAGTTAGAAAGAAGTGTGCATCAAAATTTGCTGAAATGCAAACCAATCTAAGCTGGCACTGCAGCCCTGACAGCCAGGAAGCCACAGTGGCCTGTGCTGATGTGAAGCCTTGCTGGCAGCAGGGGCAGCAGCTCTGGCAGCACTCTTGTGCCAGGGATCCCTGCAGGTATCTGGTGTATCGCTGGTGCCTGCTCAGATGCAGAATTGAATCCAGGCAGCCAGTCCTTGAAACTAAAGGCAAAGTCAAGAGACAACCTACTGAGTGCTTTTCTGCATATGGATACAGGGGAGAAGGGCTATGGATATGGGCTTGTTTATTGCTCCACCAGTTAAGGTATACCTCTGGTAATACTCATATCCCAGAATTCCCAATCCCGCTCCCCTCCTCAGCCAAAAAAAGAGTTTATATTCTCTACTGTTTAACTATCATCCTGATCACAAGATTTTCTCACTGTGGGTAGGATTTACTACTATTTTAATACAGGCTGGAGAAAACAAGGTAAGTTTAGCAATAAGATTTTGCAAAGTAAGATGTGGGCACTGCTTCCCTGATACAGTGCTGGGTGTATGTGATCAGCCACACCACTTGCTGGGAGAGGAGGCAGTTTGACAGGCTGCTAGGTTAATCAAGGATGGGCTAACAACTCATGAAGCTCAACAAGAGCAAGTGCAGTGTCCTGCACCTCAGGAAGGAACAACCCCATGCAAAAGTATCTGCTGGGAATGACCCAAACGAGGCTTTCCTGCTAGAAATAATTCAGCTTTTCAAATCATGTGAGCATAAAGGGCTTCTCTGTTATCTGTTTTGTGAAACAGTGCCCATACATGCCATTCTGTAAGTAGTCAGGGGAGGAGGATAAAATCTCCTTTTGTTGCTCAGGAAGTGGGATAATTTTATTTATGATGAGTTTTTAATCTTTGGCACAAGTTGCCAGCACATATCTGTTGAGCTTCTTGGCATTCTGCTCATGTCTCTGGCACTAACACCTGCTTAGAGCTTGTGGAAAGTGTTCTCCTATTCCTAAAATTTCATCCTCCTTCTTCTGTCCACCCTCAAATCTCAGTAGATCTCACAAAAACTGGCTGTGATACCCCTTCTCCTGCTGATACACAGTGAGCTTTTCATCTCATTTTTCCTCAGCAACACATTTGCTAATTTTTCCTTGGCATTGCTTATAACCAGATATTAACAGATCCTGTGAGAACCCAAGAGCCAATGATTTAAGACAGGCAAAGAGAGAGGACATAGGAAAGGTGACTTTTACAGTGGCTTGCCAGCTATCAGTTTTAACCCAGTATCAACCTGTTTCCTTCTCCATTCCCTCTTGTGCCTGGAGCAAGGAGCAAGCTGCTGTTTTACAGGCTGTTTTCTGCTTGAATAGCTTTAGGTGAGGAAATATAAAACCAAGGGGTCACCAATAGATGCCAGTGTCAGCTACAGAAAGATTCCCAGCCATAAATTTTAGGACACACTGCACCTGCACACACTCAGTGCTCCTCCTTGCTTATGGCTGAAAAAGTGGATCATCATTAATTAATATAGGAAATGGATCCTCAGTGAATCCTCCCTCCATTCTTTCCCACTCAGGTCCCTGCTGCCAGCACCTAGAATATACTCAAGGCCAGGACTCAATCTGGCCCAGCTCAGGAAAGCAACTTTCAAGATATTTTGGGGCTTCTAAATATTTCAAGACCAAATATGTCAATATTAAAAGTCACTCAACTTCTGCTGACTCAATTTTGACCATTCAAGCTGCTGTTTTCATCTCTTCTCACTAAGAATAAAGGTTTCCAGCAAAATAGTCAGCTAAGATCAGCTTTTGTACACATGATATAAAATCAAATACCTCACTGTCCTGTGGTTGTATTAAGTCTACAGGGCTAGCAGGGGAATCACTGAACTATTATTTCACTGTTTTACTACAAGAAAGATGAGGTACTAGGATCTTAGGGAGCTGCTGTTGAGACCTAATTCTATACTTAGGTCAAGATTTAAACTGGGGAAAATAAAAATATCAAAAACTATGGAAAGTATCAGTGAAATATTTTGTTCTGATGATGTGCTACCACAGTTTTCAACATTTGTAAGTGACAGTACAACACTGGACAGTAGGGTATAAACAATCTCACTGCCTGTTGAATAAAACTACAATTTGATGATGTGTTTTCAACAGGAGACACAGTTTAGGGTAGGAAGTTATCTATTACAGCTTTGATAGCTGGCAACATTATTTGGCATGCTGGACTGTTTTATGTGGTTATTAACTAATAACTGCTCACCAACAGAGTAGACCATTGACATTACATCACTACTTGCAGGTTTGCCTATATTTAAACTTGTTAGGGAAGTGGCAATGAAAGATGTGTGGCCTTTTCCTTGTGGCTTTCAAGCACACAGGAGCTATTTCTGTTTTGGCAGACAGCATTCATTTGCTAGCATAAAGATTTTTCTGGGCCTCCTTAAAATTATTCAGGAGCAAAACTGTTTGCTAATACATTGTAAAGAAGTGAGAGCTCTTTCTAGGGCCCTCTAAACAACACAGCAGAAATCACAGTCACAGAAGAGATTGGAAGGGACCTCTGGAGATCACCCAGTCCAACCTGCTAAGGTAGGGTCACCTAGAACAGGTTATACAGGAACTGTTCCAGATGGATTTTAAATGTCTCCAGACAGGGAGACTCCACAACCTCCCTGATAAGCCTGTGCCAGTGCTCTGCCACCCTCAACATAAATAAGCTCTTGTTCATGTTGATGTGCTTGCCCGTTATCCTACAAGGGAAGATTTCCCTTTCATTTGCATTTTTTTTACTCCTCTGGAAAATTAAGCTTTGAAGTGAAAGCTAATAATTGGAGGCCCATTTTTTAAAGGGAGAAAGAACACTCCATCACAAAGGCTAGTCAGCAGAGATTAAAAAAAAAAAGGTCCCTTCCATGAAACAGGTCTCTAGATGCAGCTTGACCATAGCCATCATAGACAGGGATTCCAGCACTGTCCTTCAGCTCTTGGACTTCACTGTACAAGTGGCAAAAATTCAGCTGAAAGGAGGAGGTAGAAAGAGAGAATTCAGAGCTAAAAACAAAATGCCAGTGAAAATGCACTACTCAGGTGTATTGCTGCAGACTGGATTATTGCAAACTCTGAACAAGGCAGGACTGGGCTGCAGAAGCTATTGACACAATACCCCCCTACAGATTGGGCATTGTGCCCCCCAGCACACAGCCCACGTAAGACTGCTGTGCATGTACACTGCTGTAGCTGTGTGTAAATTACATGCTATTTATGTCACCTCTGAATTTGGCTTGTTGCTTTTTCCTTTTAATACAAGTTGGCTTCTACATATGGCAATTAAAACTAACCTGGCAAGTGGGAAAACACCTGTACAAACCTCTCATTATTCTGGCATTCCATAACACATTTTAAGAATTCAGTATTGCCTGAGGTGGACAATTTTTGTGATGTTTTACAGTCAATGAACTTCCACCAGAGGAGCTGACACTTTCCCTGATCCCACAGCTTTAACATTACCAAATCCTGATTAGCTTTGTGGATTAATCAGGCTTCAGGCCTTACAGCCAAGATGGATTTTACCTAAAGCTTTATTCACAGTCGACTGGGCAATACCTGTTATAATTTACAGGCGCTGGCAGATCTGCTTCAGATAGCTCCTTGGAAGTAATTATCTGTCTTGCTTCACGGATGTCATATGTAATATATTCTGAAACACTAAGTTACATAGAATTTACTGATGTCTTGAGTTCTTTTATTCAAACTCAAGACTGATCACATTCATCAAGAGGGCCACAGGCCTGGAACCAACTTCCAAAGAACTGCAGTTTGTTTATCATGCAAAGGTAGTGACTTCACTCTGCTTTGCTAAAAGAACAAAGCAATTTTGATTGGAACGTGTTTTGCTTGGGCAATCCGAGACTGCTTAATCCTGAAACTACAAAATTCACATCAACTATTTGCCTGAGTTTTGAAGAGAAACATAGCTCCACAAATCCTGCTATTAAGGCAAATTCCTTATAACTAAAAATAATCTGTTCTATGCACAGGATGCAGTTATAAGGACTGAGAAATACAAAGTTCTTATACAATCCCTATTCTGTTCTCCTTGAAGTTAGTAATATTTTGGGCAGGCAGAAGGCTGCATGCTGACAGTAAGGAACAAGATACCACAAAGAGGGCTTACCTGTGTTGATTCCAAAAGGGTTACTATATGGAGGTATTCAAGGCCAGGCTGGATGGGGCCCTGGGTAACCTGGTCTAGAGGAAGGTCTTCTGACTGCAGAAGCAGCATCAAACCTTAAAGATCATATAATGATCTTTAAGGTCACTTCCAACCCAATCCATACTATGAAAACTTTGTGCTGCTTGCCCTTTTGAGCCTTGAGAGCACTTTCTGCATGACCTTCTCAGATCAGTGATGATCTCCATACTGGGAATAAGGAGGGAAACAAGTGATCCTATGAATATCAAGAAGGGAAAAACATCTAGTCTCACTAGTGTGATCCTAAGATACTCAGCTATTAATGAAGACATTCAAAATAATGCCTGTTACAGAACAACGGGAAGAGCCAAGGAAGGAAAACTGCAAGGCATGCTGTTTCACTTTTTAGTTGCCAAAATGATGCAAGAACCACATGCCAGTGTATTATTAACCTCATTACAGTGAGAATAAAAATAAAAATAATAATGAAAAGGAAATGCATTCATTATTTGTTGTTTGACAATTTATTCTATCTGTTGGAATGAAATACCATGTGAAATTAGTAAAACTAGAAGTTCAAACATGATTCCCCAGAAGAAATTTCACTGTGCCAATGCCCCTAATAACCTTGGAATGTTCAAGTATGCAGATGAGCAAGGCTCAGCTATTTTTGTAGTAGGTCTTAGAGCCTAATATTTTAGTAGTATCAACTTCTGTCCTTTTGCTCTCCTATCTTACCCACTTTTCTTATTATTTTTTGTTATTATTTTTATATATGTATTTTTTTTGAATAAGGTTGGCCAGTTGTGGATTCCTGTGGAAAGATGGATATTTCAAAAGTCATATTTCTACAGACAGGTTTCTTATTCAAGTAGTGCAGGAGATGACTTTGCAGCAGTTACATTGGATGTCTGGAAACAGCAGGAGAAATCAAAACCTCAAATCTTTCATAATCTTTTTGCTCTTGGTATTCATTTCCTTTAAGAGAATCTGAATCCTCTTCTTAAATTCTCAAAGCAGCTAGTAATGGCTTTGGGTTTGATTTGGTCCAAAAACGTAAAGCAAATTCAATCAAGTTTTATGTAACAGAGACAATTAACAAATTTCTGTAACATACTCTAATTTCACTGGCATCTTTTAACCCAAATTCTATTGTGGGAATTTTTAACAATATAAGCTGTAAAGTCTGAATTCTGATCCATTTTTCCCCCTATTGCTCAGACCCAGTTTTTTAGTGGAGCCTGCTACAGAAATAAGAGTATCCACAAAAAAAGCTCTAGATCCTGATGCTTTCTAGTCAGGTGTTTCTCAAAACCTATCTGTTTAAAAATACATACCTCATACTTAGTAATCTTTGGAAGGCATTAGTGAGTGTCACCACACCTTCTCCCTGTGAACAGTTGAGTATTTGCCTTTGTACCATCCTGTCCATATGGACTTTTTTTCTTATTTTGCCAACTGATCCTGTTTTGCAGGCAGGCCTATGTGAGAGTGAAGGGCAGCAGGAAAGGCTAGGAAAAATGAAGGAAAAAGGCAGCATGATTACAATTCTCAACAAATCCTGGACAAAAATTCTGAGAAGGATACAGTAGCATGGGGTGCTGACCCTAGCCAGCAACAAAACACCCATCCTTCCTTGGCTCCCTCAACTCTCCTGTGAGACAATAATTTTAAAAAAATCAAAGGAAGGAAAACAGCTTATAGATAGAGATATTGACAATTTAACAAGAAGACCAAAAGCTGTATAAGCAAAGCAAAAAGAAGGTATTCACACCTTACTGTTGGCAAGTAGGCAGATGTTGAGCCACTTTCTGGGAAACAGTGCAGCCCCACATGTAACAGTTGCTTAGAATTAAAAATGCCACTTTTCCCTGAACTTTTACTGTTGAGCACATCATACACCATGGAATATCCCTTTGGTTAATTCAGGTCACTGTCCCAACTATGTCTCCACTCAACCTCTTGCCCACTAGACTATCCACAGGGGGAAACCTTGACACTCTGCAAGTAACATGCAGCAGTAGTCAAAACACCAGTGTAACCAACACTGTTTTAGCCACAAAGCACAAGCTCCTTGTGAGCTGCTATGAATTCAAGTACATAACTTCATCCCAGCCAGGACCAGTACAAACATACATACCATGGCAGGATATAAATGCAGTCTAGGGTACTCCACCCTAAAAAGAGTTGGGTTTTCTTGTTTTTAAGGCATTTACCTTATGCATTTAAATTCACCTTTCCATGGCTGTAGGATAACTAACAAAAAATGCAGGACAGAACTTTGGGTTGAGGACTTTGCTGCTGCTGCTACAAAACATGGTTAGTATGATTTCATTAAATGAGAAGAAAGAAGTAAAACCAGGACAACCTCTCATTCTTGCAGATTACTCTTAGGCTTTAACACTTCCACTTCTTAGGAATCCTCACTTTAATATGACTTCTCACTCAACCCACCTCCTTACAATCCCAAGAGCTCAAGCAAGTTAAGGTTGGTTTACTCATGCTCAGCACCATCTTTTTTCCTTTAATTTTCAGCCTTAGATGGAAATGCTCTCCATAAGTGGTTCTGCTGCCAGTCTTATGCCTGATTGCTTTAATTAAAATGCTAGAAGGGATGATTTAAGAGTTTCATCATCAGGCTTGGCATAATTAGACTCCCAGACCCAGTGTCAAATGCTCCCAGGGCTGCCCCAACCCTTCATCCTTCTAAGGCAGCTGTAGGCAGTACTATACAACATGCTTTGCAGAAAGAACCATTTCTGAAAAAAAAAAAAGTTTTAGAAGAAAGGTTTTGTCTTCTTTCTTGAAACATAAAAAAATCCCCCTGGCACTTTTTCACAGAGTCCAGATTTCTGTTTATAACCACAGCCAAAGCAGCCCTAACATCTAAGCCAGAAGTAGCTTTTTTTTAGTAATGCCAAGCGTATGAAGTTGAAAATTGCCTGGTGATCCTCTGGAGCAGAACACGGTATGTAAATAGCCTCACTATTTATATCCTATATAGGGCCAGTTTTGAACTAAAATGAGAAAATTAAATGGGAAAAAGAGGTCAGTGCACTCAGATATTCTCCAGCACTTGTCAGCATCAATTGAGCACAAAAGATCAAAGCATCAGAAACAGAACAAGACTGTTTTCAAGGTATCTCAGATCCTACTGCAGTGAGTTGATAGCTGGGTATGTACCACAAAGGCTTTCCAGACAGAGCCAGAAGTGAGCCACTGTGGTCATTGATATGGGTCTAGTCTTTTAATTACTACGTTTTCTCTTTCTTCTTGGAGATTAGGTTCTAGCTTTTCCTGAACTATGAGTGCTCTTTTACATGCACTGCTTTCACAAATTAGAGAACACTGTGGCATCATCTTAATTGTTAAAAATTATTGCCTGTTGTATAAAGGTAATATTACTACAAATGAGCAGCTAAAATGTTAGTTTCTGGAAAACCAAGTTAAGCAGGACATACACATTACTAAAATCTCGCAGCTGGCGCCTTGTAGGGAGAACTTACACAGGTGTAGTCAGTTTAAACAAGGCACATGGTAGTTTAAGTAAGCAGTTACCATAAACGATGCATTTTCACCACTGCTGAGGTCCAAGGCATCAAGCTTTTCTGCACTCCCTATTTCTGTAAGTGTAGTTGTACTGCCATCTGGTGGGAAAAACTCATAGGAAGAAGGATAGTCGTGAAGGAATATAAACAGAGACACTGCAGTTAGAGAGAGGAAGAGAATGCTGAATTCCCAATTCCAGTAGTTGTATTTTAGGATCCAATTCCAAAGTAACATGCAGATACGCGGATAACTGCCATACAGTTTCTACATAATAAAGAAACAAGACCAGGAAACTTGGGCTGAGTATCAGTAAGACAGATGCCACAGGTACCAAAGAGAGTGATCAGACCATAAATCAAGCCACATGAATAGATACTGACATTGTAATATGAATTACCTGATGGCTCACATGAAGAGAAACATCTTCTAGGGGAAAGAGAAATTTACATCCAGCAAATAAGTCACTAACTGGGTACTATTATTGAAATTACTCAGAAGTGCACAGTGCTCAAAGGGCACATGTAACTTTATGGATGTATCCCTTCTTTGGGTTGGTCTAGTTTCACTGTCAAATGCACTTAACTAAAGGGCAAACTGTGGCCTATTTTAGTCAACTAAAGAAATTAGTGCCTCACCTTATGCCACTGGCTTTAATCAGCTTGGGAATGCAGTGCCCATTCTAAGAATGTGTAAAAGGTTTTTATTTACCCCATATTTCCTTGGTAGGGTTGGTCCAGAAGGGTCCAGAAAGGACCATCTGTTCCTCTTTAGAAGAGTCAAAGGTCAGCTGGAAGTTCTGCTGAGTTCTTTTCTCTGCAATGTCCAACCCTAATACAGATGGTGCAAACAGTTCTCTGTGTCTGGCTCTGAAGAGAAAGCAGGAGGGATATTCCTGGGTAGACAAAGATGTCCTCTCATTTCAATGACAGCCAACTTTCAGAGATGGCAAGAAAGTCTTTTGAGATTTTGAGGGGGTTTTAAGACAAAATGTATTCCATCAGTTGCCTTTAGCCAATGCATTTCAGGCAGGGACTTGAGATAATGGCATGGAAATATGACTGATCTATCCATTAATACAGTATGTCACCACCAAATGGTATTATTTATGTTTTATGAGTCTAAATGTGTTTTGTATGTTGCTGAGTGTGCTTCCATTAACTCTCAGGCACAAAGGAACATGTTTGCACTTGGCAGCAGATTGTAGACAGTGTGTGAAAGCAGAAACTGGGAGAAGTGCAGCTGAGAGCTGCCATTCGCAGCAACAGGCACTAATTTGATAGCAAATCCCTGCCTACGTCCTAGGATGGCATGGTAGAATTTAAGAGGTCAATGCTTTCATAAATACAAATTTGCTATTGCAAAAGGGCATTGATTCAGTTTACACATAGTTGCCAACAGTAATCAAAGCATTCTTCCTCTCTGGGTCATGGCAAAATTGAGATCCAGGCATCTCAGATCTACTGCTATGGTAATAACCAGACAAACATGGTTCTCTGGGTAGCTTATGGGCAGTGCTTGACCACAGATTTCAAAGAGCAAGGGATTGATTCACTCTTCATCACCCCATTTTGAGTACAAGAACACACTTAGTTACTGTGAGGTCTTATCCTGAATCATTTTTTTACGATTCTAGGAAACTAACAAGTGACAGACCAGAGGTGTGCATCTCCTTTGCTATTTGGAGGACAAAGGGATGACCTTCTCAGGCTCAGTACTTAAGATAATACAAAGAAAACTGTACAGAAAACCAAGGATATGTCACAGATTTTGAATAACATTCTTGCTTTGATGGAGTATCAAGCATTTCAAAAAGTAGGCCTCAACCTAAGTTCACTAATTTCTATTAAATTAGTCAGTGAATTGATATGCATAGTCAGGATTTGTCCCTATCATTATTTGTTCCATAAATTGTATCAATTTAGAGTCCAGGTTAATTCACTGTGAGTTGGTTCTAGGTATCTCAGAGATAAAATCTCTTTTTTTCCTTCTTTCCCCCCCCAAAAAATGTGATTCTGCAGTCGCTGAAATCCACAGATTCTCCCAGAAGGCCATCTTTTCATTTAACAGGGGAGATGGCTGACAGGCAAAAATTCACACTGTAGTAGGTGAGGGAAATAGGGAATTTTCAGAAAATGGCAATTAACTCCTCAGGAACATCACACAGTCTATCTGCTTGACCAGATAACAATGGTTAAGCTGAGAAAAAGGCCAGTAAGAACTGCCTGAGCAAGAGGGAGGTATAGAAACAGACCACTGATGATAAGATAACAGTGCTGTTATTGTTAGTATCTTTTGCTGCTTGCCTGTGTCTTTAATTAGGAGCAGCTAAAATGCCTACATCTAGAACAGTGAAAAAGGTAACTGAGCAAATGTCACATCAACAGACACTTCAGGACTAATTACAAAAGCACTGGAAGGAAAAATGGAAGCAAAATGCACTGCTGGAAGAGAAAAGACCAAAATACGATGAAATTGTACTTCAGAAACTAGAGGGAGAAAGACAAAAGAGTAAGTTTACTGAAGTCAAACATGTATCTTCTCCTGTGGGAGATTGCTGGTCCCAAAAGAGGAAAAAAAACAATCAGTAAATTTACTTTTCTTGGTTATCCTATTTGCTCCATTATAGCTTATATTAAAAAAGTCCCCCAAAGAAAGGAGGGTAGGCAGATGAATCAAGAGATAACTTTACCCTGCAGTTCCACTGGGGGTGTGATGGATGTTTAACTATTTCCAGTCACAGCACCAGAAAAACGCAAGGAAGAGTCTTGCCTCTTAACTGCAAATGCTTGGGAAGTTTGGAAAGGTCGGATACCATCACTTAATGGGACTGAAATCATGACAGTAGAACAAACCCCAAAACAGCAGTGATAGTCCATTGCTTGGGAACTTTATAGGTTTGGAAACAGAAACTGGTCAGATTAAAAACGCTAGGTGTTAACCAAGATCCAGACCTTGTATTACTATTCAGAGTTGTACCAAATCAGCCCGCTTCTGAATTTCTCAGCAAAGTTCTATGTTTAACAACTTAAATCAAATAAACTTAAAATTTATGTTTAGAGAGCAGACAATCCGAAATCCAGATCTGGATCTAAAGCAGGGAGAAATAATCTTGAAATATCACCTCTTCTGCCAAGAATTTCTGACTGAGTAGAATTCACAGAATCACAGAATGGTAAGGTTGGAAGACACCACAGTTGAGTCATTTGGTCCAACCTCCCTTCTCAAGCAGGGTCATCCTAGAGCACCTTGCACAGGACTGCATCCAAGACTGTTCTTTAATATCTCCAGTGTGGGAGACTCCACAGCCAGTGGAGTTCCAGTGCTCGGTCACCTGCACAGTAAAGTTCATCCTCGTGTTCAGGTGGAACTTTCTGTGCATCAGTTTCTGCCTGTTGCCTCTTGTTCTATTGCTGGGCACCACTGAGCAGAGCCTGGATCCTTCCTCTTGGCACCCTCCTGTCAGATACTGACAAACATTGATAAGGTCCTCTCTCATTCATCTCTTTTCAAGGCTGAACAGGCCCAGCTCTCTCAGCCTTTCCTCATGAGAGGGATGCTCCAGACCCTTAATCATCTTTGTTGCCCTCCACTGGCCTTGTTTCAGGAGCTCCAAGTCTCTCTTGGGCTGAGGAGCCCAGACCTGGACACAGCACTCCAGCTGTGGCCTCACCAGCGCTGAGCAGAGGGGCAGGATCACCTCCCTTGACTGCTGGCAATGCTCTTCCTAATGGACCCCAGGACACCATTGGCCTTCCTGGCCCCCAGGGCACACTGCTGACTCATGGAAAACTCACTGTCCACCAGGACCCCCGATCCTTCTCTGCAGAGCTTCGTTCCACCAGATCAGCCCCCAGCCTGTACCAGTAAATGAAAGCTGCTTCTGTCTCGGCAGCAAAATTAATGAACTAATACATGGATGAACCTTCAGGTTGTCTGAATTTAAGTGCCCTTGTCCCTAAGCTAGTTGCAGTCTCTGGTGTCTGTGATCCTTTGAGCAGGGCATCACCTCTTAGACCTCTGGACAGACTTTATACTCTGACATCCTTCAGTCAGGGACCAAAGGAGATAGCAAGGTAAAGCCTTCTGTTCCCCACTTTTAATAAAGGAATGTATGCTAGTGATAAAAAAGCACTGGGAAACCATCCATAATTCCACTGTGAAATTAACTGGGCACTTACAACCAAGTTGAAACAATTTCCAGCTATTTTATGCTACTCATTTAACTTCAAATATTTCAACTTTAAGATTTGTTATAAAGAGAAGGCACTAAAGGAAAGAGTCGCTAAGTAAAATTTCCTCCAGTTTTCCACCCACCAGATGGTTATTATCCTTAATAATGCATACAGAGCAGAAAGCATTTATTTTCCCACCACTTGGTACAGGATGCATCTTTTGGATATTAAAAGCTGTCCTCTATCACAAACCTATCATGTTGGTACATACCAGCTTCCTCCCCCACCCTCCTGGCCATCAGCAGTGCTTTCAAAATGGAACCAAATTAATTTTCAGGAAGCTTGCTGTAGTTGTATTTTATTCTTATGTTGTCATGTCACAAATTCAGAGCTATATTAGCAGTCTATTAAACGCTTCTCTGCAGAAATTAAGTTACTTCAAATGAAAGGAAGGTATAACCAACAGGTACTGTATTTCATTCTTACTCCTGGTTGCACAAACTTAATTTGGGAGTCACACAAGGCAAACAAGATGAATAAATAAGGATTCAAAGCAGTGTAACATTACAAGCAAGCCTCACAATATAAAAAACCTCATCAGTTAGTGTTAAAGTACATTGTTATTGGCCAGTGCTTGCACAGCTCCATTCTCCTATCATGAGACTGTTGCAAAAGAGCATCTGATAGTGTGGCTGTATCAAACCACAAGAACCTGCTTGGTGACTGTGCCACAAGACTACAGTTGATGTTGTCACACAACACGGTGATATCTTAAAGGGACACTCATGAATCATTGTTGCTTGATAACAGCACATGTCTGTCATAAAGGCAAATCATCTCTGGGCTGCAGCACACAGGATCATTAACATCTGATATGTATCCAGATTCTGCAGCACATGGGGAGAAATGCCAAAAGCAAACAGGTTTCATATCATCTGATTTTGGGTGCCTAAATTAGAAAGCTAATCACCGCATATCATCCAGGAACAGAAATACAAACATTCAAAATAAAATTTATAGCTACAGCTTAAGCAACATTGGCCTTAGCTGCCTCCTGAAAGAACCCATTGCTACCACTAGGAAACCTGGGCAAATTAGTCTAAGATAAATATTCACATTTAGATGTCCAGTGTTTGGTACAGACTGGCTTGATTTAAATAATTGTTTGCAATATTATAATGCATAGGGTACAAGACAACCCACCAAACTCAAACAGAAGTAGTGAGCAAACCCTTGTATCTATAAGTTAACATAAATCCACTTATATCAGTAGAGCCTCACTTGTTCCAAACTGTAAAAATTGTTCCAAACTTGTTCCAAACACTACAAAACTAATTTGTTGCTGTATTCACTTACTGTTACAAACAGGCAGGCAGTATCACAATAAGGTATACTCAATAACTAACTAAAAAATTTAACACATAAATGCAAGAAAAAAAACCCCAGAGATAAGTCAGTTCTACATTTGTTAGTATAATGTTTCCTTCATTTTTTTCAAAATGCATTTTAACAGTGCAGATGTGCAATTCGCTGACCTCACTGAATGCCCAACTACATTATCACCATTTTAGTCCTGCTGTTGAAAAGAACTGCATCATTTATACATGTCTAAAGAAGCTTATCAAACCAAGTTTTCAAATCAAATAGAATAATTTATTTGCAGTATTCTTGAAATACACTGTGGTCCTCTTTCCTTTGAGCTGCAATTCAGAATTATCAAGATCTCACATAAGGCTATATGAAAAAGATCAACAGCAGGCAAACCAAGCCAAGTGCCTCCCCAGCCCTGCCAAGAATTAAACACAGCACTCCATCAGCAGGAGGGCTTTCTTTGGTAACAAAATCTGTCTCAGCCTGTATGTAAAAGATTTCCTAAGGCTGCAAATTAAAACTTAAAGAACGCGAGAAAAGCCTCAAGACAAAGAGAGCTCCCATAGAAAAAATACTGTATAGAATTTCCAAAAATAAACAGGTAATAATTACCTCTAGTAACAACAGTAATAGCAACAATAGTCCCTCTTTTTAATGATTCTCCTCCCCTAGAGATCTCAGCATGCTTTATAATTTATATAAGCAACAGTGTGCAGTTCACTTAATATTGAAATCCAGCCATCTCTGAGCACAACTGAAAAAGACAGCTTTAAATTACATTTCATTATGTAAGGAAAAGAAAAAAAGCTATATTAATTTGAAATCACAATGGAAGTTTCACAAGACATTTGGAGAAAATGCCACGGCTACAAACCACTCCCTGGAAAAGTGCCATTGAATGTTTAACAAACTGAAATGGTCAAGACTTTTTGCACGTCAAAAGGAAAAATTAGACTGCACTTCATCCCCTCACCCCTGCCAGCACTGCTCTGAAACAAGCTGGGGAGACATTTCATCAGTGATCGAAACAGAGAAGGCCAAACACCATATGGGAATGCTCCTAAGAGCAGCTCTTAAAAAGATTTGAAAAATGCACAGGCACCACTTGCCCTGGAAATGGGTTTATTGGGAGCATGAAGCAGCCTGCTAGTTCTGTTCCACGTTGCATGTAGCAAGCACAGGCTGACATAAGGACCATACATCTGATTGATAATGTCGTATTAGTCTGATTTGTCATAGCACAGTACTAAAGACAAAGGTGCAGTATGATGAACGAAACTGTAGCAATAAAACAGATTTCTGAAGGAAATTAGTCTGATTTGACAAGTGTACAGTATCTGCACACTTGTATCATGCATTATCAAAGATAAGTATCTTTTCTATAGCAATTCTGCTTATTAATTAGCAGCAGTGAAGGAGACTGAGCATTTCATTTCCTTATATGCACAGTAAGTCAAAGCTTCCGTCATACAAAGCAAGATGGAATACTGTTAGTCATATCCCAAAGTAACACATGGACCTCTTACGATGTAGCATATACAAACACTTCTAACTCCTTCTGCTCAGCTTTTCCATCACCCATCATTCACTCTCATCACTGAAAGCCACCAAGCGTGTGCTATTTCTCAAGTACAGATCAATTGTTACACTCAGGAAGTATCATAAAGTAAATAAAAAATATAACTGGAGGTAAACAAAATTAAAACAGAAATTTAACCCTATTTTTCTTTATAAATTATCCTTATGTTCTCACCAGATCAGAAACACTAGATTGAAAATCCTACATAAGCTGTCTCTTTAAAACTCCTGTCATCTTGGATGTAACTAGATTTTACAGTTAAACAACCCCTCCACAAACAGATTTAAAAAAAAACCAAAACAAACAAACAAGCAAATGAACAAAATATCCCCAAAAGAAAAGAAAAAAAAAGCAAATAAACATCAGAAACATACCTGGGCTCATTTCATATTGTGGCCAAAAAAAGAGGGCATCAGTCCCAGAGCTGATAATCTAGTAATATCCCATCATGATTAAAACATGTTTCATTTACTTTAATATCAAATAGCTAAAGCCAACAAGACAGAATTGTCTTTTCCTTTTAACCTGCTGTGATGGCTCAACTGGCCTGTGATTACATGAGGTTCACAAGTCATCTGAACACATTAACATGCAACTATTTAATAACACTACAGTGATTAAGTGTCTAAAGTGATCTTAAACAGTTCAGTGAATATCTAATACAAAGTGAGATAAATTTACAGTGGAAGTGCAAGAGCTCTGATTATGGCAAGAGTATTACAGCCATTAATATTATTTCTTCTAGTTGTAATCTCCTGCCAAATTGATGCCCATAGATATTACACAATTGTTTAACAATGAAAAGTAGCCATACTGTCGCATTCTCAGAAGACTTGTCATCACAAGGAATGGATCACAGAGACTTAAACTGCTCATTAATGTTCATAAAGAGTCATCTTAAGAGGTGAAGCCCTGATATTGCACTGGAAGGAAAATTTGCTGCAGAAAAGACACAAATTAGCACATCTTATCAACTTCAGAAACTTGGCAAGGAACAAAAGCCACAGTTTTTCATAGCTTGAGAAGATCATGCTGAACATAAAGAGAAGTGTCTTCACCAGGAGGGTAATGTAGCATTGGAAGACATAATCCAGAAAGATGGTGGAATCTCCAAGCTGCTTCCAGACAAAACCACAGCTGACCTGGTCTATCAGTAAGAATAATCCAGAGACCCCTTCCAAACAACTTTTCCAAGTTTCTGTGATCTTGTGGGCAGACACAAACCAGGACACAAGCTAACTGCAGCAGGAAATGGCTGCAAGAGCCCCTCATACAGCAGTAAGGCCATACACCTGGACAACTCTCAGGTAAAGCCTCACAGAAGATCTTGTGCAGATGCCCTTGTCAGCAACTGCAGTTTGTTTCAAGGCGCTGATTTTGGCTCTGCCTTCCACCTATCAAAAATATTTTAGCTGAATGACTGAAGCACACCAGCCACCTCCTTGCCTTTTCCCTAAGAAACACTGTTTTGCCTATCAGACATGCCTTTGCTGAAATACGAAGATGTTCCACATGTTCAAATTAGAGGGTTAGTCTGGCACACCAGGTTCCATTCAGAACAGCTGGTGCTGGCATGTAGCTGGTTACAAATGCATGAAGAACCTTAGCACAGCAATGGGGGTTCAGTAGAGGAAAAATGTTCTCTTCTTTTTCTGTTACATTCTTCATGGTTTAACTTTGAAAAAAATTCTCTGCTTCAAAAGTTTTTCATGCATATGAATGTGATTTTCAGCTTGTCTCTCAACTTCACTGTTACAAAGACTTGTTAGGAAAAAATAGTAACTGGAAGGACTCAAGGGTAAATGAAATATACAGACTGACAAACCTTTCTTGTGTCTGGTTGCACCCTTCACCCCCACTGGTACAAAACATCATTTTTCACATCACTTAAAAATTGTGTGCATTGGACACTTCTGTATATGCCAGTAAACATACTTGCATCTCAAGCTTACTTTTAGTCACTGGTATGATTTGCTCTGCAGGGTAAGCATAGTTTTAATTAGCTGGTGCAGTTCCCAAGACAAATAATTTTTCTTTTCTTTTTATTTATGTTTTGGCCCCAAGACCTTAAAAAGAATCTTGGGGGGGAAAAAAAATAAAAAAAAAAGGTGTGGGTGTCTTCCAGGGGGTTGCTTTCGACTGCAAAATTTTTGCTCAATTTTTTAACACCTGATATCCTTCTCATTTCAGTAGTAGAAGAGGGAATGGATAACAAATACAACTCTTGCTGCGAGTAAAAGAGTGGAAAAATCTTTGAATCAAGCCAGCTGTCAGATACTGTAAAAAGAGCACTCAGAAATTCATAAATCTCCAAAATATTTATTCTGTAGTCAAGAAATTGAGTGGTCTAAAATTCAGAGTCCTGAATTCTTATGATGTGTTGCAAAATTGAAAAGAACTCCCTTTAGCCCACGTGAACCAAATTAAAAGGGAAGTTACTGAAGTGACAAATAGATCATATGTGAGGTCTTGCTCCCAAATGAAGCTTTTAGTTCTTCCCCATAATGAAAAGTACTAGGTGAAATTAATAAGTAAGGTATAACTAACAGGAATGAAATGTACATGCTAAGACTGGGGCATCTGTTTGGAGTGGTTTATTCTCTAACAGCTTTTTTCTTCTTAGCCTATTCTCCAGCTTGAGGGTTTAGTGTTTTCCTCCTACCTAATACTTCTCTCCTTGTTACTTCTGTTTCATTTTCCTTCCCCCCAAATCATGACTTTACATTTTACCCCACACTCTTGACAAACTTAGTCAAACCAGCATGCCCCTGCAAACCACAGATCTTTACAGATTTCAATGCCTGCAGACTTCACCTACCATGATTTCTTTCAATTTTAATAGAGATTTCTAGAAATTATATTTAAGTATGCTTTTTAACAAGAAAATCTTAAAATGTTAAAACATCAGAAGTGAAGGCAAGTCCACCACATTCCCAAGTGAACTGCTTGAAACAACCTTCACTTAAATACTGCATTTTTTTAGAGTAAACTCACCTATTTAATTGTGTTATTGCAATGAAGACTGAAAATTTTCCCTCCTAGGGCATCATGTTCTCATCTGGAGTTATTAGTACATATTAAGTCAACTTTGAGACTCTAGAGAAAGAAGAGAAATATATCTATGTATTTAAATCCATCTCCAGCTAAGGATCATTTTTAAGCCTTTCTCTGAAATTCCACCAATGTTGTTATGTTGGTTTTGGACAGAAAATTCTAAACTGGACATAAGAATGTAGCACTCCTACCAGTATTTCATGCAGAGGTAAAACTACATCTGTTTGTTTACCTGCTGTTGCGATTTTCAGTAGAGTCTCAGTGTTCATGGCAAGAATGTATTGAACATCACTTCAGTAAAAACCTGTATCATGATAGATACCCACTTTCATAATTACTGCCCTAAGTTACAACCTTTCAGGAGTTTCTTCGAATAGGCATGGCTAGTATTCTCTACTCCTACACATACTATGTTTTATTTATCTGTAAAGAATGTGATTACTTTAATAATTTAGATTACACTGTAATAATGCAGTATTATAATTACGTATTATTTGCTATTAAATAATTTAAACAACATTTCAGAACACTGCTAAAATGCTGAATAATATAAAGCAAACAGGACTCCTGAGGCACCTTGTCAGAAAACAGACACCCTGTTTTCTTCCCAATAGCAACTTTTTGGATCTGCCATGAAGCCAGATTTTAATCCATCTAATATATAACTTCTTAGAGCCAAGTTTCATTGGTTTCCCCCATCAAGATGTTAGAGTGATAAGACAAATGCCTTTGAGAAATTCAAGTACACTATATTCATTCTGCTCTCTTTATCAGCCAGATCTGTGATCTTGTCAAGTGATGACAGTTTTGTTTGACAGAACATGCTTCCATAAAACCATCTTGACTGACAATAATATGCTCTTCGTCTCTAACCTTTTGTAGATGGCATCCAAACTGTTCTGTTCTGTTGCCAAGACTTCTGTGAAAGTTGCTATTCTGTTGAGTGGTGGAGAGTTCCTTATAATTCTCCTAAGTATTTGTATTACGATGGCACTCCTGCATTGTTACAGAGCTTCTCCACCCTCCAACGCTCTTTAATATTTAATTAATGGCTCAGAACACAAATGCTAGATTTATTTATCTAGTAGGATTTCAGAACTGCTGGTCATAATGTGCTTACTTCTACCCAGTGCTCCCCATACGGCAGTTTGACTAGGATGAATAAACGTATACTATCTACCATAGGAAGGCTGAAAAAACAGAGCAGAAACAGCTACCGAATATTTTTAGCTGTTCTGCATCACTATTTATAATTTTACTTTCAGTTTAGCAACAGGTAACTTGACCCAATTTACTTGACCCAGTCTATCAACTGGAGGCTGATTCATAATATATCTTATTCGTAATATACTTTCATGATATACCTTAAAAAATGCCATCTTACTTCTGTTAGATTTTGGTATTCACTTTACCCCCCATGGCTTACTTTAATATAGGCACAAACTACACATCAAGTTAGACAAAAATGTCCTTATATCAGTTTTACACTGAAAGAACTGGGGAAAAAAACAGTATAGTAAGATTTTCTAAGTAATACTGTACATGGAAGAAAACATACTTCATTAAAAAAAATCAAATGAAACTGCAAGTAAAATTTAGGTAACTGCTACTTCAATGCTTTTCACTTGACTTTGAATGTTGACAATTACTTTTTATTATTTTTACAAGATGCAGGGAAATACATAAACCTAAAATACTCTTAATTGTTGTACAATGTAAAAATAGAACTGTCACCTGTGAGAAATACAGCTGAAAGAAATCACTTGTAAAAGAACCAGAAAATACTTCACCTTGGATACCAACACCCCTGACACACGCTCTCTGTTTCATGGTTTTGAAGCCGTGTATAGCAAGTTGAGAAACAGAAAACTCTGCAACCCTAATCTTTCCCAACACAAACAGAAACCAGATATCCATTCTGAGCTGTAGTTAAAAAGTGACTGTCAGAGCTGGACAGACATAGAGGTGTTCTGACTCCCTCTCTTGATTAGATCTTTGCCTAAGGGTTGGTGAATTTCTAATACAGTTTTTTGTGCAGCAAAAGGTTTATTCCATTCTGTTTCTCTGAGGAGTGGGAGGAGATGGCGGAGAGGCATCCATACCTCTCCCAATATGTTCGGTGCTGTTGTGCTCAGTGGCGCATATGCCAGGGACACAAAGCATATGGCCCGGGGGCTGGCACTGTCCCGGTTAGCAGATGTCTGCAATACATTCTGCCATAAAAATCTTTGGGGGGACTGGTTGACTGCTTTTTACCAGACAATTCTGTCTCTAGTTCACAGAGAGTTATTCACCTTAACTGAAATCCTACTATAAGCCCCTTTAGAGAAGTTGTGTAGCTTTTCATATCCAGCAACTAGAAAATAAGACTTCACTACTCTCTCAAATTAAGTCTGCACCTAGCAGATAGATTGACTGCAAACTGACTACCAGGTGCCAGAGGAAGACATAAATCTTCCTAAATAGTTATGCTGCTTTGGTTTTTTGGACCAAGGAATCAGAGACAGGAATCAATCTTCAAAGGCAAGCACTCATCTCCTTGTGGCATTATTACTCCAAAGTAGCCAAGGATGAATACAGCTGTAATTTGTGCAGGCTAGCCATGCCAGCAGGTAAAGAGGAAGACTCACACAGCTTACAAAAAAAGCAAGAGAGCAAGTAGCTATTTGGAAATCCACTATCAGTTAATCTTGCATGTTGGCATTGTAAGGATTTACCAAATTATTCAAATGCTGAACAATATTTAATCCTGTGGGCTGTTTAAAAACTCTACCTGAATTGTTTTATGGACAGTTAATTCCCACTTTTGGTTTGTACATTTGACAATCCCTTCCCCATGGGGCTTCCAGTGTTTGGCATATCCATCAAGAAGATGGACAAAATAATCCTGATAGAAATTACTCCTTTTTGCCTTTGTACAGGACACACCAGATGGTGGAGTAATGGCTGGATGGGAGAAGAAAATACTGTTGCACAATATCAATGCCCTATACCAAATCACATGACAAAACGAGAAAGTCAAAGCCTCAAAGGCAATTAGCTCCTAGTCAGTGAGCTCAAAGGCAGAAAAACACCCAAAATGACTTAATTTCGATTTTTTTACTTTAGTTCTTGTTATAAAGGCTGGACACTTTCACCAAGTATCATGATCTGTTTTAGTTGAGCTCAACATCTGTATCACGCTAAAACTTCTACGTCCTCACTCACAAATTAGAAGGGAAAGAGTAGCACACTTTGTGATCCCTCATGAAAATACTTTGTAGAATAAGACCCAAGAGAACCCAGAATTGTCTTTCACTTGTCTCAAACTTGGAAACTGATGTTCCACATTGAGTATTCTCTTCCCCCCAAATCAGTGATAGAGCATTCCTGTTCCCTAGCTGGTGATATGAACATGCCAGGTTTCTATCAGGTAATTTTTCTGATAACACGCAAACAACTCACACAAGAGACCTCTTTATTGATTCCCTTATCAATCTGGACAAACACCCTGACTAAAAAAAAATCGATTGCCTCAACAAAGTCCACTCTTTAGTGAATAAGGGTCTACCTTAAAAAGAAGAATGGGAATGCTTTTATAAATGACTCAACAAAATAAACAGTATATTTTCAATCAAATTAAAGAAAATCTGTATTATTTCTCCCCCACCCCCTTCTGTGACCCCCTAGGGCCAGATTCCTTGTATCTAAATCACAGATTAATCCATCCTTTAAGAACAATAATAAGTTTAGCTCCCTAGTGTTTTCACTACACAGTTGTAAATACCCCAATGGAAAAACTTCTCTCCCCTTTGGGAGGTTATTCCCAAGCCTAATACATTTCACCATCCACTTGGGATTCAGTACTCCACAAATCACAAATTCTGAACAGATTAAGGAAAAAGTATCTAATTCTCCTGACAAATTAACAGTCTATGTAACCTTAACAAATACTCCTGTGTCCTTCTCTGAGAAGTTAACCACCTAATTTCTGTGACTTTCACTAATGTGTTACCATTTTGAGAGAGCATAAGAGGCGTATACGAAGAGCTATTTTTGTCAATTGCTGCCTAATCCTTAGAAACATTACTCATTGACCCCTACCTTGCAAAGCACTTACAAGCACATTCTTCCCCAACTATATGTCCCAAAGTCCCAATGAAATAAAACATGCTTCACGTTTTCCATTCAAGCCAATAAAGACGAGAGTATTACACACAATTGAACTATTTCAATCTAGTATGAGTATGAGCCCAACTTATCTGCCCAAACCACTCAAACATCTGCTTGATGACTCGACTAAGCAGATTACATGAAGAATGAATACAAGTTTTACATGATTACCATCACCTGTTCAAACTGAGGAGTGTAAGTGTCCATGCAGCCATCGGTATCTACATAAACCCTTACTCCCCTGTAGCCCATGGGCACTATGGGGCTACTGGATCCCTGATATGATCACAATCTCTGCTTGGATATTAGATCTATGATATGATCACCATCTATGAACAGTCTTGTCCACTGACTGTTCAGCTTTTCATCTCTGCAAAACTTCATGATTTGACAATGGTAGTGCAGAGTGATTGATTCAGGTGACCTGAGCAATGTCACTTACATTTTCAGAAATTAGAACCTACTTTAAACATTTCTACCCAAAGTCTCATGATTAGCCTGTTAAACTGTCTATTCAGATAAAAAGCTAAAACAAAATAAACTACTGCCTTGACCAGGATTACTAAGGAAAAAAATATTAGGGTAGAAAAAGTGATTTTCTTGCTGCAACTCTTCCAGAAAGGCAAATTACATTTTAAATTACACTAAAAAGAAAAAAGTATGATCTCTGTAGTGCATGGGTAGCTTGACACAAACAAAGAGAAGGAAAAGGAAAGCAAAAGAGTGTCAAGCACTGCCCATTTGTATATTTTCTGTGCAGAGAAAGATGCATGCTGGTGGTAAACATAATAGCATGTGAATGGAAGTGAGGCAGTGGCAGAGCACCAGACTGGTTTGTTTTGTTTGAGAAAGCACTGAACACTGATGCATGAGATCATTTGCTAGAGAAGCTGGGAGAACAACTCACAATAAATAATTTAGTCTCCAAATGTACCTCTTTTACTATTCAAACTGTGCACAAAGACCAAGCTATTTCATGCATGTTTGCTGTTTGTACTTATCCAGACAAGTGTTTCCTTCCAGTCTATACCAATTCAAGTCCTGGTTTAAGGATTCAGCACTCACAGTGACAGCACTGTGACTGCTCAGGCAAGTCAGCTGGCATTTCTATTGCTCCAGCTTAGCTGCATATGCTAAATTTCTTTATACAGAACTACAACTTCTGAAATTTCCCTCTCAACATCTATATGTCTGGGGTTATGTGTCCCAAAACTTAGCATAAAAAAACCCTGCTCTTGCTGTACACTTCACAAAGCATATGAAGAACATGTCACCATAGGATTTTATTGCAAGGTTAGTAATTTTTTTACTTATTTCTGCAGCTCTGCTCTAAAGCACACAGCAAAAAGAGAATTTAGTAGACAGTCTGAGAGACAAGACAGGTGGAATTAGTCCTTTTTGTTATATCTGCTCTGTCCCTTTCCTCTATCCTTTGAAATTCAATTTCGTGTTTGCTGATAAAGCATCTCATAAAAGCTTAACCAGAATACACATAAAACATTTCTTCTGTAAATCTGAGATTTATCTTTTCGGAAGGCAAGTGTAAGTGCAAGAGAATCATACAGCAACTTTTCTAAATGTAACTTGATTACAGACCTCATACAGCTCCCAGAATTATGGCATGGTGATATCACATATCAGGCAGGTAATTTTATATACATTCACTGTAGTTCACATGCATACTCTGTTTATTCATAATAAGGTGCAGCTGTTGAAGTACTTATGTTTCAAAAAATAAAACCATTTGGGGATATGCTCTGGGATTTTAGGAAACTGATGGAGAAGAAATGGGTTTTTCCCCACAATGAATCTCAATGGAAATACATCCATTTTCCATGAAGACTGTGATTCTTTGGGATAGTACAATTCTACAAATATTAAAAGTCAGTGTTAGGCACAATGTTCCCTAATAAAACTGGACATACTGCTTCATAATATCATACTTCTCTGCTTTCTGTAAGACATGCAAAACTAAAGGTACGAAATACAAAACAAGGTTTAAACATTGTTCAAATCCTAGGTGCTAAAACAGAAAAACAATATTTGCTCTAATTTTGCATTGGAGAATAGATGAGATAAAAGGTACATCAAGTAGCAGAAGATTAAAACAAGACATCTGGAAGAGTTCAAGAAGGATTGTGCTATCTCAGAATTAGAAGGTTATCAGTCATTAGACACCATGTATCCCCTGACCTAGAGTGGGGAAAAAAATCAGAGAGCACTGTGTTCTCTACTTACTTCTGGTCTAATATATTTTTCCTCATAATCAGTTTCTTTTCAGAAAATCTGACCCAGTAAAGTATTCACCACACTTTGGTTTTAGTACAAGTGATACCATGCACTTCTAGGACACTATTCACATCACATAAGAATTCACAGAGTTCAAAGTTTACTTCAGAACATCAAAATAATTAGGTTCTTGTAGGATTAACCCCATTACTAAACCTCTAAGGCACATGATTTCACTGGCACAGTGCTAATCATCACAGAGGCTTTCTAACATAATGCTTTCTGTCCTGGAAAACCTGTCTCACTAATTTCATCTTAAACTAAGATTTTTTTGCAGTCCTAATAAAAAGTATACAATTACTTGTAATTAACAGAGTCAAAATAAACTCTCAAATGACTCAAATAAACAGAGTCAAAATGTCTGTTATTTTTTTCTTTCTTATTCAAAAGTACAAATAAACACATTAGCAAGAAGGGAGAAAAATGTTTGACTGCAACGCCTACTTTTCTAAAGCTATAAAGAGATTTTTAAGGCATGAGATGTTTTAGAATAATTATATTTCCAAGAGATTACTCAAGGATTACAAGTCTCTTTCAATATACTAATCTTAACCTAATTAATATTTCTAATTTTACAGATGGGGTAATTGACATAACTGACATTTTCAAATTAGGTCTCCTATATTCAAATTACTATATTCACATTGACAAGTGAAGGAATGCAGGATCTTTGAATGTCAAGACAATTTTTAAGAACCTATGCAAGATAAGAATTACAAGAGTTAATTTTTGGGAATTGTGGTCAATATGATGAGACCATGGATATCATTAGGAAGAAATGGATATCTGTTCAGTAGTTTGACTAGTGTCTGATTATAAAGCTAACAGCTTTGTGGTCTGCAGGTCCAACTGAAAGGAAGGCTTGAGGCTTCTGATCTAAAGTTCCTCATGAGCTCTGGAACATAGTTGTTGTGCAGTTGTGTGACAGTGCCTGCTTTTCAAGCTGGCTAGCTTGGCACAGGTAACACTCCAGTGGGATCTTTTTCGCTCTGGCTGCTCCTGCATGGCAATTGGCTGGAGGATGAAAAAGGGAGGACTCCAGAGACACTGGGTCACACGAGTTTATTGGAGCCCCGGCGTGGAGCCCTCACCTCGAGAGTCAGAGTGCCCGAAGACCCTGGCTAACTCTCAGGTGAGACCTTATAACTGGGGGTGTTACATAGAGAGGGGACCAATAAGGTTTTACAGGGAGGTGGCTCAAATCATAAACAAACATACAAAACAACCATACAATGAACATTAGAAGGTGACAATCAGGATTGACTGTCCAATCATTCAATGCCTCTCTCAGAATCTTCCAGAAGTGGGGAGCGACCCCAAAAACGATAGACAGCAACAGGAGGCTATCCATGAAGTGATGGACAGTTAACTGTCTCTGGGGGGCAAAACTTAGGGAGAATACAGAACCAATCACAGAACTATCACTGGGGAAAAAACAGGGATAAACCAAAAGTGGGTAACAAAAAGGGGTACAGAGAACAAACCATTTTACAAAAGAACATTAACTTATGAATTAAACTTAAAATTAAAAAATGCACTCCCACACATATGGGTAGAAGAAAAGCCACTCTCGGTCCAAACAGTACATCAAGGCTCAGTTCATTAACAAATCTTGGAGCCTAATTGCTTCTCCATGAACCTTGGGAAAATTTGAGTTTAAAGCAAGGAATCAGCAGGCTACACTGCTTTTTATAGATATATTTATTTATTTGTTTGTTTGTTTGTTTGTTTGTTTGTTTATATTGCTTCACCTATATCTCCAGCAATACTGAAAGACCAGTTTTAAATCAGACAGCAAGACTTAGCAACAGTTATCTGGAATGTGTTATATAAAAATTACACCACTCATCTTTCAATCTCAAATCAGAAAGGTGTGCTCTTTCAAAATGAAATTGTTTTGAGTTATAAATTGCCTAAAATTCAAAAGTGAAAACAAAGTTACCTAGTCAGTCCCATTTAGATAAAACAAACAAACAAAAAAAAACTAAAAACTTTTAAAAAATAAAAACCTCACAAGCTAAAAAAGAGCAAAGTAAAAGTAGAAAAAGAAAAGGATAGAAACATAAACTGTTCCTCATGGTTTTGGATATGCATACTTCAAACCTGTTTAGAGATTAAAATGTCTTAGTCTCTCAACACTTGTTTTCATGATGAAGAAAACAGCTATTATTCCACAACCTGGTGAGCCAGATTATGTACAATGATGCCATGCCACACACTATTCACTGTACTGAAGTAAATTTTGCCTTGCATTTGCTTTCTTTGTGGTGTTTACTCAGATTTAAATAGCTTTATTATAAAAATACCAGAATATCACTCCTCAAGCAAGTCCTTGTTCAGTAGAGAAGGGATGCATTACTAATGCCATTTCACAGTTGAGCTATGTAAGTCTTGAGAGATTAAGGCAAGACTTCTCAAAAAGTGGACTCTGAACCAGAAAAGCTTTGCCCGTTATTTTTACAGAATGACAGAATGGGGTTGAAAGGGATCTTTGGACACCAAGTCGTCCAATCCCCTTGCTAAAGCAGGTTCACCCAAAGCAGGCTGCCAGGATCGCATCCAGACAGCCTTTTTTTTTTTTTTTTTTTTTTTTTTTTTTTTTTTTTTTTTTAAAAAAAAAAAAAAACAAAAACCCAGGAGATTCCCCTGCATCCCTGGCTAGCCTGTTCCAGTGCTCAGACCCCTCCCATCCAAGGACCTTTTCGTCATGGTAGGATGGAGGTTCAGTGTTTCAGCCCGTGCTTGTTGCCCTCGCCCTGTCGCTGGGCTCCCCGTCCCTTGGGACAGTCAGCAGCAGAGGCCCCACCGCAACGCACAGCGCTCCGCCCCTTGGAGTCGCGGCAGTGTTGAAGGTGTTTTCAAACATTCGAAAGGAAACCCACTCGGTAAATGTAAGCGGCAGGGGAACCCTCTCAGATTACCGGCAGAGCCTTCCCTGCTCTCTGCCCGGCACCCCCCGATCCCGCACGCTCCGCACCGCGGCCCGGGCAGCCTCACCCGGCCCCAGCCTGGCGCCGCAGCGACACCTGGCGGCCCCCGCAGGCACCGCGGGCGGCGGGCGGGGAAGCCGCGCTACAGGCCAAGGTCACAAACATATACAAACACTCCCAAACAAACGTACACAAACAAACACAGCCGAACAAACACACCCAAACGAACATAACAAACACACCCAAACAAACGTACATTTCAGGCACGTGTATCGATGGAACATACAGATATGCGTACATCTAATATACCTATACTGCATGACAACAACTTTAAAACAGTTTGCAGTGTCCAGCTGTCACAGCTTTCAGAAGCTTTGAGGTATCTGGGTTAGTACCCAGCAGGCAACTACAGTAGACTTTCCCCATACAATTCAGGACAAATCTAATCTACATCCCAAGTGTGTTTCTTTAGATTGTTATTTTACTTCAGCGGTTAGAATAGGCACTGCTGAAGAACAACACCCAATTGCTGAACCAATGTGACATGTATGGCAGCAGCAGTAGTGCAGACAGCTTGTTGCTCAAGTCAAAATTATTTTTAAGTCTGAACTCCTCCTGCACAACAAATGGATAGTTGGATCTCTATCTAGTCAGTTTATAACCAAGGATACTGAAGTTTGCAACATGAACACTGAGCTCCATCAAAACTGTTGGTGTGCTGTGGCTTACAGATCAGCTAAGCAGACAAAACCCAAGATCACAACAGAAGTAAGATGGTCATCAGTGTCCTGAGGGAATGTTAAGGAGTCAAAAAAGACTGATATGCCAAACATTTAAAACTCACAATCACACCAGAGAAAAAAAATCTTAAGTGCAGCTTGAACTCCTTCCCAATGTGAGAATCATCTGTCCTTCCATGGCGTGAACCGATGGATGCTTGCTCTGAACAATCCATTGGAAAGCTCAGACTCCTGGTGCAGTAGATGAATAACCTGCCTTAAATCACATCTGACTGGCAATACCTTAACCTGAGCGCCATAACTCTGAAACCATCTGTGACACCTGTGTGTCCTTTAGCAACGTACAAAATTCATGAGACACATAGCAATAAGAAAAATTAATTCCAATTTATTTCCCAGCCATTCTTACAGAATTTACTTACATTCTTAGAGACATTCTTACAGCCATCTCACTTTGTAGCTTACACTTTTAATTACAGTTGAACCATAAACAGAAAGAGGAAAGAGCTTTTTCACGAAAGCAAATATTTCCAAAATAAAATAGGTTTGATACTTTTCCATTATTCTTTCTCTAGACATCTGATCACTAGATCATTATTAGTGCATCAGGGGTCGGACATGAGAAACACAATGAAACTGATAGCAGATTCGTGTGAATCAGTGTGACAATATCATTTGGTGGCAAGTTTCTGTTCAATTCCTGAGGAGCAGAGCCCAACTCTTACACTTCAGTCCTGGCTTCCTACTAGTCCCATTTTTTATACTCCAAGTTAGTTCTCTGATGATGTGGTTCAAAGAATCTTGCTGCCATCTATTCTGAATATTCTAATATCAAGGATTAGTGATTTTACATGTAAATTGTTTCTACATACATGTTTCTAAATATATACAATTATTAATTTTTACCATTCTCTGCTCCCAAAAAACCTAAAAAAAAATCCCCCAAGCATGTTCATTATTTGCAAGTGTTTGTTGAACCATTTTTCTGAATAAATTACACTCCGCATGAATGACAAGATTATTTATTTATGATTGATAGTTTAAACCTTGTGATTGTTTTCAGTTTTTTCCACCTGAATGACTCAAATTTTCTAAGCAAACCATTACAAATACTAACTACACATATTTAAGAGCTAACCCTGAAAAAGCTCGGGAAATAACAGTGTGGGCATACCGTAAACACAAAAGATACCTGTGAGTTCAAAGAAAGCTAGGGAATAGTTAATATAGCAAAATATTATGTTTTCAGAGATGCACTTTTCTTCATCTGGCATTATGTACCTCCCAGAATCTGGAGATGTTTCCCAGTTAACACCTAATACTGTAATAAATATCCTGCTCCTTGCCGGATCACTGAGCAAAGTTCTGACTTTGGTCTTGAGCCAGCAGTCTGCACAAAAACTTTCAAGAAAAGAGCTCACAAGCAGGGAAGAAAAACATCAAAACCAGGCCCCACTTACCCTTGAACCATTTCCATGTTGTACTTGTTATCTTGTCCTATTTTCCCTTGAAAGCTTTCAGTCCCATTGAGGTTTTCTTACTTTTAAGTAATTCAGGCTACTCTAGAAATTGCCACTAAAATAACTGACACTGCTAAATCCATAACTGTGACTGAAGTGCAACAAAAATGAAAATTTTAGTTTGCAGGCAGCATAAGATTTAATTTCATCTGCACTGCAACTCATAAGACACTTTTCTGGAAATCATGTGTAAAACACAATAATATACAAAAATTCACATGTATCTGCATGTTTCAACTTGTTTATCAATAGCCTGGCAAAAGGGATAGAATGTACCCTCAGCAAGTTTGCTGATGACTCAACACTGGGAGGAGTGGCTGATCCACCTGAAGGCTGTGTTGCCATTCAGCAGGACCTTAAAAGGTTGGAGAATTGGGTGGAAAGAAACCTAATGCCGTTCAACAAGGCAAAGTGCAGGGTCCTGCACCTGGGGAGGAAGAACACCAAACACCAGCACAATCTGGGGGCTGTCATCATACTAGAGAGCAGCTCTGCTGGGAAGAACCTGGGAGTCCTGGGAGATGACAAGCTGACCGTGTCCCTTACATGGGAAGGGACATAACAGTGCCCTTGCAGGCAGAAGGGCCAATGATATCCTGGAATGCATTGGGAGTGTGGCCAGCGGATAAAGGGAGCTGATCCTCCCCCTCTAGTGAACCGTGGTGAGACCACATCCAGCATGCCATGTCCAGTTCTGGGCTCCTCAGTACAGCAAAGAGAAGGAGCTACTGGAGAGTGTCCAGCAGGGGCCACAAAGATGATGAGGGGTCTGGAACTTCTCCTTGGAGAGAAGAGCAGAGGAGAGGAGAGATCTCACCAATGCACATTAGTATCTCAAACATGGGTGTCAAGAGGATGGTGCCAAACTCTTTTCAGTGCTGCCCAGTGACAGAACAAGGAGCAATGGCCATAAACTAAAACACAAGAAGTTCACCTCTGCATGAGGAAGAATTTTACAATGAGTGTGACAGAGCATTGGCACAGGCTGCCCAGGGAGGTTGTCAAGTCCCCCTCTCTGCAGATACCCAAAACCCACCTGGACCAGTTCCTGTGTCACCTGTTCTAGGTGACAGGTTGCCTTGGTAGGTGGGTTGGGCTAGACAATCTCCAGAGGTCCCTGACAACCTAACAATTCTGTGATTCTGTTTAGTAGTACAGAAAGGGAACAGACCACAAGTAGAATGTGATTTCCAATTATAGGCACTTAACAGTTGGACTGTTTTTTCTTTTCTTCATTTTGTCCAGTTTCTGAAAATTAGGGGCTAGAATACAAATCTATGCATTTTACACAGCCTTAAAGCAATAATCTATATGTTTTTTAAATTATAAATACTATGTTTTCACCAGATTTGTATACGGGTCAGCCTGATGTCATCATACCTTATCTCCAGAATAGGCTAGCGTTTGTTTTGTTGTAACACCTGCAGACTCATTTGTGCTTGCTATTCATTGTCATCTAAAGACAGGACCTCGAGCACCCAGACACTGGATAACATTACTTTTAGTTAAAGCACACCAACTGTTCTCGCTGGAGGGTCCCCACACTAGGCACCAATCTGAAGTTCTCAGCACAATTTGTACACAGAAGAAATCTATATAAGCAACTCAGTCATGCCTCTGGGACTCTAACATTACAATTGTGGTGAGCATGTAATACTCAGGTTTCATTAAATGCTATAGGAAATCTCATTGAGGATAACTGGAGCTCTTCCCTTGAGAAAATGAACAGAAAAAAAAGCAAGTGATAGCAGCAATTCAATAACAGAGGTAAAACCAGAACCAATACAAAAAGCAGCATGATTTCAGGACCTTAAATAAACAAGAGTGTTTTTCCTCTATGCCACTGTAAGAGTACATAGACTGTAAGAGTATCTGGTTCATTAAGCTCTTTAGTTAAGGACCATTCAGTGTAATAAAAGTAACGAGTAACAAGGAAAACAATAAAGCAATAAAGGAAATGAATACACAAACATTAATGAGCAGGTAATAAGGTAGACAAAGACCAGAACTTTTCAGTTGCTGATTGATGGGTGGTTAGAACTGCTTAGACATAGGCAGGGGCAAGGGGGAATGGGGAGCAGAGGAGGGAACAGAGAAGAAATCAAGACTTCATGAGTATGATGGCATATTTGAAAGTCTTTCTGAGAGTGTACCAAAACCATGGAAAAGTAAAAAGAACTTGTGGGGGTTATGTAAAAATTATAGATTCTTTATGGGAAGTGAAAAATGTAAGGAAAGTTAGAGATATGGATGGATAGCAGAGGAACAAACATAGGATACTTGTCTGAGCCACATGATCAACATATGATCAACACATGATCAAGACATTATCAACTCAATGTATCCTTTCTTCTCAATAAATTCTGTTACTGACTTTGCCTTTGTAATCTCACTCTGTCCTACATGAGTGCTACAACTTCCAACTCCCAGTAGCTGGAGAACACACCATGGGTCACCAGGTTGTAGATCCAGGTGACAACAGAAGGACTAGAATACAATTGAGATCTGACTGCCTGCAACAGTGGAAAGGATCATTCCCCACTGGGAATAGGGTGTGTATTGGTGGGGTCTAAATGTCAGCAACTGCAGCAGGGACTGTGGCTCACAGCCCATATGTTTAAGTGCCAGCAGTTGGAGACACCAGACTGTTTATATTTCCCTAAGGAATTTAACTGTGCATACACCTGTGTGTATGCACATCCATGTGTACACATACATACAGTTTGCTAGCCAGTCTTAAGCTGTAACCATGAGTAGCCATAAAATAGAAGATCTGTATCTGGAAAGACTCCAGCTCTGAGTCAGCAGCTATGTAAGGGACACAGTGTGTGTGCATGGACATTGGATCACCACCCAGTGGGAGACCTAATATTTGAGCAAGCATGCTTGTGAGAACAGTGTGTGAGTGTGTGCATCTGTTCTGTACTGAAGATCAAGCCAGACTCTCCTGGTAAGTTAGGGGAGGCCCCCAAAAATGGGTGAGGGCCATGAGTTTAGGCATGGATATTAGAGCCCCCTCTGATACCACAGAGATCTGTGAATGCTGGTATATTTGGGAAGCTAGAAAGCAAGGGCTGGTGTTTTCACTAATGAGCTTCAACCCTTACCATTTGGAGAGGAGAAACAGGCCTGGGCTACCTGCATTTCTATTTATGTGAATGCTGGTAGTTCACAGTGTTGCCTAACCTCCACAATTTGTTAGTGGTCTAGACTGGGAGACAGCTCTTCAAGCTACATCCTTCTTGTTCCTCTTAACTGGAGTCTTCACAAAAGCCTTGGCAACAACCTCTTTGCTCACATATACTGGAAGAGTCTTCTTTCATCTCTTCATCACTGCTTCTCTCTTCCTCATTCCCTGTGACTGGTTAGTTGATTTAACAGTGCAGGTGATCTTAACCTTGGCAATTTTCACCTTTTCTCCCTTAGGCTGCTCAAATAACACCTGTAATGTGTCTCTTATTTTGCATATAGGCCTTGCTAGAATCATAACCCTCCAACTGCCACGAACACTGGAGATATAGGAGTATTATTCTCCTTGTAATTAGCATGAAAAAAACAGAAATTAGCATGCAAAAACTTTAAAAAAAAATAGTAAAATATTTTTTAAAAAAAAATCATTGAAGAGATATGAAAATTAGTCTGCCTAAAACTATATATTTTGTACACTAATTTAAGAAAATAAAAGAATGAAATGCCTTTTTGCTAGAAAAATCTGTCACTGAGCCAATGTATTTTAGGATAGAAATCTTCCCTGAGAAGTGTCTGAAGCTTTCTCCTTTTAATTTTTTTCTGAAATAAACTGAAAAAACTTTATGAGAACATTCTGCAGGGAGAATTCTTGGAAAATTGCTCTTTAAAACCTACCAAGCTTCATACCTCTCCCACTTGTGCAGTTTTTCACTAAAAAAAAATACAAGAAGGTTTCTACAATCAAAGTAAAAAGTAATATTGGTTGAACACAGATGAGTTGTATGATCAAACTACAGAGACAGAAGACAAGAAAGTATATGAAATAATCGTAAAGACTATATATCACTAAAGTATTCCTAACTTTACTCCCACACTTCCATTCTCCTAACTAACAGGAGAACATCCTGTATTACATCATGCCACAAAAGCTAGGCAGTACTTAACAGATAAATTTAAAAATCTCTTGAAAATTTAGATCAGATAATAGTTTGAGAAAACATAGCTAAGAGTACCTAAAACACAAAGGATGAAATTTGGGCCCTCACCATTTGTCTGGTCACTTGGACTGCTGTATAAAACACCACAACATTTTGGCACAGAATAGAGAGAAAGAACACTGCAAAAATACTTAAGATTCCATTCAAATCTTCAGAGAAGAAAAGGCAAAACAGATTAAGAAAATTCATGGGAATTTTTTATGGCTGCTGCACACATAAATGGAAAGGCGGCAATCAATTTGCCACACACTTAGAGTATAGAACATACTAAATCAGAACTAACTCAGTCTGTAATATTATCTGTTTTTTTCTTGTTGTTTAGAAGGTTATTAATTCAGAAAAAAAAGATATCTGTTTCCCCCATTGCATTTTCCTCTTGTTCCTCCAGTTCATTTAACCCCACACACAGCGCTATAGTTGTAGAATAAATGTCATTTGAAGTGACCTTCAGAGGTCATCTAGTTCAACCCCGGCTTGCAGGAAGGCTGACTGGGTCAAGTTGAGGAGAGATTTGTTCAATGAAGTCTTGAACAACTCATGGGCAGGGAGTCCCCAGGAGCGCTGGGCAGCTGTGATGGGTTGGCCCTGGCTTATCACCAGGTGTCCACCAAAGCCTGGAAAGAGGAGAGAAAATATAAGGAAAGTGCTAAAGGTCAAGATGAGGGCATAGAAAGATCACTCACCAATTACTGTCAGACCATCAGAGCAAAACAGACTTGACTTGGGAAAATTAATTATGAATCTAATCAGAATAGGGTAATGTGATGTAAAACCAAATCTTAAAGACACATTTTCCCCCACCCCATCCTTCTTCCCAGGCTTTTATGCACAAATTCTCCACCTCTCCCTCCTAGTGGTGCAGCAGGAAAGGGATAGGAGATTATAGTGAGTTCATCATTTTCTGCTGATCCTCACAGGAAGGACTTCACACTACAGCTGCTACAGCATGGGCTCTGTCACATGGGAGACAGTCCTCCACAAACTTCTACAACATGACTCCTTCCCATAAGCTGCAGTTCTTCACAAACTGCCCCAGTGTGGGTGCCTTCCACAGAATACAGTCAGTCCTTCAGGCACAACCTGCTCCAGTGTGGGTCCTCCACAGGGCCACAAGTCCCACCAGCAAACTTGCTCCAGTGTGGGCTCCTCTCTCCACAGGGCCACAGGCCCTGCCAGAAACCTGCTCCAGCATGGACTTCCCATGGGGTCACAGACTCCTCCAGGCATCAGCTGCTCCTGTGTGGGATCTCTGCTCCTCCATCGACCTCTGTGGGCTGCAGGAACACAGCTGCCTTACCAAGGTCTTCACCACCCTCCATGGACTGCGAGAGAGTCTCACCTCCCACATCTGGAGCACATCCTTCCTTCCTTCTCCCCTGACATTGGTGTTTGTAGAGCTGTTTCTCTCACATATTCTGTCCCACAGTCATTGCCATTGTAACTTTTGCCCCTTCGCGGTAACTTTTGCCCCTTCCCTAGAGGTGCCACCACTGCCAGTGATGGGCTCGGCCTCAGCCAGTGACAGGTCCATCTTGGAGCCAGCTGGCATTGGCTCTGTCAGATATGGGGGAAGCTTGTGGCAGCTTCTCAGAGCCCTGTAGCCCCCCACCATGGCTACCTGTTGTGGTTTGATATTGACCAAACACCAGACACTTAAGAAAGTCATTTGTTCACCCTCTTCTGCTACAGTTGGGCAGAGGAGAGGGGAAAAAAAATTAATGAAGGGCTCATGAGTTGAGATAAGGACTGGGAGAAAAACACTCTAAGGGCAAAACAGGTTCAAATTTAAATGTATAAAGTAAATTTATTATTAACAGAGTCAGAGGAGGATAATGAGAAGTAAAATAAGACTTTAAAACATCTTTTTCCCCCCTCAGTCCCTTCCTCTTATCAATAGTGCAGGGAGACAGGGCATGGGGGTTTTGATCAGTTCATCACTCAAGGGTTCCTTTTGTTCACTCAGGGAGAGGAATCCTTTTTCTGTTCAGCTGTGGGGTCCCTCCCACGGGCAGTTGTCCCAAAACTGCTGTGGCATGGGTCACTCACCCACAGGGTACAGTCCTCTAAGGATAGGCTACTCTAGTTTGGAAGCAAGGGCCCTCTCTCTCTATGCCTGGAAGCAGAGGCCCTCTCTCCGTATTTTGGTCTCCCACTGGATCAGAGCTTTCTCTGGCATCCACCCGCTCCAGACTTGATCTGAATTTTCCCATGGGCTATGAGTGGGTCTCTGCATCCCCCATGGAATTCATGCATTACAGGGGGACAGTTTGTTTTACCATAGTCCTCTCCATGGCTTGCAGAGGAACCTCTGCTCCAATGCTTGAAGCACCTCCTCCCCCTCCTTCTTTCCCAGTAACCTTGGTGTTACCATATTGTTTTCCTTCACATGTCCTCATTTCTTCCTCTTCTCTGACTAGAAGATAAAACTACTGCTCATAGGTACTATTGTCAACAATTAAAGATTCCTGCAGGATCCTGCAGCACTGAAAAGCCAGTCTTGTCTAGGCTCTGTGTTGGAGAATCGCTCGCCATGTTTTTGCTGCCAGCCATGTGCCCCCACCGCCTCTGTGTGGGCAGTGGCAGCAACTATGGCACTGGCCTTGTTTAATGCCTCTTTTCATATGGGGCATTGGGAAGGAGAAGCCGCCACTGCTGCCCCTGTCCTTCTCCCTGCAGCTCAGCTGGCTAAGGGCGGCCACGCAGTCAAGATTTGCCGTGAGCCACACCAAGATGGCAGCGGCCACAGCAGTGCATTGACATGCACTGTGCCAGGGATGGCTCCTGGTGCCTGTGCCTCACTACCCCTGGAAAAAACTCCATGTGTGCTGTCTTGATTTTCTTCTTAAATATGTCATCACAGAGGCATTACCAATCTCTCTAATTGGGCCAGCAGCATGTCCACCTTCAGAGCCATCAGAGATTGGCTCTGTCGGACACGGTGGAAGCTTCTAGCAGCTCCTCACAGAAGCCACCCCTGCGGCCCACCCCCATTACCAAAAAAATCAGGCCAAATCAACGCACTACCCAAACCTGCCCCACCCACCCCTGCCCTCATGCCCTCTGGGCAGGACAGAGCCATCTCCTGCAGTACTGCCGAGGCTTCAGGTCACCTTGTGACCCCTCGTGCTGCCTCCCAGGGCTGGTCCTTCCAGCTCCCCTGAGAGCTGTCACTGCCACACGCAGAGGACTCATGCCAGTCCCCAGATGGGGTGGGCTCCCCACCTCTGCTCCAGGAGGTGGCATTCACAGGCAGGTGGATTTATGCTTTTCCATTTACCAAAACATAGGTTAAACTTAGGGGTGATCTGAGCACAGAGAAGTGCCCTGGTGAAATCCCTTCAGACCCATTCCAAAATGGCACTCCCACAGTTGTGCAGCTTCGTTTTGTCACTGTTTAGCCATGTGTGCTGTTTAGCTGTACTGTAGCTAGAAAAAAATTGACTGATACATCAGTATTCTCCTGTTTAGAGCCAGAACCACTCACTCGTTCATTCTAGCCAAGGCGCTCATCTGCTCTTTAGACACCTCCTGTCTGGAGCAGTGCAGGCATTCCGTTGCCTGCAGACCCTGCCCTAGCAGGCAGAAAATTCCTCAGCCAGCCCTGGGTGGGACTGCACTGGCCACAGCTTTTGCTACTGTGTCCCATGGGAGAAACGGCCGATGGTGGCCACTCGCGCCCGGCAGAGATCCCAAGTGTAGCGCTGTAAGGCTGAGGTGGCTTGACACGACTGAGACAGTGTGGGAAAAACCCACTTTGTACTTCACCACAGCACTGCGTAACAGTACAGTCCTGCGACGCGGTGACATTTACCACCC